>OY735216.1:20102008-20254508 GCA_963457665.1 Thysanoteuthis rhombus | reverse complement strand
GTCATTATATGTCCACGACACATTACATTGCCAAAAGTTCATGTCTGTCTGCATGATATCTCCAAAAGTTCTGTATGAATTTCAATAGAATTTTGTGGACAGGTTATGAAAGAAGTGATTGAATTTTGAGGTAGATCTATGAACAATTACTTACCCTACATTGTAGTTATATGTATACATCATATATTACAACCGAAACTTCATGTCTGTCCACACAATATCACCAAAAGTTCTCGATGAATTTCACTTTGATTTTCTCGAAGGGTAGAGAATAGGCCATGAAAGAAGTGATAACATTTTGGAGCGAATCCATGCTATGCACAATTACTTCTCCTGACAATGGCATTGACAGAGGTATGTGCTCTCTGAGTACTTTCTAGTTCTGAATAAAAAATAGGAATATTATTGAAATTTTGACAAGTGTATTCATAATGTAAGGCCAGGTAAAAATTTCCATATTTGTAAATGTCTTCGAAAAAAAAAAAAGAAAATTGAATATAGTCAAATAAAGATGAAAACCAAATTCATGTTTAGAAATTAAAGAAAGAAAAATTGTAAAACTGTTATTTGATTTGCTCGCCTACAAATAACTCAGCACTCAGCAGTAAATGTTGTTATCTAAGACTAAAGATTTGAATGAAAGTTAAATAAATTCCATTGGACAAGATATAAATTGAGTTAAGACGGCAGATAGAATTTTTCCGCTGAAAATAGATGCAGTAGTATTGATGCTGAATTAATCACAATCTGAATGTTCAGTCATTTATTGCTTTGCCTGTCCATATTGCGCTGGAAAATGCTGGGTTTGTTATTCATTTGTTCCTCTCTCTTTATTTTATTCCATTTCCTATCATGCTTCCTTCAACATGGCAAAGCATTTGTTGATTTGCACATCATTACTTCTTTTTTGGAGGAGAATAAAACATCTCAATTCACATCTCATTTTGAAATCATTGAAAAAATGTTTGTTTGCTTGTGTGCATTCATATACATAATGGCATAGCTTAGTGGTAGAGCAATGGACTAAAGGCCAGCATTTGTACTATCCAGCATTATATTCATGTCCTAGCTGGAAGAGATCATTGGGCTATCATGTTCTGACATCTGCAGCTACATGGTACTCAACTGTGCGAGTCAAATAGTTCTGGGTTGAGAAGAATTCTTGACCTGAATGTGAACTGTTTACTATAAGGTAAACAAAAAAAGTTTGTTTGGATCATTAAGTTAAAACAAGAGACAAATTCTCAAAATAATATCTTGATTCGAACCTCAACTAGTCTACACAACTGTGAAAGATTGTTCTGCAAGAAAGCATCCGCACAAAACTTTGCAAACCACTCTTGATATATTCAATAATTCATAATACCTTTTTTTATAAATTGCATGAATCTTTTTAGTGTTCAATTGCATTTTTACTTATAATAAAAAAGCATAAAATGCCAAAATTGTTGTGTATTTTCTTCCATCTTCAATGTTAGACTCAATAAGCAAAAATATGCCAACATTGACAAAATTTTTCTTAAACATGTTCTATTAAAAGCGATCTTTTCGAATGAAGTTATTTAACTCATTCAGGCTGGGTTTTTTTTTTAAGGGTTACAAAACAAAGGACATAATGAATCGATTCAAGTTTTCTTTTTTTTCTAAGAAACCCTGGGAAGTCATAGATCATTTTGAAGGTTATAAGATACTGATTTCATTTATGATAAACTTATACAAATATAATCGTCATGTGACCTCAGTATGAAACAAAAATGGCCACCATATTCAAAATGGCCATAAAATTTAAAAACATATTTATGTGTGGTCCCCGCGTGAATGAGTCAAGACTAAACACTCCTAATGCCATCTATGAACAAAAGAGAATAATCTTTATGGCCAACCTAATAATTGCTAAAATCAAAGCAAAATCCCAGGTATTTATAACAATTCTGTCTCTAATAATTTCAAATAATTTCTGACACTGGTCCTTAGTATTGCTACTCATTAATTTGGCATAAGATTACCTCCAAAACTTTAAGCTCTTTTGATCTCAGTGAGTGTGAAAATAGGTCATATGTCCAAGATATAAGATGATTGTTTGCACAGTATAAAATCTTTTGATGAAAAGAAAATCATGGATCTTGAGTTAAATAGGAATTAATTTTTAGCTTGTGATGATAGAAAATTCTGTCTTATTTTTTTTTCTTTCAGTTTAGTTGAGCAAGAGAATTATCTAATATTTACTCCTGATGGAAGCCTTGGTTCCCACTAGATCACCACAGTTAAGCACGCAATAAGCCAGCTCAGTTCTTAGATATGTGAATAGTAGATCTTTAAGTAACCTGAGGCTCATATGCCTGACTAGACAGAACTTAGTAAATAGCTACTTATAAGAATATATAAACACATGCACAGACATACACAGACACATATTTATATATGTATGAATTACAAATTGCATCATATTGTATAGAAACTTATCTGAAATGATTTAAATGCATTGCTACATTGAAGCAGCTATCTATCAGTGGGAAGTTTGATACCTACAACAGCCCCATTTTCTTTAATTGTTTATTCTATTTGCATTGTCTCAATTGAATGATATATCAACCATGTAATGACAGTCATTTCTGATGAGTTTTTATATAATATAACACAATTTATAATTCACTCTGTTGGATCAAATATGTCCATTTCTTGAATACATATATATATATATATTATTGTTGTGTCATCCACAGACAGCTGTTTCATTGTATGACAAATCTTCAGTGTGGCTTTAGACTATCCATTATCCCATCCAGTACCACGAGGTAGGATCAAAACCTTAGCTTCCAACCCAGAGGCTGGTATCCTCCCTCTGCTCCACGGAACTGGACGGTCAGTAAAGTTGAATTTAAGCGGTATATTTATTTACGCATATATTCACCATCCACCAGAGTGTTCCATTCCGTGTTGGAGGAGCATTGCATAAGGTTAAGATGAACAAGTTACCTCACTTAAAGAGTGCTCAACCCTGAATAGGGGAGCGTTATATACATATATATATATATATGAATTTTAATAAAAACAAAAAACTTTGGAAAAACTTCATGTTTGCTACAACAAAATCTTTTTTAAAACTCTGCTTTTATTATAGAGAGCACTCTCACTGATGATTTTCTACAAATTAGAATCAACTTGAACTAGATCCTCACTCAGAACTGAAAATCATCAACTACAGTGATGTCCAACCACTCCATCCCACTTCTGACCCATGCAATCTAATCTCTAACCCATCATAATACTTTTTTATAAAATATTTTGTCCCGTAGGCTTCGTTTTCAGGATACTCCAATTTTTACTACCGCCACATAAGTACAGAATACATCCTAAAATACAGAATACGAAATCCCACGACATATAACATTCCTAAAGACCACTTTTGTTCTGGATAAGATGAAACTTTTCTAATCTACCCCAATTCAAGGAAAGGTAACTGTTCTCCTGATGAGAGGCGATAACGTTCAAATACTTTATTGAGGACTTTTTCCAAATTTTTTGTTTTTTTGATGATATATATCTAGTCTAGAAAGCTCTACAGCTTTAAAAACTGAATTACATTTAGGGGGAAAGGTATAAGTAAAAAAGTTATAAGAAGTTCTAATAGAACTTATGAAATAGATAATTATATAAAACTATATTCAAACGCAGGAGAAAATTACATAAATTGCATCAACAGATATTTGGAAATAAGTGACTGAAATGACAGAAGATTTTTGAAAAAGTTAATGCTTGGTGTTTAAATCTGTAAAGCTTACTAGGGTACATATATATATATATATATATATATAGATATATATATACACACACACACACACACACATATATATATATACATATATATAAATAGATATATATATATATATATATATATATATATATATATATATATATATACATATATATATATAAATATATATATACATGTATATATATATATATATACACATGTATATATATATATATGTATATATACATATATGTATATATATATATGTATATATTTATATTCATATATATATATTTATTCATATATATATATATATATATATATATATATATACGTACAGTTTCTTTTTTGAAGTTTTTGAATATACTCTGATATGATTATTTGTCTTATTTTTCATTAGATGATGCAATATCAATCATTACTAATTCTTAACACGTATTTTCTTTCATCTCAATTTTAGTTTCTTTTCATTGCAACGACTCAGGTCGTTAGTCTATGGCAGTGGATAAACACTGAAAAACAATCGAAAATCCATAAGTACTTCTGATAACTTCTTTACTTATACCTTTTCCCCCCGAATGCGGTCCAGACAAAAACAGATCAGAAGATTGCCTTTCAAATAATGGGAAAAATGAAAAAATGATGGTTGAGTTTTCTTTGAGAAATATGTCAGTGATTTTAATGTCCCATAACATGCTTGAGTGGGAATCAGGTGTACAACTTGCTGGCCTTGGTTTGACAAGTTCAGATTAACAACAATTCAAATCCTTCAATATTAAAAATATGGCAATTAAAAACAAACAAAAAAATACCCTTAAAATCTAAAGAAAAAAAAGGGAAGAAAAATCTTGTTTGCTATGACCCAATCGGTATATAAAAGCTAGTGTGCCATAAAATCATATTTATTTATTTCATCTTTCACTTGACTTGAAAGCTGATGTTTTCCAGTTGAGGTCAATAACTCCAGGCTTTTATTTAAGATGATATAGCTGTAAAAAGAACAAAAAAAGGGAAACACTTGATTTATTTGAATGTTTGAAGGTCATGATAGAGGTGAAGAAAAATTTTATTATGACTTTCAAGTTAGAATCTCTGAAGAACTTGTGGAAAATTAAAGCCAGCCAGTTCATTATTACTTAATTGTCGGAAATATTTGGGATTATCTGAGATCAATTACTAGCTGGTGGTAATTTTTCTTGGCATTACTTTGTGCATAACCTAATACTCTCCATGAGATGACAACACCCACACATCTCGGATTCTTATGATTGGAGAATTCAATCCAAGCAAATGATCCAAATCAATCAAGTTGCTTCCTGACCTCAATTAGTCAATTTAAAAAAAAAGAAAATACATTAAAAACTATGAAAGATTTAGGGCCCTGGCATCTTATGCCAAGTGTATATTCAAACCAGAGTTGTGAATTTGACAGGTACTAATCATTCTTTTGTGAAATCCGTATTAAGCTATTTATATATGAAGGTAGATCAATAAGCCTGACACATCTATCAGCTGAATTCTGATCTGAACATTTCACTATCTATGTGTGTCATATACACAAATGAATTGGGACATTGACAAGGAAAGAGATTATGTTGGAAAATGAATATTTGTTGGCTAACAATAAATTTCATCATTATTTGTTGTGTAGAATAATTGCTTTTTTTCAGGGTTAGGCGGTGATTTATTGATGTACCTATATACCATTAGGTTGCGGATTTATGTTCATAGGTATATCAATAAATCCACAACCTAATGATGAAAAAAACCCCACAATTATTAGCTGAATACAAGTATATATATATATATATATATATATATATATATATATATATATATTTATTTTTAAATATATTTATACATATCTATATATGTACTCAGTCACCTTCCTATAGTCTGTATAACTTTTCAATAAATCCACAACCTAATGATGAAAAAAAAACCCACAATTATTAGCTGGATACAAGTATATATATATATATATATATATATATATATATATATATATATATATATATATATATATATATATATATATATATATAAATATATATATATATATATATATATATATATATATATATATATATATAGTCTGTGTAACTTTTCTTACACTCCCCCAAAATACATTGACTCAGATGGAAATTCAGCAAATAACAATGAGCGATATGCCAGGCTATGGACTTATTGATTTGCCCTCATTTATATATATCACACAATATGCAACAAGGATGCAATATAATATAATGTAATACAATACCTAATGTATGATGGGTTTCTTTCATAAAGTGCTCGATACATTCAACCTTGAACATTGATTTGGTTTAGAAAGAAATGACAGCCAGAAGCAAACTTATAGGCTGTTATCACATCAGACTAAGCAGAAGCTTCAATGCACAATCCTGTTTAATAAATGAATACCATAAAAATAGTATTGTATAAAACAAGAATCAACATTTAATTAGCATTAATAACAATATAAGAGTCGATTTAACAATTGAAACTGTTGTAATCATGTTCCCTCTTTGCCAGTCAAAGAATAAATGATGAATTCACTTTTGTTCGAGTGCTTGGATCCTGGAGGGCATCAGCAACTGAAAATAAGAATTTGGCAGAAATATATAAAGGGTATTTTCTGACCAACCAGAAAGTGCTATTTTCTAAATTTAAAATTTTGATCCCTTTGCAAGAGCTAATATTGATCCTTAATACCGACACACATCTGCACAGAGTCAGTGACTCACCCTAAGTGGCAAAAAGATTACTCCAAAACTGTGGGGTGCAACTACAGCTCCAATATGCCACCATATCTTGTACTTAGAAACAAACAAATTTATTTCAGCTAATGGACTTTTTGACATATTGGGCATCAAACAGCAACTTTGCCAATGTACATAGTAAATAAATACTTGTTAATGTTAATTCTAAATTCTTCTTCATTTTATAATCTATTTTCTTACAAATTACTATATTGTAACTGTTTCATATCTCTGTGCCTTGAACTTCTTCCACTCTATTTCAGTAACCAATTCTAGACTTGGCCTGCTTGTACATTAACATTTTAACACTTATTTTTAGTGTGAAAAAAAGAGTATAATAGGCACCCATGATTTTGGCTTAACCTTGCTGTGGTAGTATTGCAGCTTGCGTAATCAGTAAGTAAACCGTAACCTTCAATGAAAATCAGGTTTTATTCACAACACAATTAGCCTATTTATCCAATCGCCCACGAGAACAGAATGTGACCCAAGGTCGGTTCAATGCGGAGATACCACACATGTAAACGTGTGAATAGACTATCAGCAAAAATTCTCTTTAGTTGTAGCAACTATTGTTACAAGGACAAAAGAGCAGTGGTCTTCAGGTCTCAGGATGAATCCTGATTCTTTTGGACTTGACTATACAGAGCAGCACTATGCAGTATAAGGTAAAACCCCGATCGGCCATGTCATCACATCTGTGTCTGTCTGCACTTTAATGATCTTATTTACCTGAGCCCCTACAAGAACAAGTATGTGTCACTAGTTCGGTTTAATGTGAGGATATTACTACTTCTCCTTAGTCTTCGAATGTATTGCCACAAGTACTGGTCTTGGGGTCTCAGGACGAATCTTGAGCCACTTCGAATCGATTACACTGAACATTACCAGACATTGTGAGGTAAGGTTGCAATCGGTTGTGGCACCACATCTGCAGATGCATATGCATATGCATCTGCACCTGTCTGGTCTTAAATGGTCATATGAACAACAGTTTACTAAATTAACCAAAACACTTATATAGTAACAGTTGATTTATATGAAAAAGGGGCGGAGTCAACTGCTTTGCATGAATTCAATTCCGGGCACTTATAATAAAATTGATAGGGAATATTTTTTAATTATCTCTATACTTTCAAATATTTTAGCATACTTATTGCTTGTTTAGACTATGTTAGAGTCTCTGCATTCTGGTGGGGGTATCAGTTTCCTAATCAGGAATAACTGAAGTCATAGTCAGTGTATGAACACTTTTTTTATAGTTCGATGTATACAAAATTTGTGCCTTTGTCCAAAAGTCTCTAGTATCAAATTTCAGCCCAATTTGACAATCTATAAGCCAACTTCATTGAAAGAAACTGTAAATTGAGCAGATCCTCTTGCCAAAGGGGTTCTGTGAGTAGATCTTCACTTCACCCTGATAAAAAATTGTATATAAAAGCAAACATCAAATAATCAGACTTACACAATATCTCAGACCTTGAACATTAGCCTTATCAGTGGTGCAATAAACATCATAATTCTTTTTAGAATCATCTACATCTGTTGATAAAACAATATATTCTGCTTATCTATTCCATAGTCCCATCACTCTATTGATAATAAAAAAAATTTTCTGATTGTTTATTCCTATTCACTTACACTGTAAATGCATGGCCTCTCAGTCCCTTGTACTATCATCTAGTAAAAAATACGTTAGGATCTTCTTATTCTATACCATGTACAATTGAACAACTATAACCATAAAAAATGGTGAAGGGTTATATCCTTTTTTAAATGTACATTAGTTTATGTTTGTTTGAGTTTGCTTGTGAATTCCAATGCTCCTGGCCATACAGTTTTGTCCACAGACTTGAAAATTGGCATCAGTATGCCACTAGACCCCTTCTAAAAATTTTTTTTAAATTTTGGATTCTGGAGAATCTAGATATTTCTAGATTTATTTTTTTTACTATATTTCAGATGTTCACCAGTGGAAAATGTCAGTCATGTCATAATTAGAATTTATTGTGACCATATTTATACTTTAATGGAATTTTTTTCACAAATTCAAATTTCAATACAACGGTTGTTCAATTGTTGACTGTGATAGTGAGACTTGAACATTTCTTTTAAGTTTCCCTGATCTCTCCTTATTTCTAAAAATTTCAACCCCAAGTCCTCTAACTCAGTCTTGTAACTCATACTTTTGGTACTTTTGGACCTTGGTACTAAATGAGTTGCTCATTTCTGGACTTTTTCTTTAAGTTGTTCTATCTTTCTCCAGGTGCAGTGACCAGGCTTGTACGAAGTTAGGATGTGGGTGATAAGTACAAGCTGCTGATCACATAGACAGCTTGAGTCCAACTTATTAGAAAATGTGTAAGGGTTGGTTCCAGCCCAACTCCTCACAAACAGCATAACCACCACTCAATAGCAAATGTGTGCGGGTCAGTTCTTGGTTGGTTTCAGCCTAACCTCACTCCAACTGTCTAACCCCTATATAAACAGCCCAACCCCACTCAATAGAAAATGTATTTGGGTTGGTTTCTAGTTGGTTTCAGCCTAACCCTCATACAAACAGCCAAATCCCCACACAAATAGCTTAATCTTCACTCAATAGAAAATGTGTTAGGGTTGGTTTCTGGTTGGTTTCAGCCTACCCCCCCACTCAATAGAAAATGTGTAATGGTTGATATCTGGTTGCTGAGGGTTCTATCCTGCACGATACATAAATTGAATTATAGTAGTAACATAGATATCTTATCTGCACCGCGACAATTAGTAAAGAGAAACCAGAATGATAGCTAAAGGCAGGTTTTCACTGTGTGTATTGCAATGAGGGTAAGGAAGAAGAAAAAAAGGAAAGAGAAGATAACTTGCTTAGCATGAGTTTGCAAATGGCTGCATTGAGTCTGACTATGTCAACAGTGGGCAGGAATGCAACAAAATTTTTGATGCTCATCATCATTCTCATATGGTAGCTCAAAATTTGACTATTACTCACAATGCAGGACATTATTTTTGATTGAATGAAATTTCATAAACTAACTGAATTTAGCTTACAGGAAAAAATGATTCAACTGAAATTTAGATTCCAAGAAAAGGGGAGATAATTGAGTCACGACTGTAATTTATTTTCTTTTTTATAGGAATAATCTTCTTCTATCTATTTAAGCTTTTATGTTATTCTCTTTCTGTATTTTAAAAAATTTCCTTTTTTTTCTTCCAATCAAAAGATTATGGAATATCAAAATGAATTGATGAAAAGAAGAGAATTTTCTTGGAGACTTTAAAAGAGAAAAAGGGAAAAAAACTTGAGAAAGTAATCATTTAAAAAAAAATATAGATATGTCTTTTGAATTTCTTTTTATAGTCTCTAGATTTTGAATATCATTGTAAGTTGGGTTGAAATGGAAGAAAAAGACAATCTATGTGCAACATGTCCAAAATGAAGCAGGTTTCTTTTGACAACATACCAATATTATCTCTGAGTCACAGAATGTAATATAATGTGATTTTTGCTATGAAAATTATGTCTGCAGAAGTAAACTTCATGTAGATATAAGTGAGATGAGCTTATTACTTTTCTACATTGAATGCTGCTGTTATTATTTTTGAATTCCATCAATTATGTTTACACCATTATGCAGTGTATCTGAATGTCAGTTTGATACAATACCAACGTGATAATATACTTTATTCTGATTAGAAGGTGATCCTGATGGTGGTAAGACAGTTGCAATACAAACTGGACTTTTATTGTTTTGATGTAGAGCCATCAGCCTTTTCTTAGTTTAGAAAGAGAATGAGAGGTTGAAATAAGGATGTAGTTTCCTTATTTCAGATCAACTGATCAAATCTGACTGCATGGCTGGGCAGAAGTGAAATCTGACTCCTGCTTCTAATCGCAAGTTACTTGACATCGATCTTGATGTTTGGCTTGTCTCTTTTTTTAACAGATTTTAATGGTTAAAGTCATGTGATCACATGTGTTCATAAATCATGTGATCCGATTAGGTGCATAGCCCTCATTTGACCTCACATAACATTGATGTGTTATATTGATGTGCACTATCTTGACATTCCGAGGTCAAGCTATCATGTTGAATGTATTACAGCAGTGAAGGTTCAAAACTTATTTTTCTCAGGGTTCAAGCGAACAGAGGGAGTGGTTACTTTGTTTGGAAAATGGAGACACAACAGCAAAACAAAGTATACTTGAATAGAAAGGTTTTACATACCTATCTGTCTTATAGCAAAAGGCAACTAGATTTTTAGTCTGTACAGGGTACTCTTCTATATCATAAAAGGCACCAAAAGGTTTTTGCTTTATTTTGCAAAAAGGAGACATTAACATTTTTGCTATTCTGTTTCTTGACTAACTTAGTGAAAGGTATTTCTCTACTCTGGCTGTTCTCTACAACAAAATCATTTGTTGATTGGGGGCACTCTCTCTGTGTAGACTGCTTTCTTCCAGTTTTGTCGATTCCTTGAATCCTGTTCATAAAAATGGGATAATGTCCACTTCCACTCATGTGCCCTTCAACCATTGTTTTTTTTTAATCATCACATCGCATGATTAGTAAAACACACCACAAGAAGCATTATCACTGGCCTACCTAGGCCAACATAACAATATGTTGGTTTTATCAATTTTTATAAACAAAATAAGTTCATTCTCATGATTATTTTATCAAATCATAAAAATAAAGCAGTTCACAATAAAGTAATTTTTATATTAATTTTGTTGTGCTGTGTATACTGCCCACTATCCTTAATTATTTTTGACATTAGACTTTGGGATTTCTACCCATTAAGAGAAGAGTGGGAGTTCATGCAGAGAAACATTATCTTGGTTTATTGCATGTCTGATTATATGAATTACGACGTACAATGCAGACTCTAATAGTGTGAGACTCATTTAAGAGATCTGGAATTTTCTTTTGTTTTCTTCTGCTATTTTTCTTGAGTTTTTTATTTTCATGCATATTTTTGATGATTGTGTTCTTAGCACAATAAGGGAAAAAAATTTACATATTTCAGCTCTCATTGCAATAACTAAAATATCTGTTGAGGCATCCCTCGTGGTTCTTGAAATAAAGTGGTCAAGTGGCAGACCCTAACATTTTTGTGTATATCATCATTCACTCCAGCAGACCACGAATAAAAACTGAATTTCATCAAAAGGCTCACTTGATATGATCGAAATATTAGATTTCATCAATTCGCAATCAACTGACAAATAATTACATGGTGTTTCACACAAAATCTATCCGATTTTATGATGAAGACCTGCCTTCATTAACAGGTGAACTTCCTTCGGCTCTCGTAATTGACTTTTGATTATCTGCGGTTTAGTTATAATGAGTTTTCTTGAATCCCCACACCCATGTTATAAGGAGGGAATCATCATCATCATCATCATCATCGTCGTCATCGTCATCGTCATCGTCATCGTCATCGTCATCATCATCAGTCTTTTAATGTCCGTCATTGGACATAGACCTTTCTCAGGATTCGCCACAATTCTCTATCATGGGCGTCGTGGAGCCAGTATTTTCTGAATCTGTCTAGTTCACCTCTCCATCTTGTGTTCTGTTGGCCTCGGTTTCTTATGTGATCTCTGGGGATCCATGTTGTGAGACATGATGTCCATCAGTTGTCTTTCATTATTTTCTGAACAGATCAGTTTTTCATTTATGACTTGGTTGCTGATGTAATCCTTTTTCTCCAAATATCATGGGTAGTATTTTATTTTAGAATGATTAAGTTTCTTAACTTTAAGGCGAAAAAAGTATGAGTAGAATGCTACTTTAATTTGTTGTATTATCCTGTACTCATTGTTGAAGTCATTTTTCATGGTACCAAAAATTGTTCTTATGTCAGTCCTGAAAAACAGGTTCCAGTTAAATTCCTACTTTGACACATAAAAAAAAAACAAAAAAAACTTGATTTTATAGCCAATCAACATTCACTTCACTTAGTCTGTCAAAAATTAATAATACTTGACAATGCTTTATCTAATAAATTTGAAGACTATTGCAACCAAAGAGGTAAAATAGAAAAGAGCGGAAACAATGAGGTATTCTTTTTTGCTTTTTGAAAAAAAAAAAAATTTCAGTCCATTACTTGTGACCTAATAAGTTTTTTGCACTGTGAATAACCATTTCACTTATTAAGACTGACAGCTAAACATGGAAATTGCATCTCTGCGAATTCCCTGAAGATCTCTTTCATGGCAAAGCTACATTCTGTAGAATTCTGAAATCTAGAAGATATCCTTTAAAATCCAATGACAGCTCAAGTAGCAGCAGCAGCAGCTATTACTGACGACCACAGAAGAAACGGATTTCCATGTGATACTCTCTTTCACCCACATTCTTTTTCCTTTTGTTTGATTCATGATAAAGAAGTGGTTCTGGTACCGGTGGTATATTTGAGGTGGGAGGAAGATCTCGCTGGGAGGATTTAGGGGTGGGTAACAAATATGGAACAATTGAGAAATATTTAATCAGTTATTGAAAAAAAAAACTAAGAATAAAGAACAGAAACTTCCAGAAATCTAATTGATGATATCAAAAATAGAGGCAGGTTGGAAAGAAATAGATGACTTACCTATCATTTTTCCAGACAAAATTATTAAAATGAAAAAATAGTATACCTGAATCAAAGGAAAATGACTTGAACAAATCAATAATAAAAAAGATACGATCAATCGTAGAATCCTACCCCTAAAACTTATAAGTCATATGCACATTTTCTCAGATTATACTAAAATTAAAATTTAGTTTAATCTATTCAAAAAAAGGATGAAATGCAAAGTTCAGACCCTTTTAACTACATAAAAGAATATTGTGGAGAAATACTATCACAAAATTTGAAAAACTTATTAATTAAATTAAATTTTGATTACATTGCCATCTGAAAATGTGCGCTTTTGACTTGAATCAATTTTGGGATCTGGATTCTACACTTGATCCTCCTAGAATATGCTACTCCTCTTTCATAATGATAGTTACATTTGCATTTATATTTCTTACACTGAATGTAACAACTATTATGGGACAGAGGTAGTGTTATCCAACACACCTGATTATTTCCTCATTGAGTCTTTGCACAAAATATTCATACCTAATGTGATTTCTATTTCAGTATTTTTGCTTAGTCTGGCACAACACCTCCAGTGGGGAGCAGTAAATGAGGATCAAAGTCACTGCAACAGTAATAGTCAGCAAGACTAGTTAAAAATATTTACTAAGCTGAGCTTAGTCTGGTACAAGGCCACAAGCAGGGGAATCTAGAGAGAATCAAACTCACTGCAGTATTGATGGTTTGTAGTCTGCTTTGGTGACTGAGATGGTTGTGTATTTCCCACCGGAGCAAGTAGTCAGTTTGTATCCAGGTAAATGCTGATTTTCATGGTCAGCAGACTCTTCCCACTGAGAAAATTGGCGTAATATGATCAACCAGCACACTCTTGGATTTGTACTGAACTTGAAAGAAATCTCTCTTTTTATACGGATAGTTTGGTTGAAGGGGCTGAAACGTTGTAGGAACAGCATAAAAAAGCACAAAGAATTGTCAAAATAACTTTAAGAATGTTAATGATGGTCGTCAGAGTCATAGACAATATCTTTATAATTAATACAAATATGTGAATTTTGAATGTTTTAGTATTATTAACGTCACTGGTTCTGTTCTAGTGTTGTGTAATAATTTGTTTTAAAATATCTAATATTTGTGAAAGAGCGGATTGGAGTAAAACTAGGTAGTCTTTTGTTTAGTATTTTCTTCTTATTTTCTGGAATCAATTATTTCATTTTTTAAAAATATTTAATTTCCTTTTTCCCCACTCTTTTGTCTTAGTTTTGAATTTTTTCCCCTCTTTCCTTTTTTTTGTTTTAATTTTTAATTCACCATTACATTTTTTTGGCCTTATCATTAACTTTTTTAAAATTTTGACCTTGATTTTCATTTTTTTTTCTCCTGCCTCTTTTTTTCTCCATTTTTGAGTTTTTTTCTCTTAACTCTTTTTTTTTTTTTAAACTTGGCCATAACTCTTAACTTTTACCCCTTTTTTGAATTTATGCCTTAATTTTGAATTGTTTCTTTCTTCTACCCTATTTTTGCTTCATTTTTCATTTTTGATCTTAATTTTCAATTTTTTAAACATTTTCTTTCCCTTCTATTTTTCATTTTTGCTTTCATACTAAATTTCTTACTCTAGATTTTTTTGCCTTAATTTTGGATTTATTATCCATCCTTCCTTTTTCTAAGATTTTGAGCTTTATTTTGATTTTTTCTACCTCGTTTTCCTGTTTGCCTTAATCTTAAAATATTTTGTCCATTTCCCCCTTTTTTGCCTTAACTTAGAATTTTTTCCTATCCCTCTCTCATTTTCATCTTGAGCTTTCATTTTCAATTTTTTCTCCTTTTTACCCACCCACTTTTTTGCCTTAATTTTGAATTTTTTCCTTAGTGATCCAACCAGCAATGGAAACATTTCTCTGATATCTAATTATACAACTGCCTCAGGCGAATCTTTGTTGATCTTTCTTTCTTTTTTCTTTATTCATCGTATACTCCTCATATCAACAATTGAAGGCAGTGCTTAGAATGGAACTGCTTCACATAATTGGTGTAGTGCTGAAGGACTTTGTATTTGCTGATAATGTTTTTTCTGTTACTTTTTCCCACTTTTTTTTTATTCCTGAAAATTCTAACCTCAAGTTCTTTCAATAGAATCAATGATGGATATCATCAGCATGAAAAAGTTTGGCATTCTTATTCATTGAGAATTTATGAGAAAGAATACTTGAAGCAAAATGATTCAAATAAAGCATATATATATATATATATATATATATATATATATATATGTATATATATGTGTGTGTGTGTGTGTGTGTGAATAATACATATGTATATATACATGCATGCATGCACAAACATACATAGAGAGAATATAATTTGAGCTGAAAAACAATAAAAATGCTAAAAATATTATAAAATTTCCTGAGATTTTTCATTTACATTGGAATGCGGAAGACTGAAGCTGAAGTGCTTGTAATAATGATTACATATTTCTCAAATTGTACATATACTGTAAGCCCTTGGTTTAATGGACTAATAGAGGTGGACAGTTATCCATTAATTATAATTGTCTGTTAAATCAAATGTTATGAGAGAAAGGGTATTTTTTATCATTATTTTCATGTTCAAATTCAAATATTTTAATTCAAAAATAACTTTAATACAATAAAGAATATAAACTTATTGAATTGTAACATAGAACAAGTCATTAAAGGTCACAAAAAAGTGTCCAGCTTTAGTTGTTTGCCACTCAGATATTGTTCATGTACTAGTTCTTAACTACCGAGAATGTTCTTAGTGAGAGATAATTTTTTGATTAACTTTAATTTCTCTGCAATATCCAAGTACACTTTCTTTTAACTTTGAAGGTTTGCAAAATTATTTAATGAATACAGTAAACATTCAGAAATCATAGGTATACAAATTAGATTAAATTATTTAAATTATTGGCAAATTTTTTTCCAGATCAAGTCGAGAAAAAAATATGGAATCATCCAATACAGAATGTGAAATTATGGAATCACCTTCTAATTTGCATTCCTAAAACAAATACCGGTATGAGTCTAAATATGCAAATTGATCTGTCAATAAAACAGAGTACTTGCAGACCTTAACAAGCAGTTGAAATTATTGCTGGACTGGCCTAATTGAAAAGAAATATAACTCTAACGAGAGAGTTCTTTATTGAAATAATGAAAGGGATGGTTGTTCCCAGTTGGCTATGTCTAAAATTTGGTGCAAGTATAAACAAAATGATAATATTATAAAGAAAAACATAAAGATAGACCCCAGAAGACGTCCAGGTATCAGGATAGAAAACTTGATGCAATATGCTTCAAAAATAAAAGCATTCACAACAAAACAAATGAAAAACAAATAGGCAGAAACAGCAGTCAGTGTTTCTGACAGAACAGAAATTGGCAAAATCAAATGGAATCTATATACAGGAAAGCCAAAAGCAAACTAGCGCTAACACCTGAACAGAAGGAAGAAGGTTAAAATGGGCCAAAATGAAGCAATCATGGAGTGTAAATGATTGGAAGGAAATGATATTTGGTGAATCAATCTGCATTGGCCAAGGTGATGACGCTGCAACTTTCATCTGGTGCCATTCCAATGGAACATATAAAGATGACTGCCTGAAGAAAACAAGCAAATATCTTCATTCATTCATGATATAGGGTTTCATGTCAGGTGAAAGATTGCAATCATTACCTCTACAGTCAATGCATAGATGCACATTGAAATTTTGGACACTTTTCTCATTCCATCAATAGAAAAATATGTTTGGAGATGAAGGAGTTGTTTTTTAGGATGATAATGAATCTCAACACTGAGCAAACTTCGGGAAAAGCACATCAACGCAATGATATTTCCAGCAAAATGACAATGTTCCAAAGCTAATCTGCCATTGTAGGGGAATATTGTTTTTCATTAGTAAAGTCTACACCGCAAAGAATACAGGCTGTCATAAAAGTGTGAGGAAAAACAACAAAGTACTAATTATGATTTTTAGGTAGATGATTCTATAATTCCCCTCTCCGCATTGATTGATTCCATGGTTTTTTCTTCTACTTGATTTGGGAATAAATATGCCAATAATTCAAGCTATTGAACAAAAATTGTTTTGTGTCATATCCATGATTTGTTTATTTGCTGTGTTGTAAAAAAGCTGGGTGAACATCCTCTGAGTGTGCTGAGTCCATAGTTTTTGCCAGGAATAGCATTATCTTGGATTGAACACAATCAAATATATAAATTAATGCTTGTTCATTCTTCAACGTAAAAATAGTGTAAGCAACAATTTCCATAGGATCATTAATCAAAGGCTATATGAATAACAAAAAACATGAATTATTTCTATTGATATTCGGACTATCCTCATCTTGGTTGTTTTTCATACAATGTTTCGGCCGTTGCACTCTACGGCCTTCGTCAGGTATCATCTGGTAGATTTGGGGAAGTAACGAACCAAACCCTTTATTTATCCGACGGGGGTTTATTGACCGTACTCCCCTCTTAGCATTAGTAGTATTGTTATATTGTCTCACACTAGGATCGAACCTAGAACCATCAGATTACTTTACAGTAATTTGTCTGATGCTGTAACCACTGCGCTATGTGTCCATTCCGAGATATATAAAACATGGAATGTACAAATTCTCTGGTTAATTGACTCTCACTATCATTTGTAATGGCGTGTTCATATCAAAACTTTCATCCACTATAATCAACACACGCACACACACAAACACACACACACATATATATATATATATATATATATATATATATATATACACATATGGTGAAATTATTGTACTTGAACTTAAATTGATGTTAAATGTATCAAGCATTTTATGAAATAAACCCACCACACACGGGATATTGAATTACTGATTTGTATGTTGAAGAATTCCGAAGAAGGTCTATGTCCAATGATGGACAATAAAAGACTGACGATATATGTATAGTTTAGAAAGCTTCACAGCTTTAAACACTTAACATTGAAAAAAAATTTGCACTTCTGACACTTATTTCCCAATATTTGTCAATGCAATTTACATAATTTTCTTCAGTGTTTTTTTCCCACTTTTTTACAAATACTATTTTGTTATGGCACAATACATAAATTTTCTGTTGTTGGGATCATCAGTTGTTTACCAAGTAATTAGTTTGGAGATTTTAAAAAGAAAACACTTATCTTAGCATGGCACTCCAGCAGGGTTGATCAGCCTCCGCCCATCCCACTTTCTTACTATATAGCTTATGTCATGCATGTAGTTCGTTATTTCATGTAGGGTATTATATGTTTTGTATATTGATATCATTTTATACTCCTTATCATTTATTTTTTGAAGCAGTGTTTACTTAATTAAGTTACTCAAAAATTATATTTAATGATAAGGGATCGGTGATTATAATGACCGACGTGACTCGCTGTTCGTGTCACATCTATCAAGTGTTCACACATGTGAATATATTACTATTGTGTCAGTTTTAATCTCAGATGGCATGCAAACCAACTTATGACATCATCTTCAAGAATACTATATATATAGTGACACAGCATATTCTTGAGGTAAGAGAAAAAAAATCAGACAATAGCCTCATTATATTTGTATTAAAAGCATTGAAAATTGGGAAAAAAAGGATTTTCAGGGGTCAGGAATTAAGGCAGGCACCACTGAGAGAATAATAGGGCAATTACATGTATAATAGATATGCATTGCTCATGATTTTCATTTTAGAAATTCAGAGAAAACTGTTTTAGTACATAACTGCCTTGTAAATGATTTTACTACGGATATGTATCGAAAATCAAGGAAAATGGACCGTCGTGGACAGGAATTAAGGCTAGCACTACTGAGACCATAATGGGGCTATTACATGTATAGCGGAAATGTATTGCTAATTATTCGATCTTAGAAAAGCATCGGACATTTTTTACAATAGAATAGTATTATAAATTGTTTTAAAATAGAAACATTATAAATCATTTTAGAATAGAACCATTATGGAGACAACATAATTATTAAAAGTATAATTGTGAAGACAAAAGATAAAAATAATATCTAAATGAATTTATGCTGTTTGTGCTACTGTTTCGTGAGTGTATCAGAAATCTATTTGTATTTTTATTGCTGTGATGAAAGCAAAGGTCAAGACTATTGTTTAGGATTATCAATTTCTTCCGAAAGTTAGCGATGACAATTAGAAGTAGGATTGTCGAATCAGCATATATCTTTCTCAAGCATCCTTGTGACATTTATTTTGCGGAAACCATCATGATCTTGAGCTCTATATTTGGCAAGCAGTCATCGTCATCTCTCTCTCTTCCTCCCTCTCTCTCTCTCTCTCAGATAGGCAATGACCTTTTCAATCATTTGCAATATAACCTTTCTTGTTCAGTATATTTATATCAAATAATGAAATAGGGAGAAATTTAAAGATTTTGCTTTTTTAAATTTTCAATCAAAAATATTACAAATATAGATATTTGTTTTCATATCTGCTTTCCAGGAACTGAGTATGCCATACAGTCTGTAGAAGTGACAATTCATGTACCGTATCGAAGGGTGGATGAACTAATCCATAGCCCTAGTTATTAGCTGAATTTCGATCTCAAATTTTTACAGTACAAATTTTAGATTTATGTGATTAATTATCATTCCTGAACTAAGTACATTGACAAGGACGGAGATTATATTGAAAGTTGAATATTTTCTTTATGTAAAATAGATGCTTTTTTTCATCGTTACTGTGTATATTTATTGATGTACCTATTTACAAAAGAAACTTGAAATTGTCGAGTAGACTTTATGCTAGAGTTACAAATGCCAGATGGAAAACAGGATCTTTTTTATCTACATGAGCCTGCCTTTATTTTTCAGAAATTGATAATATTTTCAGCAGGATGCAAATGACTGAAATTTTGGGTTTTTTCCATTTCAAGGTCAATAAGTTCTCTGCTTGCTGTCAGTGATGGAAACGGCTTTCAGGAACTAGGTATATGATGACGCATGGTTTCGGGAACCAGGCATATGGTAATAATTCTATTAGTAGACATTGAACATGCAAAAAAAATTATGAATTGAGAAGTAGGTATGCGCCACAGCACATCGCCCTCCCCCATTTCCGTTCGTACTTGAGATAAAAGAAAAGATAAAGCTGAGGTCAAGTGATGATCATGATTATCAATTACAGAATTAAACATTGCCATGGAGTAAATATTTATCGGTCTAGTCTTGCTGACCATTATGACTGTGGAGTAAGTATGATTCTCACTGGGGGAACTACAATTGTGGTTTTGTGCCAGTCTCAGTTAAATTAATACACACACACACACACACACACACACACATCCATGTATATGAAACACCTCAAGAGGGCAGAAACATGAGCTGGTTTGTATAGCGAATCGACATTCTACTATTTTTTTTATTCATATATATATATATATATATATATATATATACACACATACATACACACACACACACACACACACATACATATATATATACATATATATAGAGAGAGAGAGGGAGAGAGAGAAAGAGAGAGTGAGAGGGAGAGAGAAAGTGAGAGAGAGAGAGAGAGATAGATAGATGGATCTCAACGAGAGAAAATTCATACAGTGTACTATAATAACAAAGTATATGTAAAACAGAGAAAATAACATAGAAGAAAATTACATAAATTGCATTGACAGATATTGGGAAATGAGTGACTGGAGGGACACAAAAAATGTTTTTGAAAAATTTTTCATTGTTTAGTGTTTAAAGCTGTAAGGCTTTCTAGACTATATATATACACACATACACACACTCATACTCACACACACACACATATATATATATATATATATATATATATACACACACACACATATATATATATGTATATATATATATATACATATATATATATATATATGTATATAAATATATATTTATATATATATATATATATAGAGAGAGAGAGAGAGAGAGAGAAAGAGAAAGAGAGAGAGATTGTATATTTGTAACTGTCTCTCTTTCTCCTCCTCTTCACTCCCTCTTTTTATATACACCCACATACACATATCTACACATATATATGATAGCCATCTCTCCTTCCATCTCTCCCTCTGCCTCTAACAACTTCTCCTTTACCTCTCTCTTTTTCTATATAAGTATGATTCATTATTGTTTAATGGAGGTTTTTTTAAAGGCAAGCAAGGTCTTAATTTATCTCTTCTCGTGTATTATTTTATAAAGAGCTCAATAATCTGAAACAAACACTTATAAATGATGGATTCCCTTATTATGTTGTTGATAAACAACTAAAATTGACTTTCAAGAAAATTGATAATAATAACACATAATAATGACAACAAATATAACATAAACACAATAAACCTATTCCATTGTAGTTGCATGAAATCATATATGAACCAAGACAAAGAAACAAAAATGTTGTCATCTAAAGTAGTGTGCAGTATTCCCATCTAACAGCCTGGTAATCCTCTTTTCTGCTCACTGGTCCACTGGGAGTTTGATTTCCAAGGAATGGTCAGTTCAATGAGAAAATCTTCCTTAAATATATGTAACAAATATGATTTTCGGGGGAATCCTATCATGAGTCAGAATTTACCAGCAGATGCAACCTTGCCCCGGTAGTTAACCTGAAACCCGAAATGGATAGTATTAACCTATTCGAAGAACACAAATGATGAACCCATCTCTCACAAAATTCATTCCTACTAGACAACCTCTGATATGAAGTGATAGCTCCATGACTTGGATGGTCACAATGCTTATTATTGTCGCAACTAAAAAGCACAACAACAACACAGGCCTTAAGGTACAGAGTGGTAAACTTGGGATAACGGGGCTGATTCGAAATGTTCTTATGTCTTGTGTGCCAAAGCAAATAAAAAATCAAACTATGACCATGTTCAGTGAAATATTGTAATGATTAGCACGTCCGCTTCACATGCAGAAGATTCCAGGTTTGATTCCCAGTATGAGTGAAAAGTTTGGAAAACTCTTAATTAGGATAAATTTCCCTATGCACTCAGTGCTAATTGTGACCATGTTACTCATGAAGCTATCTCTCTAAGCCGTGTGATTAGGATAGAGGTATCCCTTCAGTGGACTTGCCTAATGCCTACATAAATTGTAGGTTAAAGGTCCTGGTCTTGTCTAGACTTGAGACTTGCAAGGATCACTAAGCTGATGCATGCAACAGAAACTGGGACTTTGTTGCCAGTTGTCATACTCTATTGAGGATTGTTTCTTATGAGATGTAACACCTTACCTTATTCAGGGCTAGGTAAATAGCTTGTTTATTTAATTGTTTTAACATTTTTCATTATAGTAGTATGTATGTACATGCATAAACTTACATGCAGTATCAATTAATGAGGACAATGAATTTTTTTTTCAGGGGCAGTTATTATATTTCCAAATTGTGGTTCAAATTTTGTGGTTCCTGTAATTGAAACTGACTGCAAATATTGATCTACTTATACCAATTTTTTTATACTAAAACATTGATTAATTTGAGGCCATTACAAAAATGAAACTTTGACTATATTTTTGGAGACTGATAGATTAGCAAAAACCAAAAAGTTTTGTATGCAATGTTACTTATTCAATGAAGTTGTCGGGGCAGATGAAATGAGGTTGATGGCCAGATGAAACACGCTGGGTTTGGCCCGTGAGATAGATTCTGCTGATTCCTGCTCTAAGGGATTGAAACCAATACAAAGATCATGCTGATCTGCCTCACTAAAGCTCTATCCACATACATGAGCAAGACATGAAAGCAGATCATATTAGATTAGGGAGTATGAAATTTGCTCCTTTGTTTAATCTCAGCCAACAAAAATTGGTGTTTTTCAGCAATCGCTTACATTTTCTGTGGGCCTGATTTGGATGTTTCATCGTATTAGCTTCTCAGGCATAAGCCTTTATACGTTTTATCTCCATTATATCGTGCTTTGTTTTATTACATTTGCTATTTTGGGACCAAAACGGTAGCCTCAGCTGCCTAATGCCTTTTGGTTGGTTTGCACTGTTCAGATAATCTCAGCTCACTTGAGGTTATCGTCTGCTTCATCCATCATCTCGGCTGCACTCTATTTTCTTACAGTCCTCACATCTAAGCACAGTTCTCGAACCACTGGATCTTCTGAGTCCAGCAATATCGAATAAGATCCCACTTTTGTAGCCCTGAACTTGGACTCAGCCTACAAAATAACTAGTCGTATAGGTTAGCCACAGTACCACAAAATTCACAGAAATCATTATTTATGGAACACTAAAACTATTTCCTGAAGTAAGCATCAACAATCCTTCTGCTCTGTCATATATTTTCTTCATCCAACCCCCCTCTGCCCAGCATTGCCTTAAGTGGCGTAATTCTGTCCTAAATTATGCTAGCACGCTCGAGATATCCTGGTCAACCAGGAATGATCACTCCTCATACAGCTGCAAGGATCACATCACCCTGAACAGGAATTCGAACTGATACATTCTGTGAATTGATATTAAAAAAAAGAGCAACTGCTTCATTCAAACTCAGGAGATAAACAGGTCTGGTTAGTCACTCGATCAAAACCGTCACCTGACCAACATCTTTTGGCAGCATGCTATGTTGGGAGTGATGAATTAAAAAATTGGAAAGAGGGATGATATATTGAACAGTGACTGCTAAAAAAGTCTAAATTAAAAAAAAAATAGTTTAAATGCTGTCAGATACAAATTAAGGGACCAATTAAGCATAAACTTACATAGCAAATTGAACCCCCCCACTCGAAATCTATAGAGGACAAAATCAAATAAAATGTTTTTTGTAGATATAATAAGGAATAAATGTTTAAATTTCCAGCCTTCTAGCTGCATTAGTACAGCCTGTATACATGATTCATACCTATACAACCAGCCTGACCAGCTTAAAGATTGAAAGAAACCTATGTTGACAGTTTTGGTTGGTGGTTTCTAATAGATTAATAAATCACAACTGGGTTTGTTAGATGGCGGAAGAAGTTTCAGATTCTCTTCCACTACCAGTAGTTGGTGATTGAACTTCGATAAAAGCCACAATTTCGAATTCTGATTTTTACGGCAGGTAAGCATAATAAGATCTTCCTATGTTTCCTTCCGACCTTGTGCCAGACCAAGTTATGCATATCAAATATCTGTATGTACGATACAAGAAAACAGAATAGAGTTAAGTATATTCTAGAAGAGTTATCTGGACCACAGCTAAAAATAGTGAGTACATAAAATAATCAATATCTCATTTATTTACTTGTGGTATTAATATGATTCTGTGATTTTAAATTGTGAACACAAGAACTGACAGATGGACTTGGGCCAATCGGATGTTGTGTCTATTTGGTAGATATTTAAAAAGAGATTGGACACTACTTGAAACATGTGCTTTGAGAGATTGGTGCGATGCAGTCTTCCTATTCACTCCTGTACCTGTTGTAGTGCATAGTGTTCAAGAACACATAGCATTGAGAGAAGCAATTTTGATGTCTTGACTGATAAATGGTGACATATTTCGAGAGACATGATGCATGAATTTGACCTAGCTTCAGGCAGAGATTTGCATTTGAAATCTTATAAATTACAGCTATACTTTGATTTGTGTGGTTAATTTGTTCCACAATTTTTTGTACTGTTCAAAAGCACACAGACCAAAGTTCTATTTATAATGAATTGTAAGAGACAAGGTTGGCAAGCTTTTGGCAGGACAAGCTCAAACTTCAAGAATAAGAAAATTCAACTAGTGCTTAAAAGAAGGGTGTACAACCAATGCATCCTCCTGATGGTCTATTATGGGGCTAAAACCTGGAACCTAACCAAATGACTGGCCCTTAAACTGAGAACCATGTGACGTGCACAAGAGAAAATGATGCTCAACCTCACATGGAGAGATCACAAGACTGCACAGTATATTAGATGAGAGACAGGAGTCCATGATATCATAGAATCCATAAGAAAACTTAAATGGCAACGGTCTTGTTGTGAGAATGTCAGACAATGGCCGGACATCATGATTCACAAAGTGGATCCCCAGAGATCACATGGGAAACCGGGGCTGACAAAATGTAAGATGATGTAATGAACTTGATTGATTCAGAAAGTACTGGCTTTGTGACACCCACAAGGTCTGGTGAATCTTGGGGATGGTTCATATCCAATGACAGACACTAAAAGGCTGATGATGATGATGATGATGATGATGATGATGATGATGATGATGATGATGATGATGATGATGGTGGTGGTGGTGGTGGTGGTGGTGGTGGTGGTGGTGGTGGTGGTGTTGGTGGTGATGATGATGATGATGATGATGATGATGATGATGTAAGAAGTTCTTGCTGCGGCTACTGATGTACCTTCATAATATCATGATTTGAAAAGTCATGTCTCAAACAGTATTCTATTACTTGTCATTTCATCCATGTCATTGATATTCATAAATAGTAAAGGTGGGAAGAGCAATGTACTATCTATTCTCCAATTATTACTTACTCAGGCAATCATTGCAAAATAGCTCCTGTCCATAGTTGGGTGTGACCAATGACAGCATGATGAAGTCAGTGGACAGTATTAGGTTTCAAACTAAATTACTTTTTTGGTGATAAGAGAAAAAATTAATTTCAGAACAGCTGAAATTTACCCAGTGCAAAAGAGATAGAATCAACTAGTTCAATAACATTATTTGAGGTTTTGCTCTGAAATATTTATTTAGAGAACCTACAGTAAAATCAATCCATGATTGTTAGTGGCCAGACAAACAAGAAATTTTTAAATAGAACTAGGCTATAATAACTGCAAAAATCTTGAAGCTCTCATTAGCCGCTGTAAAGACAAAAATAAAAAAAGACCAAAAAAAGAGTCGAATAACGTCCAAAAGTCACTATAATAAGGAAAAGAGAGAGAGAGAGAGATAGAGAGAGAGAAGACAAAAATGGAGCTTCCAACCAAAATGTATTGAAAATAATCTATAAGTTAGGGAGGAGAAATAAAGAAAAAACAAACTTTACTTTTTCTCTTTGTGCTAATGGATGATAAAATTAACCCAATAATTTATCTCAAAATTCAAAGAAAAAACTGTCAATTCCTATCTGAAAATAACACTTTCTTTATCAACTTTAATTATTCATGCTCAGTTCACACACACAAAAAACAATTTATCAAAATCCATCAATGACATGATTCTTTCCATGTGTATAGGGAGTTTTAAAACTTAAAAGTACAAACCACCACAAAATATTGATATTTACTAAGCCAAGTTTAATTCACCACATCATCAAAAAATATGAGGTGGAAAGATTGTGTTGTGCCAATTTTCCAAGATTGGGAACGTATGCCTACCTTGAAAATTAGCTTTCAAAATCCTGGTTTCAACTCAAAGACAAAAAATCTGTCGTACAATGAACATTCATTTGTTGATTTGGCAAGTATTTCTTTCATCTTATTTATATTGTAATTTCTAACTCCTAGATTGTCAATCCATAATCCTCAGAATGCGGCATGAAATGGAAATTTTTAAAAAAGCTTTTTTTCAGGGCAGTTGCCTTACCAATTAGTCTATGAAAGCCAACTGGTTACAGTCATTAAAATCTGATCGTAGAGCCTTCACTCCTTATTTTCCTTGAATGCTCGACACTCCGCCATTTTCATTGTTTACAGACACCAGTGGTACTAGCCGTAATATTATCAAAAATTTCTGAGATGAAGCATTATTGATTTTGATTAGTCTCTGACTAATATTTCTTTCATTTTATTTCTGTTGCCTTTTATTGCGACTCCCGTATCGTCATTCGTGAATCATTAAAGAACATCACTGTTCCATCAGTCTACAGAGTGAAACTGATATAGAATGAACAACTGGATGAAGAATCTGACCTTGCCAGAGAACTAAATAATTTAGGGAATATGAAGGTAAAAGTCAAGCCTATCATTATTGGAGTACTTGGAGAAGTCTTGGAGACCCATACAAGAAAGACTGGAAGAATTAGAAATCAGCGGAAGAATTGAAACCATCCACACAAAACAGGTCTGGTTGGTCACTCAATAGTAACTATCACATGACCAATGTCTTTTGGCAGTATGTCATGTTGGGGGATAATCAATGAAGCAGTGATCAATGCATAAGTTACACCTCTTTCGTTAAAAAAATCCAAATTTTACAAAAAAAAAGCCTAAATGCTGCTGGACACAGATTAAGGGATCAATTTAGCATAAACTTACATACCCCCCCCCCCTTCCAGTAGTATTTGGGGGTAATTTTCCAATAACAAAAAATTGTTTTTTCTAGACATAATAAGGAGTAAATGTTCAAATTTCTAACGTTCTAGTTGCATTGATGCAGTGTGCACATGCAATGCATATATACATACATACATTGCCAGCAAGCCAAACCAAGTTATAAACTGAAGAAACCTAATGTTGACAGTTTCGGTTGACGGTTTCTGATACGATTGAAATTGGCAAAAATACTGAGGAAAGTGCTGGGGTACTGAAGAGAATTACTGTGATAAAGAATACCCAATTAAAGTTGCCATTAATAGAAACGGACAGGTTGGAAAAGCTTGATTTTTTTCTGATAAGATGGATTTGGCGAGTGACCAGCAAATTCACCTGACCTCAATCCCACAGAGGATATTTGAACCATCATAAAGAAGCATGTTAAAAATATCCTTTTGGACTTATGCATAGCAAATGCAGCATTCTTGATAATATTTTATATGAGTGATTGGCAAAGTTTCGGAGGAATTGAGAGGAGACTAACAAACGTTGAGAAACCTCTTTCGCTTGTTTAAAACTAGGTTGGATTTCACGAAGACTTTTGGTGGGAAATCAATTTTAAAATATTGATAGTACATTGATTTGGTGTCGCTTGCAAAAAAAATTGGTTTTATTATGAGACACCCTTTACTGATACTAATGCTACTTCTAGAACTATCACTTGCGACTATCTGTATTGTGATTTTTATTACTTGCCATCTTATTACAATCAGGACTGACTTACCAGTTATTGTCACTACCATAAAGCCTGTAGAAATTCCATGGTGTATCTGTCTTATTCAAAAAAAGAACATAAAGTATTCATATATTCTGATAATGCACAAAAAATGTCATCCTGATTTTCTAATAAAAATGCATTGAAAATCATAAAGAAAGGGATTGCCAGTGGTTAAATATTATGATAAACATTAAGAAGCCTCCAATGGAGTATGGAAGCCGGTGACAAAGTCCCTATTTTTGTTACATGCATCAACTTAGTGATCCTTGCAATTCTCAAGTCTGGTTGAGACAGGGACTTTGTTCATTTTTATGACTGCCACCCCTGGCTGTATCTAAGTCCAGAAAAGGGATACCTCCCCCCTAATCACATAGTTTAGAGTGTGCTTAATTAGCCGCTGGGTTGACAGGAAAGAAGAGTTTTTCCTCAATGTATGCAGTTCTGACAAAATAAGATTGTGACATATATGTTATGTAAATTCATTGTTAGTGTATTACTGTCAAATAGCACTGAAAATAATTTTACTATAGAGATGTATTGTAAAGGATTTTAGAATAGAAATAGCCAGAATAAATGCTTTTAAACCCTGACACTATTAACAACTCTGAAAAGCTCCATTGTTCCAACAAGTCTGTTACGGGAAAAGGGAATGTAAACCTAAAACAAATAGAGAAACAATTCAAAAGAAGAAATAATAAACCACCATAAGTAAAAAGAATGTGTTAAGAAAAAGAAAATGCAGGCAATTTGGAAAGGTATATATTCAGAGACATCTTCTGGATTAAGAGGATAAATAGAAGTATACCTAAACATATGTCTCCTTTTTGCTGAATCACTACCACCTACCCACAATTTTCAAAAAGTCTACCCTTTCTTCATTGATCCTCGTGTGTCATCCAAAATTTAATCATTTTTATTTTTGATCTTCAATCGTTGTTGCTTTATCAATGGAAATAATTAAAAAATCTAAACAGAAAAATTTCTTTCTAACATAGAAAATCTTTTGGTCGAAATGGACAAACCTGACCATATGTATAAAGAGATTCGTAACAGGATGTGGAAAATAATGTTTGGGGGAGGAAGGAATGCTAGCGGAGGTATCTAGCAGTCGTAGAATAAGAGTGGAAATGTAACAGGGGCAGATTGATCAACCAGATATGCAGCGAATATTTATCTGCCAAACCAAATTAAAATCTGCAATATGACATATGAATACAAGAATCTATTAACCATTGCCATCACTATTAATATGATAATTGGAGGTGCGGAGCAGTATAATTGTTACCATCCCAGAAAATGAAAGGAGCTAACTACATTTCAGCAGAGACAGTTTATATTCATTTCGCACTAATGTCCTTGGGAAATATATGAATTCACTTCTGCCTGCACCCTGTCCCATTACATCTTGGATACTATGATGATTGATGAAAAGGAGAGTGGTTGAGTGAGCATAATGATTGGTGGGGAAGAGTGTAGCTGAGTAGGCAAACCACTCTCTCATAACTATCTTACCTGCAAAGGCAGTAGCAGTATAAAAGAAACATTCATCCCCAGTTCAACCTCTCTCCAATTTGGGATAAAGTGAGAGCAGCTAAAGTAAAATCCAAGTAATTTTTCTACATCGTGCCACTAGAAGGGCCTCTGAATGGTGAGTGAAGCGGGTATATTGCACCAAGGTCTGGAGGGCCAAAGTAGGTCCGGAGTTTTTTGAGTAACGCTGTGTATCAAAATTTCCAAGTCAATACAATATGTCAATTAATAAAATAGATTGACTCTATCATCAAGCAAACATAGTACGGCATGCTAAATGGGTTATAACAGATAGAAACAGGATGGCTAAAGGAAGAGAGAGTTTATGAAATGAAGAGAGTATTAAGGCAAAAATAGCTTTGCACCACCTTATAAAATACTTCTCAGAGATCCTGGTCCTTAAGACATATTATATTACACTAGTTTGCTAACCATTATCCTTCATCGGAGTTGTAAGATACTACTTTATAATTTGGTGAGATAGTAAGTTGGCTCTATTTCTTCATCTATGCAAAAACTTCATATTCCCCAACTAAATAAACATGACCATTTATAGCCGTCCTGCTATGATTGTCATAAAAGAGGATTAGAATATATGAGCCATTATTCTAAGAAGGACCTTGGGAGGACATCACAGGACAATATATTCAGTGGCGACACACTTGCAATTATACATCAGACTTATCACCATATATGAAGATGGGAGGACTGTTCAATTTCTTATTTCTGTCGGTGCATCATATAATGCCCTTATATAGTTATTTTGTTCTAATAAAAATCAATAAAACTGGTTGGAGTGAATACCTATGAATGGTACTGATCTATAACAAAGCAAAAATTTCAGATTCTATTTTGTGATGTTTTGGCTGTTTGGGTAAATTTTCTTTCAAGTTTGAGCATTTTGTCTGGCTACGAATAGCTGTTAACAGATAACAGATTATTGTTGAAACAAATCGGATCATCTTAGCTGAAAATGACTGATCAGGTATCGAAGACGAAACCATGCACATATACACACTGAGACAAACTTATACTACACACACATACACACAAACTCTGTCCTTCCTTGGATATCAATACATCCGCATATATCCACTTTGGACCTACTTAGTGGCTGATATGGTTGCATATTTCTTGTTGGTGCCAGAGATAGGTGTTCAAGTCAAGATAAAAAATATGATTTTAAATGAAGATTCTCCAGGCAGGCAGGCAGGCAGGCAGGCAGGCTCTCTTTAACAGGAAGACAAATGTAGCAAAATTGTCCTATTCAAAATTTCCCTAACCAGACAAAACTAAATATTTACCAGACTAAACTAAACTTAGCAAATATCTATACATATATACATGCATATGTATATATGCTAGGGTGGACCAATAAGTCTGTAGCCTGATACGTAGTTATTAGCTGAATTTTGATGTGAAAATTTCACTGTCTCGTGTTTGATCTATATGATTATTATAAATCACTGAATAAAGAGCATTGACAAGGAAGGATATCATGTTTGAAAAATCATTGTTATATAAAATAAATTAGTCCGGAGGCCAGCAGGACCTACCATGCACTCCCTCTAGGAATCCATGGGTAGGGCACCAAAATGTTCCTTTTGAAGTTTCCCAAGAAAAATGTTTGTGACTAACTACCTCATTTGCAAAACAAAATGGTTGCCAGCACACACAAAAATTATCTGAAATTTCACATCTCGTCTCCTGATTGACATATCTGAGTACTTTAAAAGGTTTAACCAAAGTTCTCAGACTTGAGGAATTCAAAAGTAAACTTTAATTCATCATAAAATAAATTTTTAATTCATTATGTCAATTTTTTCTAAGGAAATATGAAATAAATAACAAATGATTTGTTTTTTTACGGAATTTCTATGAAATCTACATTCAGTTTAATGAAGAGTAAATCAATGTGAACTATCTGTTAGGTGGAGCATAAATCTCAATTAACACCTGACCATCATGAATTAAGTGTCTATTCACACACTGAATCAGAGTCAAAACACCAGACAAGTTCTTATTGGCTTCTTTAATTACATCTTTTGTCCCTTTTAATTTCATTTCTCATATTTCCGTAGAAAAAATTCACATAATAAAATGAAAAACACTTTTATGATAGATTAAAGTGTATTTTTGAATTCCTCGTGTCTGAGAACCTTGGTTTAGCCCTTTAAAGTACTCAGATATTTCGATTTGGAGACGAGATACGAAATTCTAAATTTCTTTGTTGTGTGCTGGCTGCCATTTAGTTATTCATGCAAATGAGGTTGTTAATCCCTAATTTTTTTCTTGGGAACATCTTTTTCCTGAAAGGGAACATCCTAAGGAACATTTTGGTACCTTACTCATTGATTCTTAGGTGGGGTGCATGGTAGGTCCTGCTAGCCACCAGACTAAATGTTTTTTTCATCATAAGTCTCTACTTACTGATATACCTATATATAGTGCAGATGCAGCACATGGCATGTGCAGACTCTGCAACTGCAGCGGGTGGGGTTCAAGCTCTGGGGGCACAATATACCTTTGGAACTCTGAAAAATCTACAAAATAGTCTAAAAGAGTCTAAAAATAATCTTATAAAAAATTTGGGGGGTGGGATGCAGTCAGACCTAGTGCTGCCACTGATGTATTAGTTAATAAACTTGTCTCATAGAGCATTACTAATGTAGTAAGTTTAGTCTTCATTGGGTATCCCACATTTGTGACCTTGTGCCAGATAAGACTTAGCTTAGAGTCCAGCAGAAAAATCATGCAAGTTGAGACAAAAGCATAAAAAGTAAACCATTTTAAAGTATGCTGAATCCAATTGGAGAAGGAGACAAGTGATCTGACAAATGATTCATGTGTCAAATCAATGGTTCAAAATGACATTTTATTTTATCATAAATTTGCATTTTCATCTTGATATGTTCACATATATAATCCATTTCCTCGTATATCAGCAAGTTCCTCGACTGTGGCAAAGCTCAGTGCAATGTAGCTGAGCATCTTTGCACTTACAGCGGCCTCTGCATATGACTTCACAGCCACTGGATTAGTTTGCTACCGGACTTTGATGCTTTGATGCTTCAAGGAGGTCAGTCTGGTGTTGTCGCCACATTGAGTCACTGTATAGCCAACCCCGGGTGGGTGGGTAAGGTAGGGCTGACTGGTCAATAAGACTTTGGCACCATAAATATCCAGCCTGATACACAGCATGTTTGATGTGCTGCTTGTGTTGGTGGAACAAGCGTTCTGTGGCCAAACATGTTTTACTGTCCATGACAAACAACAACTCTTCCAATCTCATGCAGCATAGCCTCAATTACGTCAGTCAGCATTTCAAAGAGTGCAAAGAATAATGCATCTCTAATGGAAGCATGTATTTCCCAGGTTTACCATGCTGATTTCTTCCTTTTTCCATGGAAGAAAGACATAAAATCGCACCCGAATAGTGTATGAAACATCAGTGAAAGTCATGAGGACAACTACATCAGTGTCTACTATTCTTATTAGGACCAGTTTATATCCTTCTTTTCCGCAATGACCAGCTTGAAAAATCAGTCAGGAATCCATGGGAACAGCCCATCATGTGTGTTTCCATCATTGGAGGCTGATACCATCATCGAATCTACTAATGATGTATTTTTGCCTCGTGGTCATATCTTGAATTCTTAAGGTCAGAAACTTGAAGAGGTCTATCTTGTTTGCATCAAGGCTGAGACAGTTTTCCAGTTCACTGGTATAGGGTTATATGGTAGGACACATCAAACATCCCATTCCTTTGCCATTGAACCTTGCGCACACTAGGTTCCAAGCTGATCTCCAAGTATCTATCCCATACTATATCAATTCAGTCAATTCATTCAAGTTCGGTTACTACGTATGGATAGAAAGTATTGTCTTGAAGGTTTACAAACTTTTAGGTGACAAAATGTTGACTGATGCAGCATCATTGTACAGATTAACCTAAAGCTCTGGAGTAGTTGGTAGTTGCTCTAAATCTCTTTTAGGGATTCCGACAAGGTCAGATTTCTTCCATTCTCAACTGACCCATATCTGAGATGGGTGGTAGACAAGGCTGATCTTTCATAATAGACAATTCTTCAAAGTCTCCTGCTAAGATCTGACAGGATATGTACAATCTTGAAAGCATGGAACAATCAGCTTTTAGAGATGAGAATCGTACTCGGAATTTATTCCTCACTATAGATAATGGTAACATGAAAATCTTGAATTGATTTTTCACTATTACATCTCAGATATTTTCTTGATTCTTTCAGCCTCTTGTCAATGAATGCATGGTATTGCTTGGTTCCTATTACCTGAATCGTGTAGAGCCCCTCTGCTGTTGAATTAGCCATGATAGCTTTGGTGTCCAAGGTGAATTGCTCTTTGCTGTCAACTGTAATGGGATTCCCTCGGAAAGTGGTCAGTCAAGCTTTCCCATCTTTCTGAAAGCTAGGGACCATTTCTAAATGCTTTGCCATGATTTAGGGGTCATCATCACTGAACAAAGTCTTATAGTCTTCCAGCATTCTCATTACTTCTAGACCAGCCGACAGCCACCTGTGATGTGCCCGTGGACTGTCAAATAGGCCTACTGCTACTCCGCTTCCTTTGATAACTCCATTCATTTGCTCTCATCTCTGGCAATTGAACAGAACATATTGAATAATTTATGAACAACAAAATGACACTCAGTGAACTCCTTGTAAGATGATGGATCATCTATTTCTAATCCAACATGTCATGTATATACGTACAGGCAACCACCTGGCATAGTTACTGTGATCCAGGGCAAAGAGCCATACACCCATCTGTCGGAAAACCTGAACATACAGCTGAAAGTCATTAGTTCTGATGAAAGAGACAGACCATGTTGAAGTTCAAGCATAGTGAACCAGTGCTTGAATCGGCGATGCTCATTGCTTTCATGCTCATCCCCCACACCCTGCTGAAAGTGAGATTGTCATAATTTGTTTTAATATGCTTCTGATACTGAGTGTACATTACTACTGCCGTGACCTGATGGGCATAGCTGGAATGTGTCATGAGAACGCTTAAATATAGCATCTTCCCAGCCAGATGCAGTCACCTCTGCCTGCAAGGGCTGTTGTCCACCTACTACCAGTGAACTAGTCTCCAAGCAGTATCACAAAATTCATTTCAATGTGCGAACCATCCATCATAACCAAAATTTTCTCTTTATCATAAGTTTCCTTGAGCTTGCTTTGCAGATATTTTAATATGGCAGACGGTGGCCGGTCACGGGAGAACACAGGGGTTCGTATAGGATCTAAATGTTTGATGTCCATTACAATCACATTCATAGCATGCAACATCATCACTTCTGTGTGAGCACTTTAATGGAACATGGTCAGTAGAGGCAACATACTCACTGGGATAGATTGTGGGTATTTTGTCACCTTTTCTAATATTGATCTTCATATAACATGATTTATTGTCTGAAAGTTTCATAATTGTATCACTTCTTACAATATATGACCCTTAAGAGCTGGACTAGAGTGCCACAATGTGGAGAAATTTTCATCAAGATACTTTTATAAACTATGACTATTATAGTAAGTTCAATCCTCATTGGTTATCTCAGCCTAGTCTTGTACAAGGCCATAAGTGTAAGCTTAGTAAATACCTTTAATTCAACCCTAAAAAGATAGATGAAAAATCAATGTTTATATATGTACAGTATAAACAGTAAATTTCATTTTTTCTCAATGTATCTAGAGATTCTTTGAGTGCTTTAACACTACTTATTGTTAAGGGTAAAATCTCCTTCCTCTTTAGTTTTTTTTTCTCTCTACAAAAGTATTTCAATGCATACAGACATATAAATAGAATTTATAAGTCATGAAATAATATCTTTGTTAGTAGAAGCACATGTTTATATCCAAGGCGTCAGGAATCAAACCTGACACGTTTTACCCACAAATAGATTTTACTTTTAATTTGATCATTTCATTTATTTTACATACATTTATAAATATACTAAATACCCAAAATTAGAAATTTCCTATGCCTGAAATGTTTAAATAACTCTCTCCCTGACATAATACATAAATGTAAGAGACCATCAACCAAAACTGTCACCAAAATTGTTTACAGAGGTTTCTTCAGTTTTCAGGTAGTTCTGGTTGGCTGGCTGGCTGACTGGCTGGCTGGCTGGCTGGCTCACTGGAGTTAGGAGACTGAAAATTTGAACATTTATTTCTTATTATGTCTGGAAAAAATCTTTTGTTTTTTTTTAACCACTCCCCCTGGTTTTTTTAGTGAGGGATTCAATTTACAATGTAAGTTATGCCAAATTTGTCCCTTACTCTGTATCTGGCTGCATTTATGCTTGTTTCTTCAAAATTTAGACTTTTTTTTAGTGGTCACTACCCAACAGAAGGCAAGAGAATGTATAATCTCACACCATTGAAAATCCTCGACCCCCCCCACTCCCAATTAAACTCCCATTTTGAATGAAAAATGCACGATCCATGTATACTCCGCACCTCTTCCTTTGATCTGATCAGCATCTCCGAAATGTTTGCTGCTGGTCAGAAAATGTGAATATTAACCTGAGCTTCACTAAATAATAGATATTATTTGTCCTCAAATGTATGCTAGTTATGAATGATTGAGTGTAGCAAAGTGCTGTAACCATGGAAACAACATAAATAGTCATTGTCAGTAGTGTAACTGACTATAAACCAAAAAGTGGGAAGGGAGAGATCAACAGGGTCTGCGGTTTCTTTGAAACTTTGAAAACTTGATCATGACCCCCTTCTATAAAGGAAATATAGTAGCAGATCCCAATTTTTAGCTCTTAGTTCATAGACTGTAATCAGTCAATTCCAGTAAAAACAATTTTGACCTCTGAGAATCATATTTATTCTAAATCAATTACATTTATTTGATTTCTAATACATGGTACAGGTCTGTTATACGATAATTATGTTTTTTGATAGCTGTGCGATGGAAGATATTATTTCCCTGTCACAAGATTGGCAATGTTAAGTTTAAAAGGAACACTGCTGTGGACTCCTGTGGATTATTTGTTGGACCCCCAGGGGTCCGCAGAACCCAGTTTTAGAACCACTGAGTTAGATGAATGAATGAATGGAAATTAGTTTCATTGTATAAAAATTCATGTACTTTCTTGGCTTAAAGTTATGTTGTGTGGTGTTTGTATGTGTATGCGTGTGCATTTGGAAAAAAAAAAATTTATTCTGCCTCGTTATTAGTGTCCGACTTAATGAATATTTTCATTAAAAATTTTTAAAAATGATGTAAAAAGTAATATTAGCCAAACAAATACTTTTATAATTTTATCATTTCAATTACCTGAAGAAGATGTGATTGAAAGAGTATTTTTATAATGAATTACTGCCTAGCTGCCATCTGGTGAATATGTTTTCAGTTTCCTGTATCATCGATCATCATCACAAAAATAGTAGCAATCAAACAGCCTTCCATACTCAACAAACCATGCTAGAGAAATGTCCCGCAATTATGTTTCCTGATTATACATGAGGAATTATGGTTACTTATTCATTGATCACCACTTTTTTCCAATTTTCCCAATTGATCACCCAAACACAACATGCAGCCAAAAGACATTGGTCATGTGATGGTTTCTGATGAGTGGCTAACCAGACATGTATTAATTTTTTTTAGGAAGCTAAGAGTTATAAAGTTTGATTCCCATTGCCAGAGTTATACATTCAGTTCTACTAATGGATACACATTATATAAGTTTTAGCTGATGAATATAAAGTGATTGATGGATCTTTTTTAAATAGATGTATTTTTTCTGATGAGTCCGTTGCTGGAATCATTCATGCTGCTACTGATATACATACACATATATAATAAATATATATATATGTATATATATATATAGATGTGTATATGTGATAATTATAGAGACATTTTTGCAGGAACTATTTTGCTTTGCACTAATGTTACTCAGTTGCAAATCAAGTGGCTCCAGATTGTGAAATAAATAAAGAAATGAGTATTGTGCGGGGATCCTATGTCCACCAGGAAGCTGCCTATAACTGGCTTTGCTCTTATCAACTGAGCTACCAACACCTGCATTATTTGGGGGGGGGGGAAGAAGGCACCTGTATTGACTTGACATTCATAATAGTTGAATTTTAATTTTATGATGTTCAATCTGTGTCATCGATGGAGGTGCATTGGGTTAAGTACATTGATGAGGAGGGAGATTATGTTGAAAAATGAGTAATTGTTGTGTAAAACAATTGATTTTTTCTCAAAGTCAAGTAATAAAAAAGAAAAAAGTCCTCAAACATCTGAGTAAGGTTGAAAAAGAGAGCAAGACTCCTCAACAAAATAACAAATGGTTAAATTCTAAAAACTTTGAACTGTGACTGTTGTATGGAAAATCACTCAACTTCCAACCCAAAAGCCTAGTCTGACCACAGATAGATAGTATTTAATCTTGATTTTATTTCAAATTATATTTTCTATATTTTGCTAGAATTTTGAATGTAGATTCCATGGGTAGAGATCTTTCTCTGTGATAAGATTGGCAATGCTAGAACAGAATTTTTCAAAAAACCAACCCTGGGACTTTAACTAAGTTAAAAACTTTGAAAAATAAAGAAGAATTATGATAAATGAAAATTTTTTCTTAGCTCTGCGAACACCCATTCCTAACATACAAGATAATGATACATAATCTCCACAACAGCTTCAAATGATTTTGCATCTTATTTGTCACTGTGGTTCGCCAGATGATCTGTAGATAAAAGTCAAGAGAGTTTTTTTTTTCTCTTAATATGGCTAAAATCAAAGTGAAGTGTTTGATCTTTCTAGTTTAAAGAAATATAAAAACATGTATAGCTAATAGTTGGGGGTGATCAATTGAAAAATTGGAAAAGGGGATGGTCAGTAAATAAGTTATTTCTCTTGGCTTTTGTTGGGCACTAAAAAAAAATCTAAATTTTCAGAAAACAAGCATGAATTTTGCCAGACACTAAGGGACCAGTTTAGCATGAACTTGCATTGTACATTGAACCCCAATTCAAAAATCTATTTGGGGAGGGGGGAATTTAAAAAAAAAAGAAATGTTTTTTATAGACTTAATTAGGAGTGAATGTTACATTTTCAGCTCTCAGGCTTCATTGGTGCATTAACAAAACACATACATACCTAGATAGCCAGCCAGCCAGACTGAATTAAAAACTGGAGAGACCTATGTAGACAGTTTTGGTGACAATTTTGATCGACGGTTTCTAATTCTTCCCCCATTGTTTGCGGAGAAATATGTTAATTCTAATTTGCTCTGTGCAAAGAAATAATATGTAAATTTCCATCTTCTCAGTGAAAAGAAATATCTGCAATTATGCAGATCAGCTTCCTAGCAATAATTATACGCACTATCATGATCATTATTTCTGTCTGAATTTTTGAGATGAGAAATAACTACTCCTACCATCAACATCCATCAGTCAACATAACCCTATTAGTTCCAACCCAGACACTTATCGATGAGAGATGATCTGCATAAGGAATACTTTCCAAAGAAATAACCACTCTACCTCAGCCTCCACCAGTAAACATAAGTGTTCGGAAGACAAGATGCAAATACTGATAAGAGTCATCCTACCTTACACCAGAGGCACCTTGGAAGAAATTCAAAGGATTTCTCAGCTGTACACCACCAGGACAATATTCAGAAGCAAAACATCTCTTTGCAACCATCTAAGACTTGACGATGAAAAAAAAAAAAAATGACTCAAAATACAGTGTACAACATCCCATGCAGCTGCTGCAAAGAGTAAAAAGATATAACCTGCTGCCTACCTAAAATATTCCTCAAAGAATGAACTTTGGTTCATGGAATGATTATGAAATCAAGAAAGGCTGAAGATGTATGAAGAAGAAATGGAGTATTAATGACCTCTAGGATTAAGGTTTGTTGGGTTTTAAATTTCCCTACAATTGCATAAGATATGGCTGACTGAGATAATCTATGTTTCCCACTGGTCCCCAAACCAAGGTTAAAATCAAGATTTCAAAGCAGGCTGACAGGCCCTCTCTAATCGGAAGATTGGTGGAGACCAATCTCCATACTGTCATTTCCTAACAGTTAGCCTTGAGCTACACTAATCTAAGTTTAGTAGGTATCAAAAAATTGAATTAATTTGAAGTCTTGTAGAAAAATTCCATCGAGGAATAAATATGTTCAGAATAAATTCTGTCTATGACATCACAGGTATTTTCCATCAGAAAACATACAAAATAGAGTAAAAAAACATCTAAAAACATCTAGATCACATTTATCCATCAGAATGGGGTCCTAAAAAAGCTTTTCCCCAAACCCTGAACAACATTTTTAGAACAGTGTGGTGTACTGATGCAAAATTTCAAGTCTGTAGACAAAACAGTATGGCCAGGAGTGCTGGAACCTATAAACAAGCACATAAACACATGCACATATAGAACCCTTCATTTTCTTTGATGGCTATGATTGTTCAATGTGTAAAATCAAATTCACAATTAAAATTTCCAAAATACATGCACACAGACACAGACATACGTATGTATATATAATATAATGTGTCTACCATGAAATGATGTTTAGTGAGTTAGTCTCAAAGACTGCTGTAGTAAGTTTGATTCTTATTGGTTACTCCATACTTGTGTTTGTGTGCCAGTCTAACTAAGTTTAGCATAGACACTATCTATAAGTAAATAATACATACACAGATGAATAGTAAAGAAAAAAAGTTCAAATATATGTATGAACGTACAGGAATACTTTGAACATTACGGTTTTGATTAGTATGGTTTCGATGTAGTACGGTTATGGTATTGCTGTACAAATTAATGTAACTAATGTTAATCTGAAAAACAAAGACAAACAAAACCTTGAACATTTCGAAAATTTTAGAATGATCTAACTGCGTTAATGTTGGCACACCTGTCTATATAAATATAAATATATATATACTATATATCTTGGTGAATAAGATGAGACTTAAAATATCTAAAAGACACCTGAAAAAATGCAGTCATACTATCAGCCAGATATAAAAACAGTGATTAAAACCAAGACATTCAGACTGAAATTTGGGTCTCAGCTTATCTGAGGGTCGGCTCATCCATCAAAATATATGGTATATATACTGTCATCATCTACCATTTATAGGGGTTAGGGGCACCAGGGGGGCACGAATTAGCTAAATCTACAGTTAATTTTTGCTGACTCATACTATAAACCTTTTGATGAACAAATGCTTTACCATTCCCAAATTTGTTTTTACTGAGCTGTGTATTTTCAATGATGTGGTGTTTCAAAGTATGCCACAGAACTGCCTGAAAAATCCCCTTTAGATCATTCAAGACTGAACAGTGAATTATGGAAACCGTAAATGATGTATATATATATACATATATATAATACAGTAAATTCTTGGTTTAATGGACCCCGCCATAATGGTTTTTGGATTTAGCAGATACTTCGACTAGACTGCCATTTTTGGATCCAACTGAATTTAGCCATTTTGTGTAGGTCACTAAAAGCAAATCAAACTCCATAGGAAGAATATTTTTTCATTGTTTTTATTATTCTTTTATTACTTGAGATCAATAAACTGAGTTTTAACCAATACTTTTGCTTTGAGAACATTTTTGGATTCAAATGTTGAATTTGTTTTTAGCAAATCTATTACAATCCGGGTTTGATAAAAGTAAATGTACAATTCTTATTAATTGTTTATTCTAGATTCTTTGTATAGAGTTATTTCATTTGATAATTGAAAACATTTTTAAAGTCGTAAAGTTCACTGGAATTGGAGGAGATTTAGCTGATTTTTTACCATTTTTTAAAACAGTTTTTGCAGGAAAATTCAAATTAGAGCTGGCAACACTGTCCACAATAGACTTGCTTTCATTTTTTGTCTCAGATATCATCACACCTCAGTGACAGTATGTTTACATTTCCGAGTGAATGTTTTCCTTATTCATTAAATAATTTTGCAAGACTTACAACTCCTAATGGGATTAACAGGTGTTAGAAGACAGCATATAAACTTGAACGTGGCGCAGATATTGTTTGCATCAAGTGAGATCAACCGATGATAAGAAAAGAGTCTCTATGGGATGAATCAAAAATTATGAAGAGCCATTGCAAATTAACAAATTCATGATTAGTCTTCGTTTTTATAATCCGTGTGACATTTACCCTCTGCTGTATCAGCAAATCTTTTAAAATAGGTGTTTTGTCAATTTTTCTCCCTCTTAACAATCAATCTAAATATGTGGACAGTTTTATTCATGTTTTTCTTTTATCCATTTGAAAGAATGTCAAAGAAGTGATTCTGATTCAAAACAAAATTGATTAAATTAGTTTTTTTTTCAAAACTGACAAATTTCCTGAGGTAGGAATCCTTAAGGATTGAAAGCACGCAAAATTATTTGCGAAAGATTTTTCTATTCATTTTTTTAATGAATATTCAACTTTTCTCTTTCCTAACCCTTGTTTTGTAAAAAGAATTGAAGTTCTAATGAACATATCCTTTTCTTCTTGCCATCATCACATTCGGATGGTACATCTGAAGAAGGCGGTAAAATGGATTGGCCGTAATGTCATGTTAACAGCGCAAACAGTAAGAAGGTGTTCTATCATCCAAAAGACTCCTTGAAATATCCTCGTTTTTATCAAATTAAATAAAATTGTGATTAAATTGAAATTACCCTTTTACCTATTTTTTGTTTAAAGAAAAAATATTCAGGTAAATCCCACTTGGATTTTGTTTACTTACCAGTAAAAAAACTGACAACCGGTGTCAGCTGAAAATTTAATGTAATGAGCTCAATCATATTTTGGGGATGTTTATTCTTTGTACGATCTTAATAAATTCATATTCTACTCACAGGGAATCCCGGCGTTGCCCATGGAAAAACAGCTGAGTGCATTCAAGGTAGTACCTGGCAGGTTTTGCTATTGAAACTTGGCATAGGTATTGCTCACCGTTGGGCACATTCATCCACACTCCCAGCCTGAATGCAATGTCCGGCCAGTCAATGTAGTTTGCACAGCTTTTTACGTCATGGTTATTCATCATCATCATCAGTCTTTTATTGTCCGTCGTTGATCATAGACCTTCCCTAAGATTTGTCAGACCTCTCTATCATGGATATCGCAGAGCCAGCACTTTCTAAATTTATTTAGCTGATCATGCCATCTCACTTTCTGTTGGCCACAGCCTTGCACCTGATCTGTGGGGATCCATGTTGTGAGTTGTGATGTCAAGCAGTTATCTGCCATTCTTGCAACATATCCAGCCCATTGCCATTTGAGTTTTCTAACAATTTCTATGATATCCCGGACTCCTGTCTTTTCTCTAATATACTGTGCTGTCTTATGATCTCTCCATGTGAGGCTGAGCATGATACTCTCATGTACACATTTCTCATGTGCTTGGTTCTCAGTTTGAGGGTCAATCTTTTGGTTTGATTTCAGTTCCATATGTGATCATCGGTAAGATACACTGGTTGTATAGCCTTCTTTTTAGGACTAGTGTGAGTTTCTTCTTCTTAAAAGTCAAGCTTGCTCTACCAAAAGCTTGCCAACCTAGTGTGATTCTTTGCTTGATTTCTTCTTCTTTTGATGACTTCATGGAAACGCACAGACTGAGGCCTACTTTCTCCAGCTCTGCATTTTTGATTTCGATTGATTTGACTTTGTTCCCAATGTGTTTGTTGAACGTGACATTTGTTTTGCTGGAGTTCATGTGGAGGCCAACTTTCTTGTTTGCTTCATTCATTCCGTCTAACATTATTTGAAGATCGTGAAGGTTCTTAGCAAAGAAGACAATTTCCACTGAATCAAAGGCCTTTTTAAAGTCAACAAATGCTACGGCTAGTGGCATTCTATATTCTGCTGCTTTCTCTTTCAATTGGTTGACTGAGTGGAGATGGTTGATGGTTGAGTAGCTTTTTCTTAAGCCAGCTTGTTCCCGTAGTTGGTTTTCATGTAGTGTTTTGTCAATTCAGTGGGTGATCACTTTGGTTAGGAGTTTGTAGATGCAGTTTAGTAGGCTTTTTGGCTTGTAGTTGTTGAGGTCTTTTGGGTTCTTTTTTTTGTATAATAGCATTATGATCATGGTGCTCCACTCATCTGGGACTTTATTTTGTTTTTAGGCATGTTGAGTTGGATGACTAGTTTTCTAGTGATAACTTTTCGAGCTTTTTTGAGTAGGTCCAGAGCAATGTTATTGGGTCCAGGGGTCTTTCTTTTCTTTGTCTGCTTGATGGCATGCTCCACTTCCTGCGGAGTATCTTCTGGGGAATCCTTGTGTTACCTGTTCATCTTTTTGCAGCCTTTGTTTGGCGGAATAGAAGTTTTTATGAAATTCCTGGGTACGGTGGACAATTCTGTCCCTATTCATTGTCAGTTTGCTTTCTTCCTGTACAGAAAAATTTTCCAATAGTTTTGAATCCCCTACCCTCTTCGAGAATGCTTTCAATGATTGCTGTTGTATATCATCTTTAGTCTTCTTTTGAATGGTTCTGATCAGCTCTGTTGCCTGTATCTTTTCTATTGTTGTTGTTGGTCACTTGAGGTTCCTGCATTTTTCCATGAGATTTTTGGTTTCCTCTGAGAGTTTACTAATGGTTTTAGAGCTCTTTGGATTGAACATAGCGGTGACTTCAATTAGGGAGGTTATTATATTGCTGCAGAGCTTGTTGACATTCTTTTCTGATTCGGTGAGGAGTTCATATCTATTCTTAAGTTCCAGTTTGAATGGTCGGTTGAATCTTTTTGAATGGTAAGTGGTCGCAGTTTGGTGTTGAACATTTTTCTGCGTTCTATTTGTTAATTTGAATTATGCATTTTATCGTTCTGTGGTCACTTCCTATATTGACTTGATTTAGGACCTGCATACCTTTGATGGCATTGCTTTTCTCTATTTGTAGACTATTTCATTCTTGGTTTCATGATTGGGGCTCCTCCGAGTCTACTTTCTATTGGCTTTCTCTTTAAAGAGGGTGTTCATGATTTTGAGCCCGTTTGCTGATGCAAAATTTACCATATCTTTGCCCCTCCGTAATTTGTATCTGTACTAGCTGACGCATCTCACAGTACCTTGTCCTACTTGGGTGTTGAAGTCTTCCATAATGTTTGAGAGCAAAAGTTTTGGTTTGAAATTCGCAACAATAAAAACAATATCTTTCTATCCTAAACAATTTTTTCTTACAAATAATAGTTTAGCATTATACTTAGAGTGTAAATAAAAAAACCCTCCCGAAGGCTTACAGAATTATCTCATTTTTTCAACTATGTTGTTGACAGAATCGAAAATTTAATTTTGATTAATTTTTAAAAAGTGAAACATTATTCAAAATTAATGTTAACTTTATCATTAAAAATGGAAAAGTTCATTAAAAAAAGAATGTTAATTAAAAATAATGTAGAGTAAAACCCATTTATACAGACTGCTACGATACATCACCATCAGATATAATTGGCCCGATCTAGTTGAAAAAAGCCAGGCTTCTTCTTTCTTTTTTGCCCCCTCTCTCATGAAAGAAATTTTTTGCCAACTTCCTTATTACTATCAGGCAGGCCTGTCAAAACCATCTATTTCATCAGCCAGGCCTGTTCTCTTTTTTTGCCCCCTTTGCCATTAAAGAAGCTTTTTGCTCACTTTTTTTTGCACCCTTTGCCATCAAAGAAGCTTTTTGCTCAATTTTTTTTGCACCCTTTGCCATCAAAGAAGCTTTTTGCTCACTTTTTTTTGCCCCCTTTGCCATCGAAGAAGCTTTTTGCTCACTTTTTTTTGCCCCTTTTGCCATCAAAGAAGCTTTTTGCTCACTTTTTTTTGCCCCCTTTGCCATCAAAGAAGCTTTTTGCTCACTCCCTCAAAACCCTCAGACAAGCCATCTATTTCTGCACACAAACATTGTTACGGACAACCAAATTTACATTTACAGGGATATTGTATTAAAAACTATTTTTGCATTAAAATATTTGAACTTGTATTTGAAAAGAGGTAGAAAAATGATAAAATATGCCCTTTCTCCGGTGACATTTGATTTATGGACAATCGTAATTAAGGGACAACTGTCTACTCTAAATAATCTGTTGAAATGAGTGTTTACTGAACTATAAAAACAACAAATGTTTGTTTGTTTGCAGTTGCACCCTATGAAGTGAAAATTTATGCTCTAGAGTAACTTGACCCCAGGATGAACATAGGATATATAGTATTTACCTCTTGTGACCTGTGAAGGTCAATTTGGGATCGGGTCAATTTTGGCACTTTCTAAGTGAAGGGCAACATCTGTGTCCTATGGGCAACAAATTTGAGTACAATTGTAACTTGTACAAAGGATATATGTGCTGACCTCTAGTATCTCTATAGGTCAATTTATGATCAGGTCCATTCAAGCATTTATCAAATCTATGGGAGATAGCTACAAATTTTTGTACAAGGACAAAGTGACCCCAGTATGAGCATAAGATGGGTTGTTCAGTTCTCTGGTGACGTCAGGTTATTTCAGGGTAAGGTCAATTTTGGCATTTTCAAATGTAATGGAGACAAAGGTAGAGAAAAGATGAAATGATTTCTCACTAATTATGTGTGTAATTTTGTGTAATTTCTATAAAATGTATTTGTTTTTTCTTGTGTTGTATTTGAAGTCTTTTTTGTGTGTGGGAAGGCCTGTGTGTTGTTATATTTGAAGTGTTTTTTACGTGGGAAGGCCTGGGTGTTGTATTTAAAGTCTTTCTTTGTGTATGGGAAGGCCTGTGTTGTTATATTTGAAGTCTTTTTTTTGCAAGCAGGCCTGAATGTTGTTGTATTTGAAGTCTTTTGTTGTGTGCGGGAAGGCTTGTGTGTTATTATATTCAAAATCTTTTTTGTGTGTGGGCAGGCCTGTATTTTGTTTTATATGAAACATTTTTTTTATGTGTCAGAAGGGCCTATAAGTTGTTATGTTTGAAGTATTTTCTATGCTCGGGAGAACCTTTATCTTGCTATATCTAATTTATAATAATTTTTTTTGTGTGCCGACAGGCCTTTGAGTTGTTATATTTGAAGTCTTTTTGTCTGTGGGCAGGCCTATGTGTTGTTATGTTTGGAGTCTTTTTTTGTGTATGTGATGGCCTCTGTGTTGTTATATTCAAAGACATTATTTGTGTGTGGGCAGGCCAGTATGTTGTTGCATTTGAAGTCTTTTTTGTATGTAGGAAAGCATTTGTGTTGTTATACTTGAATTCTTCTTCTGTGTGTGGGCAGGCCAGTATGTTTTGATATTTGAAGTCTTTTTCATGTGTTGGAAGACCTGTATGTTGTTATCATTGAAGTACTATGTTGTGTGTATGACGGTGTTTGTGTTGTTATATTCAGAGTCTTTTTTGTGAGTGGACAGGGCTGTGTGTTGCTTTATTAGCAGTATTTTTCTGTACGTGGGAAGGTCTTTGTCTCATTTTATTCAAAGTCTTTTTTTGCATGTTGGAAGGCCTGTGTATTGCTATATTTGAAGTCTTTTCTTGTGTGTGTTGTTGATTTAGAAATCTTTTTCTTTGTGTGACAAAACCTCTGTATTGTTATATTTGAAGTTTTTTGTGTGTGTGTGTGGGAAAGACTATGTGATGTATTTGAAATCTTTTTTGTGTGTGCGTGGGAAGGCCTATGTTGTTATATTTGAATTTTTTTGTTTGTTGGCCAGCCAATGTGTTGTTATATTTTGGGTCTTTTTTTGTGAATGTAATGGCCTTTGTGTTATCATATTTAGAGACAGTATTTGTGTGTGGGCAGGTCTGAGTGCTGTTATATTTGAAGCCTTTTTTTGTATGCAGGAAAGCATTTGTGTTGTTATATTTGAATTCTTCTTCTGTGTGTGGGCAGGCCTTTGTGTTGTTGTATTAGAAGTCTTTTTTGTGTGTGTGGACAGGCTTGTGTATTGTTATATTTGAAGTGTTTTTTGTGTATTGGAAGGCCTGTATGTCATTTTATTTGAAGTGTTTTTTGTGTATGGTATGGCCTGTATGTTGTTATATTTGAAGTATTTTTTGTGTATAGGAAGGCCTGTATATTGTTATATCTGAATTTTTGTGTGTGAGGGAAATCCAGTGTGTCATTATATTTTGTGTTGTTTTTGTGTGTGAGAAAGCCTATGTTGCAATATTTGAAGTCTTTCTTTTTTTGGCGTGAGGGAAATCTGTGCATTATTATATCTGAAGTCTTTTTTTGTGTGTGTGGACAGTGCTATGAGTTGCTTTATTAGAAGTCTTTTTCTGTGCTTGGGAAAGCCTCCGTCTTGTTATATTTGAAGTCTTTTTTGTGTGTGGGGAGGCGTTTGTGTTGTTTTATTCAAAGTCTTTTTATGTGTGCAGACATGACTTTTCGTTGTTATATTTGAAGTCTTCTTTTAGTGTGGACAGGCCTGTGTTGCAATATTTGAAGTCATTTTTCATGAGTTAGACGGTCAGTATGTTGTTATATTTGAATTTTTTTGGTGTGTGTAGGAAAGCTTTTGGGTTTGGGCAGGTCTGCGTGTTGTTATATTTGAAGTATTTTTCTGTGTGTTGGCAGGCCAGTGTTGTATTTGAAGTCTTTTTGTGTGTTGGCATGCTTTTGTGTTGTTATACTTGGAATCCTCTCTGTGTGTGAAAAAACCTGCATTGTTATTTTTAGTTTTTTTTTTTGTGTGTGTGGAGGCCTTTGTGGGGTCATATTTGAAGTCTTTTCCTGCGTGTGGGAATGTCTGTGGGTAATTATATTTCAAGTCTTTTTTTCTGTATGGGTAGGTCTATGCGGTTATATTTGAGGTCTTTTGTATGGAAAGACCAGTGTTGTTATATTTGAAGTCTTTTGTAAGGGAAGACCTGTGTGTCTTTACATTTTAAGTGTTTTTGTGTTGGAAAGCTCTTGTGTTGCTATAATTGAAGTGTTTCTTGTGTGTGGGAATGCCTACTTGTTATCATTTTTTAAGTGTTTTTTGGTATTTAGCCAGGCCTGTGTGATGTTGTTATTGAAGTCTTTTCTTATGAATGTGGGCTGGGCCGTGAGTTGTTATATTTGAGCTCTTTTTTTCAAGTGTGAGCAGGCCAGTGTGTTGTATTGGAAGTCTTTTTGGGTGTGGGAAGGCCTGTGTTGTTACAATCTAAGTCTTTTCCTTTGTATGTGATGGCGTTTGTGTTATTAGATATGACATTTTTAGAACGTAGGAAGGCCTTTGTCTTGTTATATATGAAGTCTTTTTGTGTGCGGACTGGCTTTTGTGTTGTATTAGAAGTCTTTTTTTGTGTGTGGGAAGTCTTGTGTGTTGTTATACTTGGGATTTTTTAGTGTGTAGGCAGGCCTGCGTGTTGTTATATTCAAAGTCTTTTTTTGTGTGTAGGAAGGCCTGTGGGTTATCATATTTGAAGTCTTTTCTTGTATGGGAAGGCTTGTGTTGTTATATTTGAAGTCTTTTGCATAAGAAGGCCTGTATATTTTTATATTTTAAGTGTTTTTTGTGTTGGAAAGTCTTCGTGTTGTTATAATTGAAGTCTTTTTTGTGCGTGGGAAAGCCTTCAGTCTTGTTATATCTTAAGTTTTTTGGGGGGGCTGCTGACAAGCCTTTGTGTTGTTATATTTGAAACTTTTTTTATGTGAAAGCCTGTGTGTTATTATATTTAAAGTGTTTTTTTGTACTTGGGCATGCCTGCATGTTAGATGAAGTCTTTTATTGTGTATGTCAGCAGGGCTGTGCATTGTTATATTTGAAGTATTCTTCTGGGTGTAGGCACGCCAGTGTGTTATTCTATTCAAAGTCTTTTTTGTACGTGGGGAGGCCTTCATGTTGATATATTTGTGTTTTTTTATGTGTTTGAAGGCCAGTATTATGATACTTCAAATCATTTTTGTGTGTGGCAAGACCTTTCTGTTGTTATATTTGAAGTCTTTTATTTTGTGTGGAAAGGCCTGTGTAGTGGTATATTTGAAGTTTTTTGTTGCATGTGGAAAGGCCTACGTTGCAATATTTGAAGCCTTTTTGTGTCTTGGAAGGCCTGTAAGGTATTGTATTTGAAGTCTTTTTTGTATGTGTTGATATATTAAGAGTTTTTTGTAAGTAAGCAGGCCTGTGTGTTGTTATATTTGAAGTCTTTTTATGTTGCGCCTTCAGATCTCTATAAAATGTAATTTGGTTTCCTGTGTCATTATATTCAAAGTTTTCTCCTAGGCAATGTCTGATACCCCTGCTTGTATGTATATATATATATATATATATATATATATATATATATATATATATATATATATATATATATATATATATATATATATATATATATATATATACATATATATATATATATATATATATATATATATATGTATGTATGTATATATATATGTATGTATATAAATATATATATATATATATATATATATATATATATATATATATATATGTATGTATATATATATGTATGTATATGTATGTATATATATATATATATATATATATATATATATATATGTATGTATGTATGTATGTATGTATATATATGTATGTATGTGTGTGTCTGTGTGTATGTGTGTTTGTGTGTGCGTGTGTAGATGAAAATGACGATTGGAAACTGAAGAGAAAAACTCAATAGCTCAATAGATAGGTATTACATCTCAAAATCTTTTATTACTCCGGGGTTGTATTTCAAAGTATTTCGATGGGGGCCAGCCATCTTTTTCAGAGAAGAAATATTTGTGGCAGTTCACAGATGAGAAATTTTGAGACGTGGCCTCTATCTCTTGAGTTTTTCTCTCCACCTTCCAATTGTCATTTTCATCAACATTCTGGCGAATCAGTTCACATCCACAGTACAAACATATATATATATATATATATATATGTATACATATATTGGGCTTGTGCAAAGGTTTTCATATATTTGCATACTTTTATTAATCATCAAAATTCTTTTGTTGACTTTCTATAACCATAAACCAACAATGTGGAAGTTTTTGAATTCCATCCAGATAAATTGACACAAATTTTGATACCATAAACTTTTGAACACTGAAGATATCTTTAAATTTTTAATTAGGTAAGAAATGCTGCATTGATTGATGCAAATCATTATCTGATGGCACCTGAATATACTACCTGAGGAAGAGTATTCCATCCAAAATCCGTTATGGTTTCTTTTGGTTGACAAAGCAACCTATGGACAAGTGTTGTCATGTAGCGGTATGTCTTTCTTGCTTCCCTGTCCTGTAAATGACCTTTTCCTTCCATTACAGAGCTCCAACTTCAAAGATGACAACCATCACACTTTTCAGTAACAGTTTCACCTTGAGACAATAAAAATCAATGAGAATCTCTGCAGTTATTTCAACTAGGCAATGCTAGATAACCTTGCCTATAGTGTAGAGTTTGTGCATATAGGTTTTATAATTAATGTGCTTTTGATATAGCATTCCTCTTTCGATTTCTTTCTTTCAAGCGTTTCTTTTTCCTTGTGAATAGTGCAAAGATAAGATGATGTTTAATTTTGTAGCATGGGTTATTTTCTGAGCAGAAATGAATTCTTTTTCAAGACCTATTACATGATTGGGGAAGCTACAAAGGCAAGACCTAGATCAATAATTATTATTGATGCCGCGTCATTATGGCTGGATTTTATTTTATTTTATCTTTTTAAAAAATTTTGAATATTAAAGTGTTCCTTTTAATCTTCCTTAGATTGAATATCTTGAGAGTATTTTCCTTTGATATTGTTGCTATGAATTGCAGAAGAATTCCTTCATAGTATGAGATAAATTTGCCAATTGCTAAAATGTTCTCTTTCCCGGACATTTTGATAGATTCTTTCTGATAAAATTTTCCTGTTTTAGAACACAATGGTAAAACTCTCTTCATGGTATATTACGAACCATCAACCAAAATTGTTTGCATGGGTTTCTTTTGTTTTCAGTTGGTCCGGCTTACTATGTATCTATAAATGGTGAGGAAATGAATGAGATTTATCTGACATAATGGCGGATTTGATAGACAATATGGAAACACAAAAGTTTGGAAAATAGATTGTATTCATTTCAGTCACATGTTTTGAGAGACTGTTTTCTGGCGTTGTTAAACATCATAAGGGGCGAAGGAATAAACACTTTCGTGTTTCCATATTGTCTATTAATTCCACCGATTGTATGATTATAACATGCTGCACCAATCAAGTTAGATGGTTGGGAACTTGACCATTCTTTCCATGTTATGTCTACAAAAATTTGATTTTTTACCCCCTCCCATATAGGTTTTTAGTGTAGGGGGTATTTTCAATGTAAATTTATGCTATATTGGCGGTTAGCATTCATGCTTTTTTTTTTCAACATTTGGACTTTTTTAGTGATCACAGTCTAACAAAAGGCAAGAGAAGTAAAACACAGCATACTCTTAAAAGACATTGGCCACATGATAGTTTCTATAAAGCAAATAAGCAGACCTGCCCCCATATAGTTGAGTTAAAACCAAAATTCAGTGTTCAACCTAAGAGTTTTATTTGGTTGATATCCTTTTGGGTGGACTAAGGATTCAAAATCAATGAGGAAGTGTCTAAATTTTACTTATTAGTTCCTGTCAAGATTGATAATTGGGGTAACTGCATTTTGCTTCTCCTGTCTGGTAAGGTAAGGTAGTTAAGGGAAAGTGATTTGGCCAAATCATCGCTCACCTGCTCTCTTTCCCATCAAGCATCATGGCATACTGGATCAGACCTGACAATACCACAAGATTGCAGGGAGAAGTAGATTCATGCCATTCTAAAGGACATCTTTGCAAAATAAACATATAAAACCACAACCAGAACATCAACTCTGCTCATGGATTCTATTTTCTGTGTTGATAACCATTAAGCCACTTTACATCTCCAGGGGTCCAAAACATGATCTTTTAAAACATGTATCTTTCAGACCTGCAAATGAGGGGCAACATTTGCTGGTGTACATGCTTTTAAGATTCGATCTTTTGACCAAAAATTGGAGGTCAACTTATACTCGTGTATTAGTTTTGTTAGATTTGAATCCATACAAATCGGGAAAGACAAAAGAGTGAGAAAGTGTTTAAAAACATCTTTCAAAACATACAAACGAGATATATCACATCATCATCATCATCAGTCTTTCAAAGTCTTCGTTGGACATAGACCTTCCCAAGGATTCGCTAAAATTCTCTATCATGGACGTTGCGGAGCCAGTACTTTCTGAACTTGTCTAGCTCGTCCCCCCATCTAATATACTGCTGGCCTCGGTTCTGCATGTGATCTCAGAGGATCCATGTCGTGAGTTGCGATGTCCATCAGTTGTCTGCCATTTTTGCAACATGGCCAGCCCACTGCCATTTGAGATTTTTAACAGATTCTATGATGTCTCTGACTCTTGTCTTTTCCCGGATGTACTGTGCAGTCTTGTGGTCTCTCCATGTGAGGCCCGGCATAATTCTCTTGTGTGAATGTTGTATAGTTCTCAATTTGCGGATCTGTGTCTTGGTTAGGTTCCATGTTTTAACTCCATGAGTGGCTATTGGGAGGATACATTGGTTATACACTCTTCTTTTTAGGATTTATGGGATCTCCTTATTTTTGAAGGTTGAGCTTGCTTTGCCAAAGGCTTGCCATCCTAGTGTGATTATTTGCTTGATTTCTTCTTCTTTTGAGGGTCTCATGGAGATTCGTTGTCCTAGGTAGATGTAGTGATCTACTTTCTCCAGTTCTGTGTCCTCGATTTTGATCTTGGTGTTTTTATCTCCGATGCGGTTGTTGCACATGATCTTTGTCTTGATGGAGTTCATGTATCGGCCGACTTTCTTGCTCTCTTTATTTAGTTCATCTATCATTAGTTGGAGGTCATGTAGCTTCTTTGTGAAAAGGGCAACGTAGTCAGCAAATCTGAGATTCCTTAGATACTCGTCATCTATTCTGATTCCTTTACTTTCCCAGTCTAGTCCTCTGAAGATCATCTCGAAGCAGGCCGTAAAGAGTCAAGGTGAGCTGGTAAGCAAATCAGAGACTATATTTACTGGTAGATAAACTTTTAAGGCTAAATCTTTGGGAAAACTTTTTGGATCAATCTATGCGTGGGTCTTACTTTCATTATAACATGTATCCTAAAGACTAGTAGATAAGTTACTTTACGCCCATATTCTCAGAATTGCTTTATAGCAGATAATGTTTGCATGACAGAGAGAAGTATGCATTTGGTTATATTACCTACCAGCTTTTACGGTCGAAACTGCATGATGACTTCAAATGGTTTTGTTTCTTCAGGTGGATCCCAGAATTAAATTGTTCTGGCTATTCATGCAATTGAAATAGGCATTTCTGTTAATTGAATATTTTTATGGGATTGCCTGAGGATGCTCATAGCATATGTGCCTACCTGGACTAGAGTGCAAAGTTACTGTTGTCGCAGCATCTCTGAGAGATGAGTGAGGAACTGAGCTCTTCACATAAATTGTACTCAACCTGTTATAAATCTTCAAGATAGCAGTCAGAAAAACAGGGTCCAGTTTCGGAGATATCTATATTGAAAATTGAACTACAGATGTTGCAGAGGAGGGTACAAAGTCAGGGTCTCCTTTTACATGATGTGTAGATTATATAGCAATCACCCACTTCCTGTAAAAAGTTACATTTTCTCAAAAACGAGAGAAGTCCCCAAAAACTACAGTCAGATTCTGTCAGATCATTCAATTCTACATCAGAAAAATATGTTTTCAAGACGATCTCCTTAATTTCGATTTAACGAATCTTGACCCTCGATTTTTATCAGTGTAGTATCTCATGTGTGCACAAGCCATACTCTTCAGTCTGGGCTTAGTGAACACGCGTGTGGATTTATGGCGTTTCTGTCCATCCGTAGCAGCATGAGGCACACGTGTGAGAGAGTGGCAGGACTCTCTCAAGAAAAGGACTGATTTTAAAAGACTTCCGTAATAATATCGTAATAAAAGATCCGCTTCACATTTAAAAGGAAAAACTTGAGCACTATCTAATTCTGAGAAAAATTCGGATCGAACCAGCAACTGGAAAAAAAAACCCCGTAGATCGGTGAGTCTTGGAGTAGTTAATCAAGTTTTTTTTAAAACGTAGTGTTCATTCTCGTTCAATGTATACAGACAGTTTATGAAACGACAGAAAACTTGATATAAAGTCCTACGACAATATTTTGTCAGGACCACGACACTGACGAGAAAATAATAAAAAAAATCGTATTCAAACTGGCGAATTAGCTTTTGAGTGTGTGTTGAAAGAAGAAAAATATTAGATAAAATGACGCATATTACTAGTTTCATTTATTCATCTCTAAATTCAGCATAAGTTACCGTGTGTAAGATGCGGTTAAAATAAAATAACCTAAGTTTATATTCCTCTATCTTCATCATGTAGTAGTTTTTTACTTGAAATAATTTATTTTTTATTCTTCATTCATTTATTTTAAAAAATTAGTTGTTTGTACCGAGTGTTGGATGATGCGTTTATCGTACTAAATAAATCTGAAAAAATGATTTTGGACTTTGTTCGGAGATGTAAGCACATTTTGTCAGCAAATATAACCTATAAATTACGATAGGTTAAGGTTTGTGTACATTTTGAATATACGAAACATTAGCATGGCGACTTTTTCTTCGGTAGTTATCTCCCTTGTCTCGACATGCTTCTTCTTATCCACGGAACCGCGCGGTTTTCATTTTAAAAATCCCTCTTTCAAACATCCAAATAACCCCATAGCGAAGTTTCTCTTTATCGATAAAATGTATGAATTCATTTGACAATATTTTGCCAGGATCTCAACATGGATGAGGAAAAATGCCTTGTATTCAAACTGTTGCGAATTCGTTTTTTGTCAAGTGCAGGTGGTTGAGGAAGAAAAACATTAAATAAAATAACGCATATTTTATTAGTTCTTGAAAATCATTTTCGCAGAATTGAAAAAAAAATTTCTCGTCTAAATGTAATTTTATGGTGATATGATTGACGTCGAGCTCCCCCTTGCCCCTAGGTTTCAAGTGTGACAGATATATCTGCTTTTTCTGGTTTCAACTTTTATTAAAATACGATAATGATTTTTTTCGTTTCGTTTATGCGACCTTGAGAGATCTAATGCTCGCTAACAGGAACGGAGTATTTTTGTTTGTTTATTTTCGGATGTGAAATTTGTATTTGTTATTGCGCAAATCCTTTAATGCCTAAAAATCGCTTCTTTAGCGGCAGGTTCAAATGATTCCGTTTTTTCGTTTATTTAATTTTTTTTTTTTTTTGCCTAGAAATGAATGATTAACCAAAATCTTCACAGAGCATTTCTCTTCGTTTGAGATAAGAATTAAAAGATATGCATTATTAATTTACTTGATCCTTCCAGAAATAGAGGAAGCTGCTCTTCAAGAGCCATTGTACGTTCTTATGATATAGTGTCGCGGCTGTGAATTGAGTGATACTACTTACTGGATTCAGTTTTTATTTTACTTAGGGTGTTCAGTCATTCGGCTTTTAGCCAGACATTGATTAGCCCTCCCCTTTATGGGTGTGACTAAAAAAATCCTCAGAACAACGGAAACAGAAAGCTATAACAAAACCCTTGACGTATTTCTCATGTAGTTGTCAACATCAATGATTTGTAGTGTAGAGTCATGTTGTCAGCACGTCCGAGAAAGTCAGTCTGCTAAAGTCCGCCTTCTAAATAGACTGTGGTCCCCAACCTTTTCATTACCAAGGAAAACCCTTATACATTTAAACAAATTTGCTAACGGGTCTCGGGTACTTGTTAACCGCAGGTTATAGGGTATGGACCCGGCCCTTTTGAAAACGGTCACCCTAATTGTACCTCACTATAGATTTGAAAGTTGCAACGCATGATCTGGGGTTCAAAGCGATTACTGCTTTTATAATTTTAACACCTGATTCAGAAGGGCTTGTCTACTTGAATTAATTGTATCATGATTTGATTTTTTTTTTACTGCTGTAAAGATTCCAAAGTTGAAACAAGTAATTTTATGTTTAAAGCAACGGCAGCTTTTATCATATAGCTCTCAAATTGAAGGGCTCGTCAACTTGAAATAATTGTATCGTGGTTCGAATTTTACACGAAGTGATTAATACTGATGATTCCGCAAAGTGTTTTTGATCCCCGAAAAGGTACTTGTTGAGGAAGGTGGCTCTGTTTCAGGCTGCTAAAAAAATCGAAAAAAGTGTATATGCAAGTATTTTTTTTTTTTGTGTTTTCAATTTGGGACTCTGGGATTCATTTGAAAGGTTTTAGGAAGGGGCTTGACTTTACATTGTAAACATAATATGAAAGAGGGCTTATACTTTTTTACGGAAATACTGACAGAGAGGTACGGCATACATGGGACATCTCATTCTAAAATTTGAATTCTTCCAATTAAATTCTTCTTGGGTTGGATTTAGGGCACTATGTAGGGAGGTTAGTCCTGATTGCATAGTTCCACAACCTCATTCACTCGATGTTAGAAACTGCACGCAAGCAGACGATTCAGGTTACATTTCTTCAAAGCAATAATACTAGCACTGTAATTTCAATTCAAGTATGTTTTTATTTCATTAATTCTCTTATTTCTTTTCATTTGCACGGTGTGGGGATGTGAAACTTTACAATTTTCAATCGGGATTAACTTCCCTACAAAATTATGCCATAAAAAGGAATATTTCAGAATTTCTTTCTATTTTCGCGCCATATTACAAACCTAAATCGGAATTATTCATGCAAGCCATATTTCCGCAATAATAGCAAGAACTATGCGCCCATTTTATCATCTTAGTTATTGTAAATGGAACTAACACAATAAAAAATTGACTTTTTTTTTGAAAACTTGAAATTTCCCTGTGCACCCCAGGGTCATTTGAATTGAGCACAAAAAATTACTCGCAAAAACATTTTTTTTTTTAATTTTCAAAAGACCAGAAACTGAAACCCCTTTCCTTAACAAATGCCCCCCTCCTAAACCTTCAAGCGTCTGGTTTTATTTTCACGCTAAAATGGGGCCTTATTTTCCATTCGTTTTACGGGAGAACGGCATCGAAGTATCCGTCGACTTTCTTGGTGAAATCTTTTGTTTAAGATCCACTTCAGACGACGATTTTTTTAGTGATTTCATCAAGTTTTTTTATGGGGTACATGCGGGGTTGCCCGATGGGGTGCGTGGGTCCCCAATAATGCGCGTGGGTCCGCCTGGAAGTGTGGGCCCGCCCAGGGAGTTCAGGTTCACGCACGTGATAACTCCCTGGCGGCTACATGCGTACTCTCGGACAACTCTGTTTGCTCCCCTAACCTTACAGAAAGCACACACACACACACACACACACACACACACACACAAAAAGGGTATAAAAATATTAAAGCCTTACAAGAGATGTACGAATGGAAGGTGACTATCCATTTTACGATTATTTACATTATAAATAGAACCTTACTCGTAAAACCCTAAAATCTTTTTTTTTCAAAAAATTGATTATTTCCTGGCAGGTTTTAGGGTCTAATGGATCAAAAGTTCGAGTACCGCTGAAAATATTTTTCAATTAGGTTATAACGGAAGTGAATCTTGGCCAATATTTTTTCACAAGCCATTTTCTGTGCTTTTAAGGTTTTTGACGGAAAGTGAGGATTAACAATAAAGATCTCATTGACCCCCACCCCGACACAAAACCTGAAATTGATTTTGTTTGAGAGTTGAATAATTGATAAAAAACAGAATTCTTTTTGCTTGTCATTTTTTGTCTTTTCAATCCATATTACCTTATTCAAAATGAACTCTAATTTTTCATAGTCCGTAGACGCAAAAAATTTATTTTGTGCAATTTTTCCCCAATGTGCGCACTTTCGAATTCGACAAAGTGAATCAACATTTTTTCTATAAAAACTTGGTAATCTATCTACAAAATTGGAAATCTTTTGTGCACACATTAATTTTTTTGTGTGCTGGTTCCTATTTTTAATGTAGCTGTAATGCTGAACTGAGCATGTAATTTCTGCTATTTTCATGAGTAAGGCCTCGAAAGATGTAGTCTGCCATTTTTTTCTTAGTAAACAGAAATTTATGAATTGCATACTTCGAGGCCATACTTCCATAGATATGGCAGAAAAAATGCCCAGTTCTGCATTAAAGTTACATTGTACATCGAACTTCCTCTGTAAAATCTGAAAAATGTTTTCCCCCAAACTGACTAACTTACAGAGGTAAATAAGGTGTTGGATTGAAAGCACAAAAATTACTATTTTTTAAAAAAATCTTCTATCGAATATTCAACTTGATCATATCTCAAATTTGATTTTTTTTCAAAACTGACAAATTTTCTTAGGAAAAGATTTTATGGATTGAATGCACAGAAAATTACTTGCAAAATATTTTTTTGTCTATCTTTTTAGAAACAGACCACCGAGTTATAATACTGAATGATACTTTTTGTTCTAATTTTTTTCCTAAGATGTGTACTCTCACATCATCTGGGAGATTGGTGCTTCTTAATTGATTAAAAAAAAAAACTAAAAAAAGCCACTTCGTTGGCTGAAACAAGGGTATTTATCTACCCTATTCATCTTTAAAATTCTCTGTCCCCTAATTACTTTCTTTCTTTTTTTTTTTTAATCAGCTGATTATATTTAGTGAAAAGTATCCTAGGCTCCTTACTGAACTATTTTCCAATATAATGAATAGAATGGGGTATTTTTTTAAGTTCATTGTGGAAATTTTAAACCACAACTACAATTACACAATGACTATTCCTGTGTACGTTGGAGGCTGAATACCATGACACACCACCTTGTAATATACATGCATATCTATGCTTCATAAGACACTTTTCTGTATTGTGGTCAAGTACGAGGCAATCAATAATGGTTGCTTGGCCAGCAGTTGTGGTTAGAGGACTTTGTTGTCAGTGGTCTGCAGAAGGGGGCCTGGTCTCACTATAATGGCCAAATGCTGGGCAAATATCCAGATTGACTAAGAAAGAAATTAGAATCTCCCAGTCCTTTTTGGAAAGAATTCTCAAAATATCAAAATCTCCAATTTGATTTTCAAAGTTGTTTCATTTACAGCTGACCTGTGTATATTTTCATTTCTATTTGTGAATGCATGTTATTTGATTGTAGATAGGAATGCAGCTGGTGCAGATTCTAACACTTGCCTGCCTTGACTGTGGTATTTGCCTGTCCCTAAGAAAAGGATGATTTTTTTTTTGTTCGTTTTTGTTTTGAACACATGCATTTAACTTCACAAATTGATACTTTTGAAATCATTTTAAAAAAAACAAAAAGAAGTTATCTGATTCTCTCGGTACATTTTCATCTACCTCCTTTATATATCTACATCTTCTTCTATCTCTCTACAATTCTTTCTCTTTCTGTTTTTCTCTCTTGTATACTATGCAGATAACTCGCATATATTCTAGTGCTATACTCTCTTAGGTAGAGGATCTTTCGCAAACATTTATATTTAGCTTTATTATAAAACAAATTTAGATTCTCTCATTCATTCATATATATATATATATATATATATATATATATATATATATATATATAATATGAATGAGAGAATCTATATATATATATATGTATAATATATATATATATATATATATATATATATATATATATATATATATATATAATATGAATGAGAGAATCTATATATATATATATGTATAATATATATATATATATATATATATATATATATATATATATATATATATATATGGTTAAATACAACTGACAAGGAACATTTTGTTGATTTTTATTTAATTTTTCTTGTTTCCCCTCGTGGTATGTATAAATAAAGGATAGCTGCCCATATTTGTGTGTGTGTATATATATATGTATGTATGTATATATATATATATATTTATATATATATATATATACTTTGTTCACATCATAGTAATTCCCTTGGGAAAGACATTAATATGCTTGTTCAAGACAGTCTAACTAAGAAGGTTCTTCCAAGTGAAGAAGGGATGGGCATGGGGTTGGTAGCTCAACCCCCATAAAAACCAACCTATTTCTGCAACTGCGTGTTCCACAGGGAGACTATAAAAACAAATTATGTATGTATATATATATATATATATATATATATATATATATATATATATATATATATATATTTATGCTTTATTATGAAATAAAAAAGTTGACTTCACCTGTAAACTGTACAGATGTGCTTGGAACCAAATCCGGATACCAATATTTCTTTTTATGTGTATAAAGTATGTAAGAAAAGAATATCAATGTATTTGTAGAGTGGCCATAAATGAAATGAAACTAAACGAACAAAAGTATGTTTGGGTTGGATTTGATGTCTTGCCAACTGAAAGACAGAAGGGAGTCTTTGTACATCTGGCAGGCCCTCACTCCTCTGGACTTTGTGCCAAGGCAGAGATGGTGTCAGTGCACCCAATGTCACACCTGACCTGGTTGCATTTCATGGTGAGTCATCCAGCCTGGTACCCTCTGGTATTGCCACAAGTGTTTGAGCTCTACTCCTCTTCGTGCAATAGGTCATCGCTGTCTGCAGGATTGATCCCTGATCACTTGGCTTCAAATAGATGTTTTAATGGCTCATTAAATTGTATGTGGTCACCACCAATAATCATTATCTGCTTATATATGAGGGTAAAATTTGACACTGGAATCTTCTGAGTCAGAATACCCATCCACTCTTGCATAATTGCCCAGTTCTATTGGCATTCGATGTAGATGTCAGGATGTACTCCTAACCCTACTTTCTAAGAGCAGTTGGGAGGTACTGCCAGGATGACAGATCATTATCAGATTTCTAGCATTGATCGCTGAACATAAACATTCCCTAAAATTTGCCAAACCTCTCTAAGATGGGTTTTGCTGAGCCAATACTTTCAGAACTTGTCTAGTTCGTCAAGTAACCTTATTTTTATTTATCTATTTTTTTTCTTTTTGCTAGCCACAGTTTCACGTATGATCTCTGGGATGAACATTGTAAATCACCAGTGTCCAGTAGTTGTCTGACATTCTGGCAACATGGCCAGCCCATTCAGACCTTAAATCTATTTTTTTCTTTTCTGACCTCATCCAGAGATAGCTGGTGGCTGGGTCATCATTGCTGTAAAACAAAAAAAAAACAAAAATTGATGGTAGACAGTGCTGAATTAAGATTTTGTAAGGCTCTGAGCTACAGGTGCTGTAAGGCCCCCCCCCCAGGTTTTTTTCCAAATGGGTGGGTGGGTGGTGGAGATTGGAAGTTCTTGAAAGCGTTGTATTTAATTGCCATAAGACCAAGTCTATTTAGTCATTCTCATGCCATTGGTAATCATAGGGGTACGAGCCGGGGGAGGGGGGGGGCAAAATGTGTTAAATTTTAGGTAAATCAGTGTAATTTAGATAGAACCGTGTAAAATTTTGGGTGAATCAAGCCCTTTGCCCTTAATAGAAAGAGTTCCAATATACCTGTGTGTGTATATTCTTTGAATATGTCATCTTTGAGAAACCCCGCTTTCCAGTTGCATGTTATTAAACTCAAATATATATTGCTTCCTGCGGCCAAAAGCCGATGCCTTAATCCAGCTTTGGTGGCTAATATACTGATCAGACTGATCCTTGCAGCATCACCTTTGACGCAGGCAATTCTATATTTTATATTCAGGGTTACTCTCGGATCCTTTTCTTGCTGCATCTGAGGGTGGCAGGAGAACGGATCGGCCAAAACATTGTCGGAATAACGATGAAGAGAATGAGATCAGAACAAATCTGATTACTGAAGATAGCTTCCGCATGGATGGTACACTAGAAGAAAGCTCTAGAATCGATTGTCCGAAATGGTGCGCTAACAGCTGGAGCAACGAAAAGAATGAGATTAGTAGTCGGAACAATGCCTAGATAGATGATGAACCATCTCAAAATTATTCGTATTGTACACCTGAAGAAAGCTGTAGAATGGATTGGCCAAAATGATATGGTAGCTACAAAAGCAATGAAAAGAATTAGATCAATAGTCCAGACAACTCTTTGTATGATAATAAATCATCTCAAAATTACAGAAAGTAGCTTCATAAAAATGGAGATAGCGGTGAAATATTTATGCAAATGTGGATAAACAATAGTACGTGACTTTGTAAATACAGTACTGATTGTGATTCAGTGGAGTCCAAATATTCACCATGATGCTAATCCTCAAGAGAAAAATCAGAATCCTTACTTCTTCACTTGAATCTACTGTAAATAAACAAGTGGGGTGAGATTTTCCTGCTTGACCCTGGGGACTGACCATGGTTGGCTGAAGGCCTGACTTTGGTCTTTTATGTCTAATCCCATAAAACTTGGCCAAAAAATCAATAGATATGAGCAAAGATATGGTTTAATCTGTAATGTTTTTTCATTTTGTTCACGTCTGAGAGCAAGGTTGGAAGAGGTATATGTATTCATTCATGTTTGTCGGTCCATACAATATCACTAACGTTTTGTGAAAGGGTGGGCGATGGACGAGAGGAGAATTGATTAAAATTTGGGGCAGATCTTTCCGTTATCTTCCCTGCATCATAGCTATATGTCTGTCTCTACACAATATCTCCAAAAGTTCTTAATGAATTTTAATGAAATTCTCTGGAAGGATATGCCATGGGGTAAGGTCGGATGGGTTAAATTTTGTGGCAGATCCAGGAATTTCTTCTTCAATTGAAAGATATTTTTTCATTTTTTTCCCTCTATATTTATTTATCCACTATGTATCTCCAAGAATTCTCCTTAAATTTCGATGACATTTATGGAAGGGCAAGCCGTGGCCTCAGGAAAAATTAATTAATTTTTGTGGCAGATCCGAGGTTTTTTTTTTCCACAGTTTTTCACTGTAGCTTTACAGGAAGAGATTTTCATTCAGCTTCTTGGGAAAATGGCATTAGTATGGATATGCACTCTGAGTGCTCAAAATTTTTCTAATGCGGTTTGCTACAATTATCTTTTTTCATCTAATTCCTCGGTTGAAAACTGAAAATCGGGAAGGCATTTTAAGAAATAAAATATTCATTTTGAGTTGAAGACGTTCATGCTGATTCCAAGTTTTTGCATTGTCTTTTGTTGTTGAAAGAAGCAAATGAAGAAATAACGAGAGAAGGAAATTACACATGTGAATAAAAGAGACTTGGAGGAAAAATAGAAGGAAAAAATCTTTATAGTATAAGGATCCCCCGGCAGAAAACTGTAACATTTGTAATTCTTCATTTGTGTTTGTCTCTCACAATCGATATAATATGGTATGCTGAACTTAACTACCAGAGGGGAATTGGTTGTTTATTAGGAATAATAACTCCGAGATATTTGTTTTTTTTTTTTTTTTTTTTTTTTTTTTTCTTCTAACTATAAAATTCTTGAAAATGTTATATATTTTCAGTTATCAGGTGCCCAAGAACCTGTATATCGATTTTCATTTTAATCGGTTCTGCAGTTCCAAAGTTCAATATTCTTTGCATGTGGATGTATAATTATTTACATAAAAAATGTAAACAAACAATTAGATCAACCACAACTCACCAGGGGTTTTGTTAATATTATAGCCAAAATTTTAGCAAAATTGGTCAAGATTTGAGAAATTTTCCTAAATGTAAACAATTGAATAGACTCAGGTATAATCCCTCCACTAGCCTATGTACAAAATTTCATTGAAATATATTGAGAAATAATTGTTATCCAATTGAGAAAAAGGAGATCATGACAATGATGACAGACACCCATAGCAAATGATAGTCCTTAGCTTTTTTCTGCTAGAGACGAAAAGACTAATAAAATATGTGAATAAGTGGAAAATAAAAATAAATGCAAGCATGAGATATAATGTGAAAAAGGAAAAGAAATTTATTGTAAAAGTAAAAAAAAAAAAGTGCTGGAGGGAAAGAAAGTGAATGAAGGAAGGAAGAAATGAAGGAATAAGAGGGAAATTGAATGTAAGGACTGGTGAAAAGAGAAAAATAGTCTAAGGACAATTTTAAAAAAATGAAGGAATGAGTGAAACAATGAGTTGAAGATGTAAGAATGAAGGAAAACATTAATAATTGAAGAAATGACACTGAAGTTATTTGAAGAAGGAAAATTATTTGAAAAGGGAAGGAATAAAAAAGAGAAGTAGTATAGAATCAATGGAACGATGAGTTACAGCGAATAATGGGAAAGAAAATTTAAGCATAAAAATATAATAATGAAATCACAAAGCATGCTGATTGATCCCAGTTTGTTCATATCTATCTATCTATCTGTTCATATCTATCTCTCTGTTCATATCTGTTCATATCTATCTATCTATCTGTCTGTCTGTTCATATCTATCTATCTGTCTGTCTGTTCATATCTATCTATCTGTCTGTCTGTTCATATCTATCTATCTGTCTGTCTGTTCATATCTATCTATCTATCTATCTGTCTGTCTGTTCATATCTATCTATCTATCTGTCTCTCTGTTCATATCTATCTATCTATCTGTTTGTCTGTTCGTATCTGTCTATCTGTTCGTATCTGTCTATCGGTCTGTTCGTATCTATCTGTCTGTTTGTATCTATCTGTATGTCTGTCTGTCTGTGTCTGTCTGTCTGTTTGTATCTATCTGTATGTCTGTCTGTTTGTATCTGTCTGTCTGTTCGTATTTATTTGTCTGTCTGTCTGTTCGTATCTATCTATCTGTCTGTCTGTTCATATCTATCCATATCTTGGCCTGTTTGTATCTATCTATCTATCAATGAGAAGGAAATAGGAAGGAGTGTATGAAGAGGGAGGAGAAAGGGAAGGGAAATAGAAGGGAGAGAAAGATAATAGAAGAATAATAAGGAAATAGGAAGGGGTGAATGGTGAGGAAGCTAAAAGGAGAGAGAGAGAGTTACAAGGGGCGAATAGAGAATAAGTAAAAAAAAAAAGGAAAGATGGGAGAAAAATGAATTAAGATACAAATATCTCCTCTACATTCTACCAAACTGTCCGCACTACCCAAGAGCTCTAAAAGTTTTCTGTCCGCTTGATATTTCCAAAAGTTTCTGATGAATCTAAATGAAATTCTGCTGGAGGCTTGACAGTAGGCTATAGAGGAAGTCCTTATATTTTTGAGCGGATCCATGCTCAATCCCCCTCCCCCTATGTCATAGCTATCAGTCCACATAGGTGTTTCACTTTTAAAACAAGGGTGTATGAGATTTGATTGTAAATAGTTCAAAATGACTTGCTCTGTAGTGTCGACCACTCTGATACAGTTAAAGACTATGGTGGAAGTGGAGTCGTTATTATAAATAGGATTCTTCCCATGGATGACATAGCTCTCTATTTTGTTTGTGAACAATTACAAGGAAGTCAAGTGAAACCTATGGATATTAACATAAGTAGCTGAGTGTGATTCAGGAATTTTGAATTCAGCAAGTCTTTTTTTAGAAAAATAAAAGGATGGGTTTGTGAATGTCTTGGTAAAAAAAAAATATAGCTACTGATTTTTGTTTTTAGGAAACAAAAGTGAATACCTTTTGCTGTCTGTTTATTCCTGTGATGTACTATTGTAATTAAAGTCCTTTGTGTTAAACAAAACAACAATCAAGTATTGTGTGGTTACTGTTTGTTGAAAACACAAGTGGCATACAAAGAAAATATTTTGTTGTAATTTGCCATTAGTTTTTGTAAAAGAAGTAAAAAAAAAAAAATGGTTACCGCCAATCATCAAAACCCACCAATTTATGATGATGATAATGATAAGTCCTATGAACATTGGAAAACCGGGGTAATGATTTGGCAGTTAATGACCAAACTTGACAAGAAGAGAGAATTAGTATTGGCTCTCTCACTCTGCAGAAAGCCTTGGGAGTTGGCTGAGGAAATAAACCCTGATGATTTGAATACTGACGATGGTGTTGACTATTTGATGGAAGAAATGGACAAACTTTTTGAGAAGAATAAAATAGACCGCTCCTTTACTGTGAACTCTGAATCTGATGAATTCCACAAGGATAATAAGATGAATATCTCCAATTATGTGATCATATTCAAACAAAAATACAATCAATGCAATAAGTATGATATGGTACTTCCTGATGCAGTATTAGCATTCAAACTCCTAGACAATGCTGGTTTAACTCAAAATGATTACCAGTTTGTTCTGACTACATGTAATGATTTGAAATTTAACCCTATCAGATTGTCCCTAAATTGAATTTTTTGGACAAAAGCACAATTTAGAAAGGATGAAATTTTGTGACTTTGTGACTTGCAGTGGTACTGATGGCTGCCGTTAACAAAGGAGATAGTTCAGTGGTAATGTTAACCACCATTACAAAAGGAGATGGTTCCCTCGAGCTCGTACTAATAAGTTGAAATATGGTTACAGATTTTCAGGAAAATTGAATCCGTCTTTTAATGGAGTTATAACGAGATGTAGATTCTGTGATTCCAAATAACACTGAATCAAAGATTGCCGAGACAAACTTTGTAATATTCACATGACTGAAGATCAGTGTGATACTTCAAAAACAGAGACTGTTGAAATCGTTTTAGTGGCATCATCAACCCAGGTTTTATCTCCTCAGTCTGTGTTTGTAGTGGAGGTACATAATGCAACAGCATGTTCTAAAGCTGTTTGTGGTCCAAACTGGTTTTTGAGTTTTGTTCTATCCTTATCTCCTACAGAGAAGCTGAAAATACATTATTGTGAAAGTCACATACCATTCAAATGTGAGAATGGCGTCAGAGAATCAAAATGTTAGGTTTCCAGCAAGAATTAGCTCTGTAACCTGTTTACTGAGACAGAAGTCATTGACTGGTAGATACCCCTATTACTGAGCAAAACAATCTTGGATTTGAGTAATGACAATGTCATCATGTTTGGACAAAGAATTAACGTGCATTTCACATCAACAGGACATTATTGTATAAATATTAGAGATAGTAGTAGTAGTAGTTTTATTGATCAGAACAATTGTGGTAATGAAACAATTCTGATCATTGATATTATATCATCTCCTGATAAGAAGGATCTGGTTTTAGAATATTGAACGATTACCAGAAAGTTAAGTGAAGCCTATGGATATTAACACTAAGGCATATGATTCTTTCGTTAACTTTTCTCAGCATGAAGTTCCCTTCCCAACAATATGCCCCTATTTGATTAAAGAACAAAATTTCCTGACTATGGCAACACAGCAAATATTCATTATGGAAAATGGGGCTAAAATTTGTGAGCAACTATCCAAGTTATTCTGACTCACTGAAGGCTCCTCTAGCATGTCCAATTGGTTTCATTAGTCAGCTCAAAACTTCCTATGGAACCCTATTACAACTCCTGGTCTAAGGGTGGTTCTTCTTATAACATTGTTAATTATACACAAATTAATAGAGAGTAAAAGTTAGAATAAACTTTCAAGTAATAGCCTCAATTACTATTAACAAAGTGTGTATATATTTCGGGAAACACCCTGTATGTATGTATGGAAAATAAAAGTATTTATATCCCAGACCAGATCATATACTTTAATTTCTACAGCCTCTCTTTCCAGAAAGCTAGTTGACATTTTGGACCAAGTTGAAGATTATGTTATCTCATCAATAGAATTGCTCCCATCAGTTAATTACCGACCACTTGTGTTCAAGGCTAATTGACCGTTGGCCAGTCATTTTATTCACTAATGGTCACTCAACCATTCATGGCCGATGGTGGTCTTACCACTTCCTCTGTTCAATAATGACCATAGCCAGCTTTTATCTTGTCTGTCCACTTCCCAATCACTGACTCCCCAGGTGGTCAGTCCATCTGCTGAGGTTCTACTTTCACTATCAATGCACATTGGCTTCAACTTTCTGCTTGACCAGAAGGGGTACTGGACACCCGCATCTTTGTGTGGTACCTTTATGAAGTTAGAAGCCAACTAAATTAATTTATTTGTTACAGATGGAAAGGTCACCTCGTGGGATGCCTCTGCAGCAACTCTCACTATTGATAACTAAAATATTGACCTTCAGACTATATTTAAGAAACTTAGTCTGAGAAAGAATTTTTGATTTATAACGTTTATCCAATGATTCTACCGTCTATATTGGAGTTCTTCATTTTAGCTCTATTCCAGACTGTATTAGTCTATGTAGAAATCACATTCGCAAGAAGCCATCTAAGTTACAATATTGCATATCCTGTATACTTTATCCATTGGAGATTACGTTTCTACCTTTGGCTGATATATGCAAATTAAGAGCAGAATCAAGTTGATTTTAAAATTCAACTGAGAAATTCATGAGATACAGTCTCTTCCTCGGCTGTGACCAATTAATATGTCTATGTATTTGTTTGTGGGCACACTACCCAGATGTTTACTACTGTAACTGTCAGTCAGGGTTCAAGACTTGTTGAAGGTAATTTCTAAAATGGCTTGGAACCCCATACTTGGTACATTATACTGCATGGCTTTCTGAAAAATATTGCCTTGTTCTAGATTTGAGCCAGTTAGTATTTACTAAGTTTAGTTCAGTCTGCAATAAGATCACAAGCTTTGGGCATCTTGTGACAATTGAACTTGGTACAGTAGTAGTGATCTGTGCGAATACCTTACTAACCATTGTTCCATGACAAGTGGCTCTGGATTTGGCCAAATGTTGAGAAAATCTGAAATTATTACATGTAGCTCTTGCTTTATGGGTTGGCAACATACCTCTATTAACAAAACACCAACATTATTTTTTTTCAATGTAATCATGATTTCATGACTGTAATTCCATTCTGTGTTGCCTGATTTAACATTTTCTTTCTCTTTGTGTTCTTGAGGAGAACAACAAGTGGAGCATTTGTCCCCACCCTGATCAGGCCTTCTGAAACAAGAGGGTTTGAAAATTGGAACCTCATAGTCAATAAAAGATAATGGTGCTGTACGATCGTTTAATGTCACCCCAATTTAATGTAACCATATAAAAAGAAGATATTAGTCTTCACTGGTAACAGGTTTGCAAATAAGTAATGTTCCAAAAATATCCTATTGCCACCACCCCCGGAAATGTATCCCCTCCATCTCTGAAAAAGTGGCCGCGGACACTTTTGAGTCTTTCCAATCTTCAGACTGTAATAGGAAAAGAATAATTGTCTGTATTTCTTGTGTGACTTTACAAGAGGAAGCAGGAGGGATACATAAGATGACTTGGTTTCCCGCCAGCGAGTTATGGGGTCACACTTATTTATTCATTAACAACATCTTGGGGCTTGCCAGCTTTTTGGAATCAACATTTTGTGATTTGAACGTCATAAAGCTTAAAAAAACAAAAACAAACTCATTATAAAACACAGTAGGACAGGTTTTGTCTGATGAATTTAATAATTTTCTTTTTTCTTTTTTTCTTCCCCCTATAAACCTGAGCTTTAGCTTTTTATTAGTATGGACAGATCTTGGCAGATGTATACTACAAAAACTGACCCCCTCCCCTTGAAAAAGAAATGAAACACAATCTAAACATGAAAGAGATTCAAAATATCCACCTTTGAAAAAAAAGTTATTAGTTGCCAAATCACTGTTTATGACAATGATTAGCTTTGTTAAGTATATACGTATATATATATATATATATATATTTCTTCTCCTTCTATAATATAAATAGCTGGCTCAGATTGTCACTAAACCCCCCTTAAATATTAGAGCATCTCAACCAAATTCAGCATGCAAACCCAGAGGACTCAGACAAATGTTTCAAAGTAAAAAGATTTTTCAAGGGTTTTAGAGGTGGGGTCTATTCACAATGTAAATTCTATGTTAACCTGAACCCTTACTTTTCATTTAGCCAGTGTGTGTATATATATATATATATATATATATATATATATATATATATATATGTATATATATACTCTGAAGAGCTTTAAACACTGAACATTGAGAAAACTTTTCCCATATTTTTTAATGTCATTTCAATCACTCATTTTCAAATATCTGTCAATGCAATTTATGTTATTTTCTTCAGTGTTTTTCCCTGTTTTACATGTACATAGTTATTATGGTACAATGATGTTCAAATCACAAAGTGATAAAGCTGATGTATATATCATGGTCTAAGTAAGCTGAACCAACTAATTTATTGCATTCTTTTCAAATTTGCTGGTTAAATGTGTGTAGGTGGTCTATTGTTGAATTGCCACTTTTAAAGCCTGTCTGTTCACATGGTTTTTATTTTCAGCTCAATGCAAGAACAAAGTATAAATGAAAGTAAGTGAGAGTATATACATAAATGGCTCAGTAATAATTAGACTTCATAAAGATATTGATACAATGAAGATTGGGAAAGCAGTAAGATAGTATCACCAAATTTCTTGACAGCCCGGAAAACCTCTTATGGAAAACAGATTGGGAAATAAAATAGGGTTGAAGATGAACAAAATAAAGACAAAAGTAATGTTCAATGATAACATCCAGGAAAAGACCATAAGGATAGACAATGAAACCTTGGAAATATATTCACCTTAGCCAGGTTATAATATTAGAGAACGATCATGGAAAATAAGACAGCTCAAAATGGTTGGCTGGAAAGCATTTGGTATGAATAGACATATTGTAAATTGAGGATATGCTTAAAATGTAAAGTTCACAAACTGCATAATACTAGCTATGACTTGTGTGCAAAACATGGAAACTCAAAAAAACACTTGAAAACAAACTCAGAATAGCTCAGAAGGTAATGGAAAGAGCAATGTTAGGAATAACTCTTAGTTATAGAAAAAGGAATTAACCAACAAAAATTGGCAGGCCACATAGAAAGAGAGAACAACAGATTGAGCATAAGACTAACTGATTGGTACCCGTGGGATAGTAAGTGCTGTAGGAAAAGACCAGACAAGATGGAGAAACCAGAACGAAAAGTTTGCCTGCAAGACCTGGCAGATTAGATCATTCATACCTGTCATGGAAGGCGATGGGGAAGGCCTTTGTTCAGCAGGGAACTGATAATGATGACATATATATATATATATGCCCAATTGCTCAGTCACTCACTCACTCTTTTTTCCTTTAACTATCATGGAATGCTAGGGATGAGTGAGCAATGGGACAGAGTGCAGGGATTTGAATTCATGCCTTTTCATGGCATTAGTTTTAACCTTTAGTACTCTGCATTTTCTATCGAGTGTTCCAAGATTTTGTGCATCTTTAAAGTCTAACTTTAACTTCTCTTCATGTACGACTAAAATCGACATGACACTACTGCGAAATTCAAAAGCTATTGTTCAGCGATTGGTATAGCTTGCACTGGCCGGACTTTTTGCTTTGGTGAATGAAGTCACTTACAGAGTGCAGAAGGTGAAGTGGACATAAGTAGCCTTTGCTGAAATTTGAACTTGGTTTGCTGATCCCCTTTTCTATGCTGATAACTATCATACTAACACACGTACACACTCGTTTGCGTATTCAGGTGGCAGTGCTTTAATAAAACAAGTTTGATTAAAAGTCAAAGACAAGGTATGTTTTAATTCTTTAATTAGCTTTTCTTGTTCATTTACAAGAGATTGCATGGCTGGATCCGGTGAATTGGAATGTTGTCTAAACATTTGTGATCTAGCATTTTCAACTATACTTCTATCCATTATCAAGACTACATAGCACTTAAAGGGCTCATACCTCTGCCAGCAGCATTGTCAGGGGAAGTAATTTTGCATGAATCCAGCCAAAAATTTGATCATTTTGGTCGCTGATTGTCCACCTTTCCACAAAATTTCATTAAAATCCATTGAGTACTTCTGGGGATATGATGTGATCAGATAGAAAGATGAATGCAACAGAATACATACTTTGTATCTTTGTTGACAATGGAAATTATAAGACAACATAAACTGTGGACGTTAGTTGTTTTCTCAAATTAGATGTAGATATATGTAGTGTTTATATCTATTATGTGGAAGGGGAAATAGTGTTATTTGTATATCTTTGTAGTTGAATGGGTTCAAAAGAGATTTTCTATTTGCGAAATAATCAGTATAAAATGATGTATTCTATTTAATAGGGTAATTTTAAGGTTGAAAAACTGATAATGGGTATACTCATTGAATCAATTCACCTATGTTGTTGGGCCTGGCACTCGGTCAAAGTTGATGCTCTTCTGGTGGAGACAAAAAGTGTTGAAAATTACTTGCAGCTTAGAGACCAGGGATCAGTCTCCTGAGGAACATCTTCCCCATTAAACCCAAAAAGGATTAGGGTCAAGAGTATGCCCTGATATCGGTACCAGAACTTAAGAGCCTATGTATGTATTTTCTCATTTTATTCATTATTTTGCCAAAAAACTAGGAGAAAAAGAATTTGCTGTATTTTGCATGCTGTTGGTAAGTGCTATATTGATTATTGGTTGTAGGATATGAGGGTGATAAGCTACAAGAGAGAAAGAGAGATTTGAAAAAAAAAGAGAATTTTGTCTTTGTGTTCATCAGCTAGACAGGTGTTATGTGGGTGTTGATTTTGGAAAGATATTGTTAGAATGATAAAAGCTCTTGGGTTCAGTCATTCAGTTTGAGAGAATTGGTCTATAGAGTTAAATAAGTAAGGCTACCAGAGAACCATTAAGATCGAGCTAAATTGTTTATTTGATTACTACATTTCAGCTAGTGCATTCTCCTACCTTCTTCAGCTATATGTCATATCCAGTAATTTTCAAGCAGTTTTGTTCACTATGTTTTTTGTTTTTTCTCACAATTATTCATTACAGCTCACAAAATCAGAATGTGTTCTGTCACAACCAATGAGATAAACCACAAGTACACTGGTCCATTCTACTATTAAGTTGTTACACATGAAATGTGTCTTTTTACATTATAGAGAATAATGGTAAAAATGAATGAGTCACTAATGTAATCCAACTTTTTTTTTTCTGATTCAATGTAAATAGAGCTATAATTAGTTATTATTGGAGGTTTTTCAGCCCATAGCAGCAATAGTGTCTATCCAAGGAGACATCATAGAATCTATCAGAAAACTCAAATGGCAATGGGCTGGTCATGTTGCGAGAATGGAAGACAACTGATGGACATCATGACTCACAACATAGATCCCCAGAGATCACATGCAAAACCGAGGCCGACAAATACAAGGTGGAGAGATGAACTAGACAAATTCAGAAAATATTGGCTCTGCAACGCCCATGATAGAGAATTGTGGCGGATCCTGGGGAAGGTCTACGTCCAACAACGGAGATTAAAACACTGATGATGAAGCCTGAAGAATTTTGTTGGCATATCATCATTAGAGAAATGTTAGAAAACGATTATTGCTTCAAATGGATGATATTGCAATTGAATATTTGCTATTTTTAGTTTATATCATCTTCTATCTTACTATTTCATATGTAACAATCTAATCTGTTGAATATTCTACCAGAATGAAGCAGATTTTGACCAATTTTCTCTTCATGAGGATGTCAGTTTGTTTTCAGCGAGAGGAATAGGACAAATGGGTGCTGTTTAAAAATAGTTTAGACTTTCTATCCTCAGCTAGATGAGAAAGGAGGGTTCAAAACTAACCATCCCAATTTTTATTTAATTTAAAGAAAACGTCTGTGGTTTTTCCCCACTTCAATCTTTTTTCTCATTTGTAAAAACAGAGGAAGCCGTAGATTTTGATCACTCTTTGGCAGGCTCTACTGGATAACAATTACTGACATTAAGCAAAGGATATAAAAATTGGGAAAAATTACATTCATTGTTATGTTATTAAATTCATTGTTATAAACAACCACAACTTTACATCATGAAAAATTAATATGATTAATAGAAATATCTTTGAGAAATTTTTAATTCCTTTTAATTAAAGTGTTTGGGATGGATGAAACCATTTTGGTAAAAGGAAAAAGAAGTTTTGTGCATTCGGGTTACAAATGAAATTAGCTAAGAGTCATGCAAAACAAGCCCCTAACCCCATTTCTCCTTGTGCTTTATTTTTGAATTTATTGTCAGAGTAAATAATCTAATCTCATTCATAGAGTTTCTATGTAGCTCTGATAATTTTATTTAAACCTTTCCCTACCTGATAAAGGAGCTGCTGTGACTGTATACACTTTGCAATACTCTGACACAAGAGACCTGCAAACAGAACCATGCAATGTGCACAGGAGAGAGATGTGCTCAACATCACATGGAAAGATCACAAGACAGCACAGTATATTTGGGGAAAAAGTCCGATGTGTCATAGGAACCTTTAGGAAACTCAAATGGTTATGGGCTGGTCATTTTGCGAGAATGGCAGACAATCGATAGACTCAACATGGATTCCCTGAGATCAATGCAGAACTGAGGCCGGCAGAATATGAGATGACAAGAAAAACTGGACAGGTTTAGAAAATATTGGCTCCGAGACGCCCATGATAGGGAGGTGTGGCAAATCCCGGAGAAGGTCTATGTCCAACGATCGACGATAACTTATATTGATGATGATGAATCTTTACTGATTCACTTGAAAATAAAGATCGTGTGTATGCATAAGTTACCAGCACCACTATTTTTGAAAACTAGACTGAATACACAGTCGAAAACTGTTTTTCTGCTGGGAATTTTTGCACCTAATTGGTAGCAGTGTTCATAATCTGTCATGTTGGTCCTACAATTATTGATTGAAAAGCCTAAGTATGAGATGACGGCTGATTACACTGTGAGACTTGAACACAAAGAAAGAATATTGACATTGAGATGATATTAATTGAATTTCTCAGAGGAAGCATTGTCAACCATTATCAATTTTTGATTAGTATTTCTTTCATCCTAATTTCTGTTGGTTTCTATAGGAACTCCCAGATTGCCATTCTACGATCATTAGTAAGCATCTTTTCTATTAAGATATGCTAATAGAATTAATAGTAATATTATTTAAATTTCATAGATGAAGCAGTCTCAATTTGGGATTATCTTACTGGTATTTCTTTCATCTTATTTCTGTTGCATTGAGTGTTCACCCGTGTGAATGTTAAATCAGTTGTGTGTGTTATTTTAAGACTGAATGCAAACCAACTTATGATATCAACTTTATGAAATATATATATATATATAAGATCTATATGTATAGTGAAATATATATATGAGTGAGCTCTATGTATAGTAAAATATATATGAGTGAGCTATTAGTAAAGTGAAATATACACATGCATATATAAGTGTTACATGTATAGTGAAATGTATATATATGAAAGCTACATGCATAGTGAAATATATTGACGTATGAGAGCTCCATGTATAGTGAAATATATATATATATATATCTATAAGAGAGAGTTATATGTATAGCAAAATATGTATATGAGAGAGTTATATGTATTGTGAAATATATATATGTATATAAATATATATATAGTGAAATATATCTATGAAAAAGCTTTATGTATTGTGAATGTAAGAGCTTTAATTATAGTGGTGTGTGTGTATATATATATATGTATATATATAATAGCTTTATGTGTAGTGATATATATGTATGAGAATTTTACCTATAGTGATATATATATGAGTTTTATGTATAGTGATGTATATATATGTATGAAAATTTGATGTATAGTGATGTGTGTATATATATATATATATATATATATATATATATATATATATATATATATGACCTTGTATAGTGAATCATACATACATGACCTTGTATAGTGAATCATACCTGACCTTGTATAGTGAAGTATACGTAACTGACCTTGTATAGTGAAGTATATATATCTGACCTTGTATAGTGAAGTATGCATATCTGACCTTGTATAGTGAAGTATACATATCTGACCTTGTATAGTGAAGTATGCATATCTGACCTTGTATAGTGAAATATGCATATGACCTTTATTGCGGAATATACATATGACCTTTATATTGAAATATGTACATACATATAACCTTTTATAGTGAAATGTGTGTATATATATATATGCAGAGGGAAGAGTTCCAGAGAGAGTGATAGTGAACTTGAGAGAGCTTTAGGATGGGAGAGAGAGAAAGAAAGAGACTTTTGAAATGTACTAAGCGAGATGTGTGTTGTGTGCAAAATTTAATTATTTTCTCGAGGGATATTATTTCAGAAGTATGGCGTTTGGTCTTAATTGGTTAATATTCTTCAAAGATTATTAACCAAAGTGCTTTTAATGTGAAAATTGATAAAATAATTCCATTTTTATTTAAATCTCTTTTTTGTCTCTACTCATTATTGATGGTAAATTTTTTTTAACCTATGCAGTATTTTTTTTCTCATTTCCCCAGAACAAACTGGTCTTTTAAGTGGTGATTATTTGGTTAGAATTTGTCTGACTAGAAGCAGCTGATATGAATTTTTAGGATAAGATTTTCCTGTCCACTACAATTTCCTTTTTCCTTTCTTAAAAGATGATGTCATTATAGAGGCAAAATTATGGGTTCTTGAGAATTTTTAGTCAAAGAGATCTGACAGTAAGTCTGAATGTTTTTGTGCTTCTGTGTGTGTGTTTTATATTTGCCAAAGAAAAAAACTTCAAATATAACACAGAAAAGCAAATTATATTTTTTAGAGATTTCCAAAAATCTGGTATGCCTCCTCTACAGGTCAAATCCACCCACAAAATTAATAATGAGTTACCTTTCTTCCTTAGATTTTAAAATGTCAAAAATGACCAGACCCATAACTGACCTTTAGAAGTCGCCAGTGATCAGCACCACTTACCCTATGTTCATCCTGGGGTCAAGTTACTCCTTAAACATAAATTTTCAGCCTGTAGGTTGCAGCCTTTTTTGAGTCTATAAAACAAATACACAAACAAGCATTCATTGTCTTTTTTTGTATTAGTGATATATATATATATATATATATATATATCTTATGTTGATGAAAATGACAATTGGGAGGTGAAGAGAAAAGCATCTGTTTTAAATTTTCATTATCACGTTGGCATGTTTTGATGCATTTTGATGGTTGCCTGCCATCTTTTTTGAGGAACTTGCAACAATGCAGAGAAAATTGTATGCTTTTTACATACTTGTGATTGTGGAAAAAAATGGGGGTACTTCTGTGTTGTGGATTTTTTAGTGAGAGGGGAGGTGTTTGTGTCTACATTAGGGAGAGTCAAGCTTGGTCTTAAATGAGAGGGTCTGTAAGAGAAGGGGTTAGAGGGCGTTTGTACCTGTGTTTATCAGGCTTATCTCAGATAAGAAGGGAAAGTGGGGAGGGCGTCGGAATGATGATGGTCAGTTTTCAGGAAAAGTTTGTTTGGCTGTGAGGTGAGGTGGTGTCTGCATTAAATGGGTAGGTGTTAATTCCTGTTGGGTGATTGGAAGAAGGGTGGTTTATTTATTTTTTTACTTTTTTCTCAAATCTTTTTGGTTGACGGTGGGTGAGACTTTTTTTTTTTCTCTCAAAAGAATGGTATGCGTGTGTTTATATCGTTTCTGAAATGGTCTGTTGGGTGCTAGCCATTTCCCTATATGTTAATGTTATGTGTTGTTTTTATATGATTCTGTTACAAAATCAATGCAATTAGAGGGTTTGCAAACTGAAAATATCCATACTTTTGTGTTATTGTATCGCATTGGGATATAAGGGCTGCTTCAATACATCTGTGTGTTGAGCAGTCATGTATGTTTTTGATTAAATGGGCTTTGTGAGAGTTGAAATAGTGGCTGTGTGTGTTTCAATGTTCTACCAGGGTGTTTGTCTTTTCATCAAATTTCAGGAATCTCTTGTGATCTTATGTTCTTTTCTTGAGAGGTTTTGATGTCTCTTTGATGTAGATCTTATCACAGTCCTTGCACAGAATTGCATAAATGCCAGCTCCAGGTGGTGGGGGTTCGTGTGGTGGTATGTTTACTAAATCTTTGATGGTTATTGAGGTAGAGTTAGATTAACTTATACTTTGTTGCATTAATTTGTACAGCAATGTACTAACTGTACTACATCAAAATCTGCACCAATCAAAATGGTACTGATGAGGATGTCGCTGTGTGTATATGCGTGCATATATATATATATATATATATATATATATATATATATATATATATATATATATGTATATACATATATTCATTTTTTTTTCTCTGGTCAACTAATATCCTTAAAAATGATGTAAGTATCCAGTCCAAGATTAAATCCAACATAATGGATTTAATATTCACATGGCTAAATATTCAAGTGACACAAAAAATGAGTCACATCTGTTGTTATACTTACTGATTTCTCATTGTCAAATACCTTCTCTGGCTTGACTACTAAGTTAACCCTTTGTTTAAATAAAAAATTAAATGATGTGTATTATAAGATAACATCATTTACAATACAATATGATAATACCCTATATAAATAACAAATTGCATGTATCATGACACAACCCTAAAAATTAAAAAAACTAACCTGGGGATCCTGTTAATATAACTGTTTTGTTTTCAAATCCCCAAAACGGATAAATAGTAAACAACTGATGATCCCAACAATAAAAATTCACACATAATACTGTATTTAATTCTGTGCATAACAGAAGACCCATTGAAAAGTTTATATGAATTGCATCAATGGATATCAGGAAATAATTGACTGAAATGACAAATTTTGAAAAATTATCTATCTTTAGTGTTTAAAGCTCTAAATCTCTCTAAACTATATATATATATATATATATATATATATATATATATAGTAGATCAATACATCTGTAGCCTGATACGTACTTATTAACTGAATTTTGATCTGAAATTTTCTCTGTATTCAGTATGTTCAATCTATGTGTTGAATACCCACTATTGAATAAAGTGTATTGACAAGGAAGGCAAGTATATAAGAAATAAATGCCTTTTTTCATCATAAGCTATCAGCCTATTGATATACCAACCTGGTGATATGAGCTTGATATGTATATCATAGTCTAGTAGCTTGAGTTTAATTTCAAGTCAAATGGTTCAAAATGGGAAAAAAAATTGTGAAAACTTGCATACTAATAGATTTTTTAATACTCTTTCAATTCAAAACCGGACATATGATCTGACTCAAACTGTGACCATCGTCTACATTTCAAGAAAAAAAGCAAAATTGGTAATATGATACAGTACATTAGTTGAAATTTCATCCAAAATTCTGGAAAAGCAAGGGAAAAAGTGTAAAAACTTGCACACTGGTAGAATTCTCAATGCTCTTTTACATAAAAACAAGACACATGATCTGACCAAAATATTGGCCACAGCATTTATTTCAAAATGCGTAGAATAAAAAAAAATAAAACTAACAATAAGGATGAATTGAAAATTCCACAAGGATTGTTCAAAATTGGGGGTAAAAAGTGTGAAAACTTGTATACTGATAGATTCACATTTCTAGCTGTGGAATCGCTGTCAATGTTATCAACAACACCAATAGTGAAGACCTCACTCTTCAGTGTATATGGGCGAACTTGGCCATCTCTTTCAAACTGAACAAAGACATCATGAGCAAAATTTGTTGAAATTTTTTTTGCTCTCTCATAAAAGGTACAGAGACCGCAACTGGACAGTTTATGTAGCTACTCTCTCTATCTAGTTTCGGTATAAATGGCAAAAGGGGTCTCTCCTGTTCTTGTGTGATGAAGCTGAGATCCCGATGCCTCTATGGTGGATTTTTTTTTTTTGCATTCAACAGTAATAACTGAGAGATTGTTAGTGCCACTTTTGTAGCTGTATCAAATATGTCCTTCTGATATTGGATGCTGGGTCCTCTTAAAATGATGATTTTTTAATTGCACCATATTCATATCCAGGCTTGGATGACCCATCAAAGATCTATTATGTATCAAATGTATCTTTTTCCGATATTAGTACAGCATGTGCTAAGTAGATTGCATCATCGCCCTTATTGTTGGAGCAAGCTGTATAGCTTCCTCTCTGTCTGAATTGAACATCAACGTCACTTCTTGGCCTTGTGTTTGTGTCATTAAGTCTGGAATCAAAGGAAGCAATCTCTCCTTCAGACGTGTTGTATTGACTTTTTCTGAGAAACTTATTCCTCCAGCCTGCATTTCATAATCAGACAATTTGAAGACTGATAGTATTTCATCGTGATGACAATCCTCTGCGTAAGAAATAAGCTCGGGCAACACAAGACTATCTGATTTTCCTTTCCGACCATCCTTCTGCACAGCATGATGTTTCTGATTACGGTCGTTCAGAGAAGTCAAACAGTTGAGATGATACTTTCTATCTAAAGCATACATGTCGCCCTTGGAAAGATCTCCCAGAAGTTTTCTGTCTTGTAGTGTATGAGCACACTTGCAAATATGACCATCAAGCTTTTGTTTGTTGAACCTTTTTTTACAATTTTTTATACCACACTGCACGGTTTGATTCATAAGAAACTCTGCTACTGTCCAGTCTAAAAAAAATATTCATGCAATTTGGTAAGGAATTAGCCATATTTTTTCATCATATCTCTTGTTCATTTCCTTACCAGTTTTTTGCTTGTATCCTGTTGACAAATTAGACCCTGCCAGTGCTGAACAGTTGGTCTCTTAACCAACTTTTTCAGTGTTGGACAGCAGAGTAGCTGATTAAAACAACTGATCAAATGGAGTTTTTGTGCTGAAGATGAAGATACAAAAGTGGCAAAGGATGCCAGAATGCATGGGAGCTGGTTCAATCCTGGGTGGACCCATTTTCTGCTGCTACGCCTGTAGTGAAATTTTCAACTCAGTGTACTTGCTTTAGGCTAGCTGAAATTTATCCACCTCTGTCTTTCTTTCAGATTTAATGTTAAATTAGTGGACATTTACTAATCCCACGTACTCGAAAATAACATTTCTGGACTTTTTATTTGCTTAAGCAGGTGAAATATTGTAATTTTTTTTGCTGGCCAATTTGTAAACAAGATGGTGGCTAAAATGATGGTCAGATCACATGAAAAAATTAGTTTGCACATTTTCACACCTTTTTTTTTAAATTATGAATTTTTACTTAATCTACTGTACTAATTGGATTGGATTGTTTTCTCACAAAGTGCACAACAATTCCGGCCTTTTCGCCTGACTAAACTAAGATTAGTAAATACTGGTATCCCCTGCCTTTTGAAAGTGGCTTTACAACGAATTTTTGTTTTTAGGTAAAAGGGTGGAAAGTGAAAATAGCACTCGGCGTTTGTTTTGCAGTGAGTCATTTTGCTGCATTCACTCTCTCCCCTCTTCCCTGTACCTCCCAACAGTCCGATCTCCGATGAATCATCTTTACATACCAACGCACAATAAAATTTTTCTGTGTAAGCATTGGAATTTTTTGGCAGCCATTTTGAAATCAAGAGGGTGACCGCTATGCTGGTCAGATTGTGCATCCTGTTGTCATGTGAAAGAACATGAAATATCTACCTGTTGCAAATTTTCTCTTTTTTTCACATTTTGAACGATTTTTTCCAAAGCTGTCATACTATCAATACACACATAGTAATACTAATATTTTGTTGATATACTAATCGCAATTCTCTTATTTCATAAACCTTTTCAGATATTGAGAGATACTTTAAAACTCACTATCCAAATTCTAAATGTATACAGATTAGATATGTAGATAATGATAATTCTGTACCAATGATATACAAAAATACTAGATAAGCACAGAGGATCAACGTTACAATGTTTCTCAAAGTCCACATGAAAATACTGTTATCGTTCAAATAACATATTTCTAAAAATCTCAATTTGTTTTTTCTATGTTTTCTCATCGAGTTTAATTTATTCAAATTTAGATCTATTAGATTCAACATCTTTCCAGTCTGCTCGCAATTTAAATGAATTCTTTAGCATTCATGTTAGGGCATCCTCCCCCAAAAGATCAAGTATAATCACACTGATGGCAATCATACTAAATAATGCCTGAAATGCAACTTATGGATCTAAAGTTTCTTGCTTTTCCCACCCGCCAAACGTTAGATATTTATCAAGCCGAGCGTAGTCTGGTGTAGGTCATAAGTGTAAGACACCTGGTGAGAATCACTCTCTCTACTCTAACAAATCTGTCTGCCTGATTCTTTGCATTCTTGGCAGTTTATTTTAGAGAGGCAAAATACTTTGATTTTGGCTTGTCTTCCAATTGTGGATTTCAACTCAAAATATTGAACCTTATTAGTCATTACTTCTCCCAGAATTCAGGATGACATTGATTGTTGCCAGATACACTACCAGTCTGATAGAAAATAAACAACTGAGTGAAATTCAATCAGTACTCTATCGTCTTTTCTTGAAGAACAGTGACAAGTATTGAAAAAGAATTAGAGAGCAACACTCCTCTTCACAGCCATTAAGCATAAAGAAATTGCAGTTGTCGACTAATCTGTTGATAAATGCTGAGCTATTGTAAAGGATGTTGGTCCATACCTTAGCCTGGCTGCATATAATAAGTGTCTTGAATGCCATACTGCTTTTGTACAAGAAGTCAGACATAAACAGCTTTGACTGCGAACAAAAGTCAGCTCTACACTTAACATGTCTCAATGACGACATGCCTCTGGTAGAGTGTCTGGTTGAGAATGGTACCCACATTGATAATTCCGTTATCGAAGACAAGACACCATTAATTGTAAACTATCCAAATATTTGCAGATATCTGTTGATGAACAGTGCCGACCTAAACTGTCTGTGTCTGTGGAAAAACGGTTTTTGTGCCGGCTGCTGAGCAAAGAATCTTACATTTTAGCGTTAATATTTTGTTTTCCTTTAATGCTAACATCAACTTTACAAACATATTTATAGAAAATGCTGTATTCCTAGCAGATCAAGGTTTTATGCAAATGGTACATTTTTGCAGTTCTGTAGAGCATAGATAATGAACAGTTTTGCCAAAAGTTATCAAATCAATGGCTGCTATGCTTCACCCCAAAACACTGAAATCAAGGACTAACACTCTCGGACAATAACAAGGTATTATTCAGATTTGTCAACTACAATTTCTACAATTCAAGTGGATGACCTTAGCTAACAGTAGTTTAGAACTTGCTGAAGACGTTTGAAAATCAAGTAGCCAAGGCATAAATTTGTATTTGGAAAAACACTTTCGTTTGCAGAATCCTTACACATTATGAGTAATTGGACAGGCCATCTGCAACACTGAAGAAAAATGTGAGTGTTCGAGATTTTTTTGCCGTTTTCTTGTTAATGTCGATGCTATGAGAAACATTTTTTTACAATGATTCCATGGGTCCTTTCAATAGAAAATCAGCAACACTTACAAAATTTTTGCTGGAAAGATTTATACATTATGCAAATTATATCAAAGAGTTTAGTGCTTGATTTCAGCTGAGGAGCAAGAAAAAAAGAAAAGCATAGAAATTGATTATGACCAATTCAGATTTTTATATCATTGCCAGGTTGATGCAAACGGTTTGCAATTTGAGCCCAGAAAAATTGTCTGTATCAGTGTATGACAATGTGGGAAAAATTCAAATTGTAGAATTCTGAGGATCTGATGATGATTAACTTCTACTTTTCTGGATATCTACAAAACATTCCTATTGTTTAAGGTAGATGCCAACTGTCAATTTTTGTTTCAATTTGATTCATTTAACAAAGTACCTGTATGAAGAGATTTTTAATGTTTCTGCCACATGACTTAGTTTTATTGTATTGAATGAGGAAGAGTCTCCTTTTGCATGTACTTTGAAGAAATTATTACTTTTGCCATCACTAGTATAGAATACAGCGTTGCAGTATTTGATGGTGAAAATGATGCGGAAATTAATTCATATATGAAGATGAAGTATTAGGACATTTGCAAGGCCATGATATATTCACATTTTTGAATGGCACATTCTGTCAAAGCTCCACACACCAGTATATGCAGATTGTTGACGCAGTCGGTCTAAAACGTGATTGATGCTGACTGTTGACCAACGCCTACTACATCAATGATGGCGTTCTACATTTCTCAAAAAAAAAAAAAGAAAAAAAAGGGAGCCTGTGCAAAAAAGGATAATTCAATGTTGGACACACCTCTCCAGCAGCACTGTCTTTGCTAGCACAGTCAGTCTGATTTTTCGGGGAAAATCCGAGATGACCAGGTATTGTGCAGAGTTGCAGGATAGCGCCGGATCATCCATCTTTTGATGCCTGCCCATTGTAGCTCTCCATTTTGGTTCATTTAGGGTTGTCTCCCCCTGCCTTCTGCCTTTCACGGCTAATACACAAAGCAGTGGGGTAGAGTTTTATTGATAATAGCACAAAGGTTAGTGGTGCATATAGATACAAATACATGTGCTTGTACTCTCAACCATCCTCCTAATCTTCTACCGACAGATTTCCATGAATTATTAGCAAAATACATGTAAACGTGTTCAACACTTTTAACTTATTTCCCTAAATATAAGACGTGTACTAAGCCTGACACATTGATTATTATCATTATTGTTTGATTACTATTTACCTCCATCTTGGTTTTTCAGTTAGTTTTCATTTATCTATGCCGGAGGGAAGCCAGGTTAAAGCCTTGCTGTTCTTATCAACTGAGATATGATAACTAGCTTGCAAATAGATCAAACATTTGAACTTATCCTTTGTCTCGATCTCTCAGAACCATGTTTGATTCTGAACTGTCAGTATCAGTATTATTAAAGCAGTAGAGTTTCACTGAGAGTTTATTCTTTATTTCTGAACCACATTGTTTACTTGCTGCCATTAGATTGACAACATGAGTAAAGTTGCAATAAAAAGAAATTGAAGTATTAAGATAAAGGTAAATAGTAGTCAAAAATCTATTATGATGATTCATTATATTCTATTTTATGAAAATAAATAATTGCTTTAATAACACATTAATATTTTAAATTTTCATCTTCCCTCATGGCAATTGTTTTTTCTTAGAATTTTCTTGCAATAAATTTACTTTGTTTGTACATATTGATAAAAGTTATTGGTTTTATTCTTTTACTTTTTCTCTTCTCTTGAGATTATCGTTATTTCTATCAATTATCATTAGCCTTCTATCTTTAACCAGGAGCATGTGTGCAAAGTTTTCTCCTGATTCCATATCTTTCAATGTTGGATGATACAGTGGTCATCTACTATTGGTTTCTCTACCATCCAGACTTCAGTCCTTGGACATTGTGAATCCCCAGGTCATAAGACATAGGGAGGCAGTGGGTGTGCTGGGCCTCACCCTGTCACGCTGGCTTACAGAGCTTAGCAGTGGGGAGGAGCCCCGGCTTACTTGTGAATAAAAATGAAAACCTTAGAAAAGTCTTTCTACTCATGTTGCACTTGGTGAAATTGGCTGACACATAATTAGAAACCATTTCTTCAGTTATTAGGTCAGTCTGGCTGGTTGGGTATGTATCATGCAGAAAAGCCGTACCAACAAAGCCAAAGTGCTGAAAAATTTAAACATCAACTTCTTATGACTTGAAAAAAATGTTTGTTTTTTTTTTTTTAGTTTTTGTTTTGTAAAAAAAAATCTCCCCCTAGGTTTTTAGTGGGCTTGGTCAATCTACTATGTAATTTTATGCTAAATTAATCCCTTCGTTTGTGTCCGGCCGTGTTCACACTTTTTTTTTTTTTTCACATTCAGACTGTTTTAATGATTGATGCCCAACAAGAAGCAAAAGAGTATCTTATTCATTGATCACCCCTTTTTCCAATTTTTTGTCTGATCACCCCATAACACTATATGCTGCCAATAATCATTGGCCACATGACAAAAGTGGAGGAACACTTGACTTTATCGGGCTCATAAAGACTGTGAGCCCTTTCAGTTCCAAAAAGGGATAAGACAAGGTGATACCAGCTCACCCAAACTCTCTATTTGACATATATCAGTAAAACTTGGAAAGATGTTGACTGTTGATTAGAAATAAATTTCCAGTTATTTCCTTGTATATCTTGCCACTTTTGGAATGTAAGAAAATTTTAACTTTTCACCCACATGTCCTTTTGAACCGAGTTGACAGACAGCAATTGTAAACAAATATATTTTCCCCTATATCTCGAATAAAAAGTAAGTAATCTTTTTTTTCCAAAAATTCAGTTGTAATTTTTGTTAAATCATATTTCTCTAATGGCTACTTTGTTCTTCAAAGATTTTAGATTTTCTGCTAACATATCAATCACGGAGTAATCTAAGTAATTTTGGATTGCAAATATTAACAACTCTCAAATTCTCAGAGCTAGCTATCTATCTATCAGTGTGTATGCAAGAGACAAAAATAATAATTTACTTCAATTATATAAATATATAAATATATATATATATCTTGAGCTGAGTCAGTAGAGCTATTACCGTATATAGACAAGATTCCAGATGTAAACAGTTGCGAGTTCATGTCTCACCTAAATTTTATTCATTATTTCTGGTCTGTGCTGTTTAATCACAGCCGTAGACTAATGTGATGATTAGTTTTTCACAATTAATTTGCAGAAAAGCAGATGGTGCAGTTTTTTTTTTCTTTTTTTCTTTTTTTTTTCAATGAATGAAATTCCTTCCAGTTGTTTCTTTTGTTCATTACTCCATTATTTCTTTCTCTATTAGTTGTGCACGACTTCTATTATCTTTTAGATGGAACAAAAAAGTTCCTTTGGTTATGATGGTTCTTAAGAATGAGTTTTTTATGTGGGTAGGTTGCTGTCTTTTCATGACTGGCCTACTCTTATATTTCTTAATATTTCATTGTTTTTTTTCCCCCTGATCTCTCTCGCTCTCTCTCACTCTGCTCTCCCCTTTCCTGAGATGAATATCCTTTTCTGTCTAATGGCCTTTCTCCTCTCTTCCTATCTACTTTTCATTTTTTATCTCCAGTTTCCTCCCATGGTCTCTGCCTATCTACTTTTATCTTTTTACTTCTTTGCTCTCAAATTGTCCCTCATGGTAAGTATCTCTCCCTTGGTATGCATCTCTATAGAATCTCTCCGTTGGTGTGTATCTCTCTTGGAATCTCTCCGTTGGTGTGTATCTCTCTTGGAATCTCTCTGTTGGTGTGTATCTCTCTTGGAATCTCTCCGTTGGTGTGTATCTCTCTTGGAATCTCTCCCTTGGTGTGTATCTCTCTTGGAATCTCTCCGTTGGTGTGTATCTCTCTTGGAATCTCTCCGTTGGTGTGTATCTCTCTTGGCATCTCTCCCTTGGTGTGTATCTCTCTTGGAATCTCTCCGTTGGTGTGTATCTCCCTTGGAATCTCTCCGTTGGTATGTATCTCCCTTGGAATCTCTCCGTTGGTGTGTATCTCTCTTGGAATCTCTCCCTTGGCGTGTATCTCTCTTGGAATCTTTCTCTCTCTCTCTCTCTTGGTATCTCTCTTTGTTTTAAAATTTTTGTCTTGGTATACCTTTTTCAAAATCTTTCTGTTGGTATGTCTCTTAAAATGTCTCTGTTGGTATATCTGCTTCTCTTTTGAGAAGTCTCTGTTGAAATATCTGACTTTCTCTCTCGAATTGAATTGTCTCCTGCAGCAGCCCCATTTTCTTTGATTGTTTATTCTATTTATGTTGTCTAGGCCATGTGATATATCAATTGTGCAATGATGGGAGGTTTTTTTCCAAATAAGAGTTTCATTATGTTATAACGCAGTTTATAATCATATATATATATATATATATATATACATACAAGTTGTGTAGTCTTACAACTCTAGAACTATACATCCTACACAAAAAATAAGACTATAATCAAATGAGGCACATTTCAATCAACCTGCAGCGTACATTTTTAGGCTGAATTTAGAAAAAAATTGATTCTAACAGATTTTTCATGTTTTTTTTTGTTTTTTTTTTGTGCTCGAAAAATATCCAGCCAACAATCTATAATCACTATTCAGTCAAAAGTAAGTTATGTGCTTGTACCCAGAGCTGGAGAGGTGGCTATGCATCCAGCCAATAGTATTCAGCAAATGATTATACCTCCTGTAGTTTTGTATGATGGATGGAAAATTATCTTGTGTTACGATTATGACAGGATGCACCACCACATTATGAAGTCTGACCCCTTCCAAACATGCACCTTTGGAACAGGCATTCCCTTAGTATATCTAATACTGTAGAGATGAATGTTTGTTCATGTTATCTTGACCTTACGTTTTATAGACTTCCAAACTATGGCAGCCTATAGGCTGCAAATTTGTGTACAGGAGTAACTTGACCCCAAGATTAACATAAGACTGGTAGTGCTAACGTATGGTGAATTCAGGGTGAGGTCAATTTTGACATTTATATTTATAAATGTGAATATTGACCTCACCCTAGATTAAAAGAGGGAGTGTGTAGTATCTATTTGGCCCGCTCGCACACATACACAAAAAATTGAATATAATCAGCCAGGAAATCAAATTAGATTTTGGATGATTTCATAAAATTTGTCTGGCCTTGAGGGGGGTAACTCAGGTAAAATAGTTTTTCTTCTTTTATGAAATTTCTATGAAATATAATTTTCTCTCCTGTGTGGTTTGATTTTAATTTTCTTTTCCTCGGTACTCCAGCTAGTATATATATATATATATATATATATATATATATATATATATATATAGCATATGCATTCTTACTCATTTGTATATTTCTTGCTCTCCCTCCAACACACTTTTTCTCTTTCTTTTTTTTTTTTCATTTCAATTATCTGTCCTTTAAACAAGCCACCAACTCATATTAAAATTTCCTCCATAATCATATTTTTTCTTTTTTTTTTGCATTTGTAAACATTTTTAGAAAACAAAGTGTGAATAAGGTCAGTAGTTGGCTTGAGGGAAGTCAATGTTGAGCGCTAGGAGCTGGACTAGAAGATAGTCTTGCTTAGTTTACCTGAGCATGTGATTTTGTTATTGGCAAACTGAAATCCTGTTTTGCCTCTGGCCAAAACCTGTTGAGATTCCAGTGGGAGACACTGAAGTGGCCAGTGCACGCATAACGAAATGGAGATTGGGATGGGCTAGTGAGTATTCAGTGGGGTGGATGTGGGGTATTGGTTGTGCATTTGGCAGGACGAGGTTGGTAGATAATGTGGAAAAATCATGTCTAGAAAGAGTGCCAAGTCATCTTGATATCATTACAACATTGGCATGTGTGAAGCCAAGAGAGATTAAACATTTGAATGGGTGTTGAGAGTTAATAAAATCTCACACAGATGCACATATGAGCACACATAAACACACACACACACACACACACACACACATGTGGGTATGTTCATTCTCTTGAATGTGTTGATAAAACCACATCCAGGTACACTCCTGTATAATCATATATGAAGTGGTCCCCAAAAGTTCCGGGAATTACTGTAAAAAAAGGTCTGGTTAGTCTCTCAATAGAAACCATCAGGTGACCGACAGACCTTTGGCAGTATTGGGGATGATCAATTAAAAAATGGGTGATCAGTGAATAAGTTAATTCTTTTGCCTTTTGTGGGATCACTAAAATGTCTGAATTTTCTAAAAGCAAGTGTGAACGCAGCCGGACACAAAACAAAGGACCGATTTAGCATAAACTTAGATTGTAAATACCCGATTAGAAACCTGTTTTATCGGGGATTTTGAAAAAACAAAAAGAACTTTTTTTTTTTTTATTTTTTTATTTTTTTAGACATAATGAGTAAATGTTCAAAATCTTAGCCCTCTAGCTCCATTGGTGCAACCTATACAATTTCCACATATACAGATAGCCTGGTTGCCAGACCATCTTGAAAACTGAAGAAACCTATGTTGACAGTTATGGTTGATCATTTCTAATCTTGACACCTATCTTTCCACGTAGAGGTAGTTCTCTTACCTGCTGTTTGCACCTTGGTTCTCTCCAATATAGATGGACCCTGCAGTAGAACCCTGTCTTGAATCATTCTAGATCTTAATGTCATTACTTCTCTTTTATAATGAATATTCCTTTGCTATAATTACCCAGCACTGCTAACAAAGAAACCACATAAATTTGTTACATTCATTAGTCGTAATAATTTTGATTTTATTGTTTTCATAATCAGCCTCGCTTTTAACCCTTATTAATTTAGTAGACAAAGGAATATATCATATTATCTGTCAATGTCCTATCTATTTCTCTGTTTATCTCTCTCTCTATCTCTTTATCTATCTATCTATCTATTACATTATTTTCATTTAAAGCCCAGGCTTTTTATTTACTTATTGATGCAGCTATCACAAATTCTTCTTTTTCCATTGTCTCTTCTGTGTCCTATAATTCAGCCGTAACCTGTTTATTTTCCTCGTTGTTTTAATTATTCAACAGCCCAATTATTTTGCACATTTGTCTCCACCTACATCTCTCTGCCTATCTACTATAGCCTGTTTCTCCCTATCAATCTACCTCTTCCTGCTTCAGGTATTTGACCTTATCAAACTGGCTTTTTGTTTAAAAAAAAAACGTCTAAAATTCTTCACCATAATGCTTATCAGCTTTGTACCCCAAGTGATAATTGTTTCAACCAAGGGAGGTAATTAGTTGTTGGCGCACCACCCTGACCCCTTACTAAGCACATTTTGGGCACTTGGCGATTGCATTTCACCTCCTTTTCTTTTTTTTTCCTCATACATCTATCTATCTTATAAACCTATCAGTCTCTCTGTCTATTCAGCTTCTATCTATCAATATTCTGCTTAATTACCTGTCACGTAGCGGTTACTCCATCATAGTATTGCTCACTAAGTGAGCAACAAATGGTCATTCCACATTTGGTTCCTTAGCATGGTTCAAATTCTCCAGACTTTTAGTTAGCACTTCGTACTTTCTTGAGTACAAATCTACATGCATACATATATTATACAAAACACAGGCATACAAGGCATATTTTGGAAGTATCTTGCCATTCATCATTATTAATGAAAAAATAGCGTACCTTGGGCAATGATGCCTTAGTTCGCTTCAAAGTACTCCTCTTGGAATCTCACACACTTATCTCAGCATCCCTCCCACTTTCCAAAACTGCCTTCTAAATCCTCTTTTTGGATCCACACTAGCTGCCTGCTTGTGTTCTCCTTAATCTTGTCCCTGATCTGAAATCTCTTTAAGGAAAGGTAGAAGTAGGGGGATGATAGATCTGGATAATTGGATGTTTGCTGAAAACCCTATAATAAATGGGAGATTAAGTCATTGTGAACGCCATAGCCAGCTAGTACTCAGACTCACTTGATCGCCTCACACTGCTGACTGGATAACTCTAGAGGAGAGTGTTTGTCCTTGCGTGTGCACCAAGGTCTTCTCTGATTGGGTGCCAAGTTACATCAAAGTTCTGTTACCAGTTCTCGAGATATTCAAGATGGCTGAATACTTTCTTGACAGGCCTTATTCATACACGCTTCTGTGCGACATTGTTCTTACCGTTGAGCTAAACAACCACCAGTTATGCAAAGGCCCAAATTACTGCTTTAATTCCAAATTCTCATTTTGTTGATTCATTGTCTATATCTGCTCTATTTGTTTCTCAATGTGGACAATTATATAATTAAGAAATAGACACAAAATCAGACAGAAATAGTTATTGATAAATTGAAATTTATTTATAATAATCTCCCATTATTACACTGTGAATGTATCATTTGGCTCAGACAGTGTAAATAGAATAAACAATTACTCTTCTGTGTCTAAAATCATCTATTGTAGGTATGCTATGTTGGTATGTCAAACATAAGTATTCAAAGAGAGGGAAATTTAATACAGACAGTAGGAGCTGAGATTGAACTGTGTTATTTGTTGTAGAAAGGGTTGAGCGATGGGAGAGTTACAAAACTTATGGCAGAGAAGCAAAAGCAAGAGTTGTAAAAAATTTTTTTTCATAAGTTGAAAAGAACAACTTCTTTTCTGATATGATATAATTTGATTCTTGTCAAACTTCAGTCCAAGTTGGAGGCTGGAGTCGTGTCAAACTACAGTCCAAGTTTGAGGCTGGAATCGTGTCAAACTACAGTCCAAGTTGGAGGCTGGAGTCGTGTCAAACTTCAGTCCAAGTTGGAGGCTGGAGTCGTGTCAAACTAAAGTCAAAGTTGAAGGCTGGAGTCGTGTCAAACTACAGTCCAAGTTTGAGGCTGGAGTCGTGTCAAAGTTCAGTCCAAGTTGGAGGCTGGAGTCGTGTCAAAGTTCAGTCCAAGTTGGAGGCTGGAGTCGTGTCAAAGTTCAGTCCAAGTTTGAGGCTGGAGTCGTGTCAAAGTTCAGTCCAAGTTTGAGGCTGGAGTCGTGTCAAAGTTCAGTCCAAGTTGGAGGCTGGAGTCGTGTCAAACTACAGTCCAAGTTGGAGGCTGGAGTCGTGTCAAAGTTCAGTCCAAGTTGGAGGCTGGAGTCGTGTCAAAGTTCAGTCCAAGTTGGAGGCTGGAGTCGTGTCAAACTACAGTCCAAGTTGGAGGCTGGAGTCGTGTCAAACTACAGTCCAAGTTTGAGGCTGGAGTCGTGTCAAAGTTCAGTCCAAGTTGAAGGCTGGAGTCGTGTCAAAGTTCAGTCCAAGTTGGAGGCTGGAGTCGTGTCAAAGTTCAGTCCAAGTTGAAGGCTGGAGTCGTGTCAAACTTCAGTCCAAGTTGGAGGCTGGAGTCGTGTCAAACTACAGTCCAAGTTTGAGGCTGGAGTCGTGTCAAAGTTCAGTCCAAGTTTGAGGCTGGAGTCGTGTCAAAGTTCAGTCCAAGTTTGAGGCTGGAGTCGTGTCAAAGTTCAGTCCAAGTTTGAGGCTGGAGTCGTGTCAAAGTTCAGTCCAAGTTTGAGGCTGGAGTCGTGTCAAAGTTCAGTCCAAGTTTGAGGCTGGAGTCGTGTCAAAGTTCAGTCCAAGTTTGAGGCTGGAGTCGTGTCAAAGTTCAGTCCAAGTTTGAGGCTGGAGTCGTGTCAAACTACGGTTCAAGTTGAAGGCTGGAGTCGTGTCAAACTACAGTCCAAGTTTGAGGCTGGAGTCATGTCAAACTTCAGTCCAAGTTGAAGGCTGGAGTTGTGTCAAACTATAGTCCAAATCTGAGGTTGTAGTTGACTTTTTTTCCACCATTGTAACAACAAGAACCATTCTCATTTAATTTAGAGGAGACAACTCTTTTTGCATTTCCAATATTAGATTATACGATATACAAAAGTTGCTGTAGTCACCTCCAGTCGGAATAGAAGAAGTGGTGTTCAACCCTGCAGAGGCCAGGCTTGTGGTGTCTAATATCTCAGTTGAAGTAAAATAATACTTCCTTTTCCATTTAGTTGGTTCTACAGAAGGAAGACTGTACAGCTTGAAAATCAAGATGACTTACAGTGAGCAATATCCAAGGGACGTCTTTGTGAAAACATACATTTTTCAAATCAACAAAAATCCTTTCTCTTTATAGATATATACCGTATGCACTGTCAATAGTGAGTTGTATTTGAGCCGAGGTGAAAATTATGATTTTGAATGGTGACTTTCTCCTTTCAAGGTGGGCAGGCCCTCTCAACTTGGAAGAGTGGCACTACACTGTCTTCCTGCTACCATTTCCCCCGACTGAGCTAAACTGAGTAAATATCTATCTAGATATGGCAACTCATCCTACTATAGCAGTTAGGAAGCTGATCTCACAGATCATTACACTGAACAATGAGCTTGATCCTTGCTAGGTCCTCAACACAGGGTTTTGTGCTAAGACTATGCTAAGCATAGTGAATAGGTTTCATATAGTAAAATTACTAATAAAAATCATACCTGCACTCACACATGTACATGGAAACATATCTCTCTCTTTTTATATATATATATATATATATATATTATACAAAGCAATATTCCAATTATATATGTATACACACACAGAGAATTTCATTTAAACTTTTGTATATGTACAAGGATGGGTAAGTCCGTTTTTGATCTCGAGTTCTCAACTGTATAATGTTTGATCTATGTGATTGATATTCACAACTGAATGAAGTGCTTTGCCGAGGAAGGTGATCATATTGAAAAATGAATATTTATATGAAAGAAATGCTCTTTTCATCATTAGGCAACAAACATATCAATGTACCTACACACACACACACACACACACACATATATATATATATATATATATATATATATATATATATATATATATATATATATGATAGATTGATTAGTTATTTTATCTGATTACGTATCCATTTCTTGTGAAGATATATATATATAAATGTACAAAAAATTTTTTCAATGTCTAATGTTTGAAGCTGTAAAGCTTTCTACGCTATATATAAATACTTGTGTGTTCACATTTTTATATGTATATATATATATATAGTGAGTTACATGTGTATACATACATGTATGCGGATATATATATATGTTTGTGTGTGTGTGCATAATATATATTTTGAGAGCCAAAAAGATAAGTAGATGTGGAACTGATATGAATAGAATTCTATCATAGTCTATTCTTTCCTCAGCTGCAGAAACAAAGTCTTTGCAAAGAATTTGGTTTTTCTCTAGTTTTCAGTTTTTGACTAATAAATCAAACCTATTCTTATTCATCGTAAATTGAAGCTATTCCTATACAAATACAGGATGGGTGAGAATTAACTGCTATTGAATATTAGTAATAACTTCAATATTTATTGGTTGATAGTAATCAGACTATCTTTACTCAGGACCATACAATAGTAGAATTTGTCTGAAATTCAATGTAGGCACTGGCATTGTCCACCTGTTTCAGCATGCCTTCATTAAACCTTTGTTATTTAGTATGGTAAACTTCCTTCTTAGGCCACCCGTACAGGATTGAAGGCACAGGGCCTAAGGTCAAGGTTTTCGTGCAGGCCATAATTTCTAATAGGGTGCTAATTCTCACTCAACCTGTATATATATGTAGGCACGTCAATGCACACACACACTCAAAAATATACATTTTTCAAATCTATCTTGTGAAATGTTTGCTTTTTTATGAAAAGATAATCAAGCTGTTTTAATAGATTTTCATCTCAGAAACTTTCAACCAGAACTGTCACCAGTTTTCAAGTGGGTTTGGCTATCGATGTATGTACTATGTGTACAGGTTGCACCAATTGAGCTAGAAGGCTGAAAATTTCAACGTTTGCTCCTTGTTATGTTTAGGAAACCTTTTTTGCGTTTTTGAAAAAATCCCCCTAGAAATAGGCCTTTAGTAGAGGATTCAATTTACATTTTAGTTTAAGCTAATGTTTGAAAATTCCCCTCTTTTTGAGGGCTCTATTTACGATGTAAATTTATGACAAATTGGTCTCTTAGGTTGTGTCCAGCATATCTTACCTTACTGTTATCTTTTGAAAATTCAGACTTTTTAGTTATCACTGTCCAACAAAAGGTGAGAAAAGTAACTTGTTCATTTATCTCAACTTTTTTCAATTTTTTAACTGATCATCCCTGAAACAGACGTTGGTTACATGAAGGTTTCTATTGAGTGACTTACCTCACCGTTTTTTCCATTTTGTCCTTTCCTATTTACTAACTATTCAAGAATAATAACTATTTATGACATTCTACTGCAAAATATCTAGAAACATCTAGATTCTCCAGAATAATAAACAAGTCAGAATAAGGCTCCAAAAAGGTCAAAAAAGCTTTTTTACAAAAAATGAGAGAAGTCATTTTTAGGAAGGGTCTAGTAGAGTACTGATTCCAATTTTCAAGTCTGTAGACAAAACAGTATGGCCAGGAACACATGAACAAACAATTGCATGCATGCACAAATAAAACATAAAAAGGGATAGACCCCCTAGTCATCTTTTGATGTTTGAGGTTGTTTAATTTAATTACTGATTTTTATTCATCAAACCACTTATAAATGAACATCAAAGGGAGTAGATGGATGTATCTATGAATAGAATATCAGTTCATTACCTGCGAATTGTACACTCTTTGTAAAAACATAATTATGAGTAGATATTGTTTACTCCATCTCTGTTCACATTCTTTTTTTACAAAAATAATTTTAAGTTCAAGTTTTTATTTTATCAGTTTGCCTAATATCAGTTTTTTTCGTTGGTGATCTAATTTCAGATGCAGGCTATTTTAATTTGAAGATTTTTTTTTATGAATGAACGTACTTTTTTTTTTTTCTCCAAAAGACTAATCAAGGATAGTTATCTGAATAATTCATGGACTAACAACAATGCTTCTTCTCAGGACTGCAGACAATAGAAGGAAAAAAGAAGATCTCAGTCAAAAACTAGTGATCAAAACAACAATGCTAAGGATGTTAGCTTGAATGAGTCGATGAATAATTCACACAGGACTTTGTCTTGGAAATTGGAAAGAATACTTGAAAGGCAGAACAGCAGAGAGGCTGAAACATGGTGCAAACAACAAGGATGAGGAAACCAATCTAAATAATAATTTTCGGAATAATATAGTGCCTCGTCTCAGAACGTGAAAAATATAAGAATGGGAGAAGAGTGAAGGGGTGCTAATAATAAGGGTAAGGATAGTCTAAATAATTTTGGAATAATGATTCTTCATCTTTGAATTCTAGACCACAAAATGAATATAGGGTGTAGCAAAAGATAGATGCTTTCAAATTTAAAGAAAGTTTTGTGCTTATACCCTGACAAATGTGTCAAGATTAAAATAAAAATTAATCACAAGTGGTGAATGTGTCTTTTCACAATGCCACATATGGGACCAATTCTGCATTAACTTGCATTATAAATTGAACCCACTATTGCCAGGACAAAAAAAAGTCATATTTGTCAGGTTTCAAGCCTTACAATATTTTTTGTTCATATTTTTCCCTTAATTTTCGCATTGTATGTATTGGCATTTTCTTTCTTTTTCTCTCTCCCCCATTAGAGTAACTACCCAACATGCTGGTCTGGCACATCTTTCTTTCTGCCCTCTCTCTTATCAAAGTATTTCACACTATGTGGCATCATGTTGGAAGAGATTAGTGGTTAGACACTTTAATTATTATGATGAATTTACGTCTTGTTTATCATAGGTTTGCACCAATCTTTCCAAAAGATGTCTCTACTTATTCATCATCTGATTTTACTGAGAACTTGATTCAAACTGTAGACTAACATTAATATCACGATGTTAAATTGGAAATCGACAGACTTTTCTTTGTTGTTTTTTCGAAAAGAAAAAAATCTAGTAAAAGAATAAATGACAAACCACTAACTACAAACCACAGTTATGTTTGGCAGTCTCGTATTTAATGAATGATATGAACTATAAGTAATTAACACGGGAGCACAAGAAAGCTAACATTATTGTGTATTGTCATTATTATGACATTTAATTAATGATTTGAAAAATATAAGTTATTAACACGGGGCTCTAGCAAGCCATTATCTATACTAACCATTGTGATCTTTGATTATTCGTTTTTTCTTTGATGTCTCCTCACACTAATAAAACTTGTTGATTTATCTGTTTTAACATGTCTTCGAGTTTTATTACTCCTTCCCTTGTTTGATGTGCAAGTCTATCTCAGAGCAAAAACAAAGTGGGTAAATAAGGTGAAGAATCAGTTGCAGTCCACAGGAATTAAAGCATAATATATCTTATAGCCATGAAAATCTAAATTCTCCTCGTCTTTCATCCTTTCTCTCCTTCATCCCCACCCACTCTTACACTGTAATGAAGAAGGTAAGAATGGAAGAGTCTACTTATGCTTGGATGGGAGCGAAAGAGACTCAACTGTCAACACATTTGTTCATCTCTTCTCTCCCATAAGTCTGAAGTGCTCAAATTAAATTATAGCAGTAGAAGACCTCAAGAATATAGACAGCAAAATCTAACAATAATAAGATCTGTCGGTTTCATTTTGCCTTTGCATCTTATTATTGTTGATGTTATGGTTTATATAGATATATTCCAGAGGTAATGAATTACTTTAACAAAAATTAACTTTAATTTCAGAAATATTCATACACGAGAGTAAGGATGATATCTTAATTGTCAACATCAGTGGAATTCTGATTGTGTATTATCATTGATATGACACTCAGTTAATTATTTAAAAAAGATTAACTATTTAATTCACATAGGTTATCCTTAGGCGGAAGCCTTGTATATATTGTTGATAGTACAGTAACCTGTAATGAAACTGGATATAACAAATTTCTGCTTTGATTTCACAAAGTCATTCAACTGTTCACAACTTTTTTTAATTCATTAATTACTATCAAATTTTGTTTTAGAATAGGTTACTTGTTTTTCTATTTTTGTGAATAAATCACGTGTTTCATATATAAATTGTTGTTTTATAAAATTGAAGAAAAAGAATTCAAGAAAACAATTGAAATACAACTCCTGATATAACCTTTTTTGTCAATTGGAAAAAAATTCAAATTTGATTAAAACTTGAAGAAAACAATTAGAACTTTAATAATGTTGAAAACTGAAAACAGGAAGTTTATATTCTGTTTCGTTGACATAAGAACAAATACTACACTTTGATCATGAACTAAATGCTGCAAGAGGCTTGACCACAAAACTAGGGTTAGTGCCATGAACTTTAATATCATTAATTGAACGGTGAAAATAGAATAAGGTGGGGTTGGTGCTACTGAAGTGCCTTTTGAATTTACCGAACATAGCTAATTGAATGCGGCAAAGTACCAAATTTACTTCTTATTCACCAAAGAAAGGACAACCATCGGCTTTAGTTTGCTTTGTGAGGGTTTACTGTATTATCGATTCTTGTTGATCTTCAAAAAAAAAATGTACCCATTTTTTTTTCTTTGTTTATAAGAAACCAAGGTCTTAAATATTTTCTGTTTTCAAAACGAGGATAGAATTTATGTTCATTCTTAAATAAAAAAGACAGTTCTTCTCGTCATCCTTATCTTTTTTTTATCACTCATCTCCCTTCTTTTTCTTATTTTACTGATCGTGGATCTGACAGGAAATGCTCATTTAGAGTTAACAATGATCCTAAAAGCAATTTTGGTCGAGGCAATGCCAGTTAACCTTGCTTGAAAAGTCCTGAAATGAACAAATTATAAAGTAGAGGAGAAACCAGGGAGTAAACAACAAACATCAGATCAAAAGGAATATAGGAAGAATAGATGATAAGGTGGCCTGACAAAACTATTCTTGCAGATCAAAAACAAAGCAACTGACGTAGCTTTAGTGCATTTCAAGCAAGAAATCAATGGGTCTGGCCGTCCTCAAGTCACAGACACAGCCAATCATATTTTGGAATGGAAGAGAGATAGCCACTCTCTTGTAAATTACTCAATTTCTTCATGACGACACAGGGCTTTTTCAATTCTAATATTTTTATTAGAATTTATGAGACACAGACTTGTTACTATCGTACATCGGTACTTTGAGGCAAATTTTCTCATCTTCGTTGTCTTTTTCATAATATTTTGGCCATTGTACTTTCTGGCCTTCTTTCTATCTAAATCTCTGAGACAAGCTGTTATCATTATAGATTGATTCTTTTGGACCAGTCTTACTTCTTTGTTGTTTTATACTACACCATCTTCAAGCTTACTTTCTGTGTGAATCTATACATTCACACCAGTTTGTTTATGCTGTCATTACCACAACATTTTTGACCTACCTATTTTGCAGCCCTCTTTCTGATTTTCTAAGCTAAGATATTGTAGTTATTATGCATTAATTCATTCATACTTGTTCCCTTGTCTTCAACAACAGCAAAAAAAATGCTTCAGACTCTGGAACTTCTATTTTTTTAAATCTTTTTCTTCAGATTTCTACATCTGCAGAGGATTGTTTGGTGGTAGGAAATTGATGCCAGCTTTAGATTCAACTATTCTAGTCATCTCTCTTCTTCCCCTATCACTTCAGGTCAGTGACATTTTAACAATTTTGTCTATATTCTCAGATGAGGTGTTGTTACTCTTATATGTTGATTCATTTGGACTTGTTTCTTTGTTGTCTTTAACACTGTTTCAGTTGTTCAAACCTCCAAAAAAAAAAAAAAAATTGGCCAGATACTGCAGTGGATAACAAGAATAATGGTGCACTTTTTTGGAAAAAGCATGAAATTTTCAATATAGTACATACTATAGCATTAATTTTCAGATGTGGCAGGAAGTCAGATTTCAACTTAGAGGACTGTGAATGCTCAAATTCTAGATGGCTGCCAGTCAACCAGGTCTGTCAAAGATGTTTAATGAGGGAATCAGTGAAGGAAAATTTAGGTGACATTTCTGATTAAATTGAGGATGCCCATGAATTTGTTGATACTTTTGAACACCCCCTCCCCACCCAAATGACATTGCTAATACATTTATACCTGGGCAGCATGCAGATCATGTTTTAAGCAATATCCTGCATGTACAGCTGATATGGAAAAAAACATGTCAATTTTTTTTCCATCAATGCAATGGGAATTTTACAGACCAAAATTTATGACACATCATTTGTAGTAATCTCTCATATCTATCACATAGTCAAATACATTTGAGAAAAAATCACCTTATCCCCTCTAGAAGGGTTTCTCAATGATTTTCATGGTATCAGGTATGCTCAATAACAAACTAAAATTCTATCATTGTTTGACCCCTGCAAAAGTAAGTTTCCAGATGGCATCCAAGATGGCTGCCAAATCTTTAAAATGCCCAATACCTCTTCATTATTTATCCTAGGCAATAGTTTCTAGTAGTGTCAAGTGTGCTTGGAAATATGTCAAAATTCTAACACAATCCTACCCGCAAAAAGGTATAATTAAAAAATTAAAAAACCTTTCCTGGGGTAGATAATGAATGAGTAATGGATATTTTAAAGATTAGGTGGCTATCTTGGAAATTTTACTTTTCAGTGATCTGACTGTGGTAGATGTTATTGAGCACACCTGATACCACAAAAAACTGTATAATGGTAAGTTTTTTTTGTTTGTTTTTTTTCGTCTTCATAAATGCACTTGACTATATGATAAATATGAGAAATTACTACAAATAATGACTTCATAAATTCTGGTCTGTGATTTGCTCATTGCATTGTTGAAAAAATTAACATGTTTTTTTTTCACATTAAATGTGTTTGAACATTAGGCCCAGTCTACTGTTAGTCATCTTGAATTTGATCTCTCATGGTCTTTCCTCAGAGGTCAAATCTTTCTTCCCCCCACCCATGTCTGAAAATTAATTAATCTGCAGTATGTTAAAGATTTTATGCTTTTTTCCAATAAGTGCACTATTGGTCATGATTTGAGAGCTTATCTGCTGCATTAAGAGGGTGCAGTGACCAAAACATTTATATGAAAAGAATAAAGACAAAAAATGAATCTACATGAATCAGTGTGTAGCAATAGTTGTTATATCACTTAGGTTGTCTAGTTCAATACTGATTTTATCATTTTCCTCACAGATGCAGATTAGAATACATCCTTCATAAAAAGCAACAAAAAAGCAGTTTGGTATGCCATGTACAGGGAAGTCCCCCGGGACAAGTTCTAAGACAAGTCAGTCTCCCTCTGGCTCTGAATACTCATTCTGGATTAATGATGGAAATATAGAAAAACAATTTTCCTTTTTTCATTAACATGCTCTAAGAAACTTTAGTATGAGATATTCATTCAGGCAAATTTGACATAAAGCTCTTTGATAACTCTTGTCTCTCATGATGCTGTGACCGTGTTGATGGAGAAAAGATAATCACTTAAGAGTTTCATTTTGCAAAAACTTGAACTGCCTGTGTGTTTTTTTTTCATCTCTAAGAGGCTTAAAATATTAAACTCTGTCTATTCCATGAATTGTTCAGATTTGTTTTCTCTTTGTCATTATTGTCACGATGTTCAATTGGTCTACTTTTGCAAAAGAGTTAACACTCGAAAGCTTTTGGTGCACTGTGTATGAGTATGAAGAATAATTTGAAGTTGATGTGGATTTATGATATTAAGTGAGAAAATATCGAAAGAGCTTCATTTTCTATATATCTATGGATATTGTACTACAATATATGCTGTAAGCTAGTCTATGCTAAGAATTTCAATGTAGATATTGAAAGAACTTTGTATGATTAATTACTCAATTTTACATTGGTGAGCTTCATCTGCTGAAGACAGTGCACAGCTTTTCATTTGTAATCGGCATGTATTTTATGTTATCATCATGGTAGATTTTAATGTCTGGAGTGAAGTAAAACTATTACCTACTAATAAGTCAACCTTCAATCTTTTTGAAACAATAAAGCACCGTTACCCACAACAGACTGGTTTAAACACTGTTGCTGGGCTTAGGTTATTCATATCTTCTGACATTTATATGTATTTGGACTTAGCCCAGCTCTAATTGTTCATAGAAGGAACTTGAAATTTTGCACACAAACTCCCCCTCAATCAGGAGGGAAAAAAACATTTTAGTTTTTTTTACTCCACTCATTGGTTTTTGGTGGATGGTTCAATCTTTATCTTGAATTTGTGTCTGGCAGCATTCATACTTGTTTTTTGAAAATTGATACTTTTTTTCTAGAGATCACTCCCCATGTGAGCAAACCCATTCATTGATCACCCCTTTTTTGGTCACATGATGGTTTTTATTGAATGAAAAACTTGACCTGTATTTTTTTTTTTTTTTTTTTTTATAAAATCACAAATTTATAGCTCAAACCATACCGGTAGCATTTTGATCTATGTAACTTAATTTTCACCTCCGTCACCGCTTGATTTACGTGGTAACAAAAAGTATATGAAAGTGATTTATAGTTTCCCTTGGAATTCTAGTTTTGTCTTAAAAACTGAACTTATAGCTGAGTATGTACAGTATATTTGAAAGACAAGACATGGAAAGTTCAAGAACAGGAGCCATACAATCTTTCTCAGATCAAACATTCAGCAGTTATTTCTGTTGATTCTTTGAGATCTACAGTGCATGCCAAATTATTATGCAAAAAGGTTATAGCATTGTAAATTTAGTTTCATGGAAGATAGAGAAAAATAATTTGAAATAATCATTAGTAACACTGACCTGTGCCAACATAGTAAACAAATGGAAGCTGTTTTTGTTGAAATCTTGCTTTTTTTTTGAGTGCCGAATTCTTCGGTAACCACTGCAAAGGTATTAAAATATGAGTCATAAAAGTGATTTATTGCAGTCTGGGAAGAATTCTATCATCACTCAGCTTGAAGTTGGCTGTGTCTCGAATTGAGTGTATTGTCAGAAAAAAATTGCCTGGAGCAGCAGAACTATATTTGAGGATGTTGGTTGAGATAACCTGTCCGAATCATCTTGATGCCGAATTCTCCGTCATGTTGCAAAACGTGTCAGGCCTGATATTCAGTCGCCTTTGAGGCTCAGATACAAGGTGAAATGTCTGGATTGGGCTAGAATGTATTTGAAAATTGACTTCAGTATTGTTCTTTTGACTGAGGAGTGAAGAGCTGCCCTTGTTCAACCAGATGGATGGAGTGTGGGCTGCATTACAAAGGAAGAGAGGCGTCGTTATCTTTTCGGATGGAATTGTAAGAGATGAGTTGGTTTGACCTTGGTGTATATCAGATGCAGTAAAAATGAGTTCCCTGGTTTATATTGAATTTTTGAGAGACTTTGGTTCATGAACAAGTCTCCTGGCCTATGTACGAAACTTGTCTATCTTCATGCAAGATAACAGCCCTTCGTACTGTGCGCATGCAACGGTTGACTACCTGACTAAAATAGGTTGCAGAAATGGTTGATTAATGGACTGGCCACTATTTTCTCCAGTTTCCAACCCTATTGAAATTCTCTGCAGTATCCTCAAGAGGAAGGTGTATGAAAATAGGTACCAGTTTGCTACCAAAGAAAACTTACGGCAAGCTATTCTGACAAGAGTGGAAGCTATTTTGGCTGAAGAAATTCAAAATCCAACAAAATCAATGGATGATCAACTAATATCCGTGATTTGTGGGCATGGATCTTACACTGCAAAGTAAATGATTTGTATCGCAGCTTTTGCTTTTCAAATTGCATGCTGTCAATCTTTAAGCTTCAGTATTTCATGTCAATGAGTTTTTATAGCGTGTTTTAACATTCATAATTCTGTGTGCTATTCAATGATTTAATCAATATATAATTAGTGTATTACCGTGTTTTCTACCCATCCTTAATAATCTGACATGATTAAAATTAGAGGAATTTTAAAAAAAGTCATAATCTTCACCACCTGTACATTTGAGTTCAATATTTACAGGCATAGCACAATAATGCTGTGTGAATATTTTCGTTAAAAAAAAAATTAAAATTCTTCCACTGCAGCAGAATTTAGAAGGGAAAACTGATATGCATGATAATTTGACAAGCACTGTATTCCAAGATGCTTCAGATCTGAATGAAAGCAAATATAATAATATATCCAATTCCTAATTAATGGTTGAATCAAGGGATCACTGTTTATGTTTAAACCTGTTTGGTAATGAAAGGACTTGGTAAAAAATTTGAGATCTTTATGATTTATGATGACAGCTTCTCATTTTCCTGTAGAATCAGTTAATGAGAAAATTTTTCTTGGCTTCCTCAGGCTTATCAGGAAATAAAATATTCTATAACCATACATAGACATATGGATCAAACTGCTATGATAATAATGTGCCTTATGGCAACAAAGTATTGATATTATTAATTCTTGCCTAATCTGTCACTGTTCAACTATATTGGCTTCTCAGTGCTGAATGTTTGAGTATCAGAAGCAAGCTTAACTGAGAAATTATAGTGTCAATAACAGATATTGATTTATTTAAACAATCTGACAGGTCTGACACAAGGCCATACTTAGGAAGCATAAAGTCAGGTTTGGACTACCAATGTCCGGTAAAAGGGGTAATTTTTATGAGCATGAATTTTGGGGATCAGTTTTTATCTAATGTGCAGTGTTCAACATGGTTGGTATTATCTGTTTCGAATGTTGGAATATAAGAGATGAGCTTTAAAAAAAGGTAGTACCAGTAACAAGTATTGAGTTATTTAAACAGTTCAAGCCACTCTAGTATGTGGTCATGACAGAATGGGAGATAATTTTGTGGCCAAATCTGATTCAGAATTTGATAGAAATTGGGAAAAAAAATTCTTTGGATAGAAAAATATATGAAATGATGTATGGAAATGTTTAAATTCTCAGAGATATGAAAGGAATCTCTGTCTTTATTGACCATGTGAATTAACCAAAGATTTTCCCATCAGCATTTTTATTAGAATTTACAAATAAAAATGAATGATTAACATTTATTTGCTTGAATAATGGCTACCATTTAAACTGATCTACTTTTCCTTTGTCTTTATAAAAAGATTGGTAAATTATAGTAAAAGTAATATTCTTGCATTAAAAGAATATTAATGGTTATTTTTGGGAAAAAATGCTAACATTACTTGCAGAATTGGGCTTTTTTATGCAATTATCATCATAATCTAGTTGATAAAATTCTCTTGAAATCAAAATTTTCATTTTACATCTGACTTGTACATCAGGTTTTTATGGTCTGGTATTTTTTAATTTTGTGTCTTTCAAGTACATGACTAAAATTAATCTTTTTGCTGACTCAAAATGCAAATTGGTAAACTTCCTTTGGAAAAAAAAATAAAAATAGTCCAGCTAAGGAAATTTTTGGTGTTGGTGCCTTGCGACCAATGACTGTTTCTGACATAGAATTTAATGTTTATTGAAAATTACTTGCCAAAATTGTCCTCCCAGAAAAAGTGGAGGGTGCAGGTAATTATTTTTAGCTTTGTCTTCTGTAGGGTTTGAAACTAAATTTTGTTTTTCATTTATTTTTGTGAGTTTCCTTGTGTAGATGTATAAGTATCTAATTTGCCTCCACCATGACAGCAAAATATGATACAAGCTGTTCTTTAATGTGGAACATTGATGTATATAATAATTTATATATGTAAACATATGTATATATATATATATATATATATATATATATATATATGAAATACAAATCAAGAATGCAATATATTATAATGCAATATAAGATGGGTTGATTTCATCAAGTGCTCAATACATTCAACATTAAACATTAAGTTGATTTAGAGTAGAGCTTAAAGTATAATGGAGCAAAAATTCACTACACAAACATGTTTATGTTTCTGCCCTGTTTAGGCTTTTTCAGGCAAATGATTTGGTTTATTTTAGGTTCTTATTTGGGACATTTCTGGGGGGGGATGTCTATTATTATAGGTGGTAGGATCTTCCTTTAAACTATTTACATATGTTTTTGCTCCGTGGTTGGCCTTGGCTTGCTTTTTTTTGTTTATTCAATGGTGACGCTTGTCTGTCGGTGGTTATAAATTACTAACCAGGAGGGTATTGTATGTGTTTTTTCGTTAACAGTATTTGATTGGTCTATCAGTATTTTTGTGGTATGTTTCCTCTCTGAAAGTGTTTTTTTTCTCACTCAAATCAGTTTCCCAATGTTAGAGTTTGTTTTTATATGACCTTAGTTGTTGGTTAGATTTTATTGGGCTTGGTCTGTTTCCTCAAGTCTAAGATAATTATGGTGATTAGATTGTTCTTCAAGGTGGCTATATGAATAAGATATCTGTTAGTTATTCTTAGTAGATCTAGATGTGGGTTATTGAGTTATGTTTGTTAATAGAAATTTTTGAGCAGTGCTGGCATTTTGATGCTATTTCATTTTTCCTCATTCAGGCATTGATAACATAGAGTTTCAATACTTATGCATGTGTGTGTTTGTTTTTTACAGTTGGTTTGAAGTTATCACTCAGTCTCTAATGAATACGTATATATATATATATATATATATATATATATATATAATGTATACCTGCTAGGTACTACCTACTTCTAAAAATCCACAAATTAGATAACCCAGGTAGACCATTCATTTCCTCTACTAACTGCCACGCGACCAAATTATTAAAATATGTAGACTACCACATCAAACCCCTTAGCTATGCAAGTTAAATCTTACATATGATAAACCACTAACTTCTTAAACAAAGTTAAAAACATCTCAAAACAATCCCAGAAAAAGCACTTCTAATCATTATGGGCGTCAAATCCCTATATTCAAATATTAAACATGAAGAAGGCATTCTAACTCTCAAAGAAGCCCTTAATAATAGAACAACTAGAGAACCTAAAACAGAAATGATAACCACCCTTATGCCACACATTCTCACACTCAATAGTTTCAACTTTAATAATGTACATTTCTCCTAGATGGAAGGCTGTGCCATAGGCACACTTCCAGCCCCTTCCTATGCTAAAATCTTCATGAGCAAATTTGAAGAGACCTTCCTAGAGATAGACAAAGACTGTATCTTCTGTGTAAGATGTATAGATGATATTCTTTTTATACATACAGGTGTTGAAGCCAAACTATAGAAATTCTTAACACCCATAAACTTTACACATGACTCTATTAAATTTGACTACTAGAAATCCACTGGCTCCATAGCCTTCCTAATCACCTGCATATACTTAAGTAATAATAGAAACCCCCAGACCACTGTCTAAACTCAGCCTACTGACAATCACTGACCATTGGCCCACCCCATACAGCTGAAAGAAAAAAAACTATCATTTTCATAAGCACTTAGAATTAGGAGAATTTGCTCCACAGATAGTGAACTTAACAAACAAAACTGTAACTAACTAGAACATTTCACTAAATGAGGATATTCACTAGAAGATACAAATAACCAAATAAAAAAGGCAATACCCAGAGAAGAAACCCTTAAACTCTCTAACAAGAATAGACCTTGCATACCTCTCATAACTATCTTCCACAACAAACTCCCACCTCTGTTACATATAATTAATGAGAGATGAAATATACTTACTCAGAACAGAACTTGAAGGAATATTCCTAGAACCATGTGCCATCATGTACCGTAGAACCCAAAACATCAAAGATATGATTAGTGATAATACTATGATAAATAACAGTCTCGTATAAGACCATTCCTAAAACCATTAAATTCTTCCAACCCTGTAACAAAAGAAATAGTTGTAACCACCTTAAGCACACCAACACCTTCACTAGTTCTACCATTTGCATCATGTTCATCATATCTTTTGATTTCTGACTGTAATTTTTTCCAACATGAATAGTTCCTTAACAAAACACAAATAAAGCTACAATATAAACTTTGGTTATCAGATTTGAAAGCACGATTTACACAAGTATTTTCTGAAAACATGAAGTGTGAACAGACCATTGTGTTACACAAAGCTTGTCAATCGAGCATGTCTTGTTGTATGCATACTCCTTAGCACCATTTCTCTTTCAATGTTTTCTTGGATGGAACCAAGCATTTCATTTCATTTTGGAGAGAACTAAACAAGAATGTACATTTCACTGACGGTTCCTATTTCATCACTAATGATTCTAGATTCAGATATGCTTTCTTCCACTGGTAAACTTGGGGAATGGCAATGGTTAATCAAGGTTCTTGGTTGGATGGTTGAAATTTGGGAAGTAACACCTGATTTTTTCATACATATTACATACATCATCATACGATTACCCTCAGCGGTTGAAGAAAGATAACTGCATTTGAATTAGCATGCGTTTTATTGCAGAAACTATTGTGTCAAATTTTATATCTGATAGCTCAGTAAAAGAAAAATATTGTTTCCCCTCCAACAACATTTCTTTATCTTTTAAACTTGGTTTGCCATGATTGTCAACTATTCATTTTGATGATCCAGATGGGTGTTTGAATCATACTTTACAAATAATTTCATTAGCTGGCCAAAGTTGTTAAGGATATATTTCCTTGAGATGCCTACACTTCCATTACTTTAATGATTTCCTCTTGTCTTCCTATCTGAGCTTGGTTATTCTCTAAACTTGCAAAAAAATGTGTATGGGCTGTGCCAACCTGGTCCCAGGTGTTGTGTACCCTGACACATGCCATAATAAAGAATATCCAATTCTGAATCTGTTGGTGCCTTATTTTTCATCAGTTGACCTAAAATGAATTTTACTGCAATTTTTCAATTCAATGTTTATACTGCTGCAAAACATGCTCTGACTTTTCTCTGTGCATAGAACAAAGTGATTTTAAGAAAATGTCTGGGGGTTACAGCCCCAGTAAATATTGTCATTGAACCTAGTGGATGTAGTAGAGAAATAATCTTCAATTTCGTATAACGTTCAAGTGAATTCACACTGTCAACATAGTTGAAAAAATCGATTTAAAAACTTCAATCCAAAATCACCATGCATTCTAATATAATAAACTCATGTGTAGTATCAGATTCTTTCGTTTGTCAAGCATTCTTTCTTTTTTCTTTCCTTTGTCAAGCATTCTTTCTTTTTTCTTTCCTTTGTCAAGCATTCTTTTTTTTTTCTTTCCTTTGTCAAACATTCATATTTTCTATCGTTTGTCAAGCATTATTTTTTTTCTTTCTTTTGTCAACCGTTCTTTTTTTTCTTTCTTTTGTCAACCGTTCTTTTTTTTCTTTCTTTTGTCAACCGTTCTTTTTTTTCTTTCTTTTGTCAACCGTTCTTTTTTTTCTTTCCTTTGTCAACCGTTCTTTTTTTTTCTTTCCTTTGTCAAGCATTCTTTTTTTTTCTTTCCTTTGTCAAGCTTTCTTTCTTTTTTCTTTCCTTTGTCAAGCATTCTTTTTTTTTTCTTTCCTTTGTCAAACATTCATATTTTCTATCGTTTGTCAAGCATTATTTTTTTTCTTTCTTTTGTCAACCGTTCTTTTTTTTCTTTCTTTTGTCAACCGTTCTTTTTTTTCTTTCTTTTGTCAACCGTTCTTTTTTTTCTTTCTTTTGTCAACCGTTCTTTTTTTTCTTTCTTTTGTCAACCGTTCTTTTTTTTTCTTTCTTTTGTCAACCGTTCTTTTTTTTCTTTCTTTTGTCAACCGTTCTTTTTTTTCTTTCCTTTGTCAACCGTTCTTTTTTTTCTTTCCTTTGTCAACCGTTCTTTTTTTTCTTTCTTTTGTCAACCGTTCTTTTTTTTTCTTTCTTTTGTCAACCGTTCTTTTTTTTTCTTTCCTTTGTCAACCGTTCTTTTTTTTTCTTTCTTTTGTCAACCGTTCTTTTTTTTCTTTCTTTTGTCAACCGTTCTTTTTTTTCTTTCCTTTGTCAACCGTTCTTTTTTTTCTTTCTTTTGTCAACCGTTCTTTTTTTTCTTTCTTTTGTCAACCGTTCTTTTTTTTCTTTCTTTTGTCAACCGTTCTTTTTTTTCTTTCTTTTGTCAACCGTTCTTTTTTTTCTTTCTTTTGTCAACCGTTCTTTTTTTTCTTTCTTTTGTCAACCGTTCTTTTTTTTCTTTCTTTTGTCAACCGTTCTTTTTTTTCTTTCTTTTGTCAACCGTTCTTTTTTTTCTTTCCTTTGTCAACCGTTCTTTTTTTTCTTTTCTTTGTCAACCGTTCTTTTTTTTCTTTTCTTTGTCAACCGTTCTTTTTTTTCTTTCCTTTGTGAACCGTTCTTTTTTTTCTCCTTTTGTCAATCATTCATTTTTTTCTCCTTTTGTCAATCATTCATTTTTTCCATGAATTCTAAAGCATTCTTCTTACTCCATTATTAATCATTCATTTTTTCCTTTCTTCCTTTGTCAAGCATTCTTTTTTCCTTCCTTTGTCACTTATTCTTTTCACTTCCTTTGTCAACCATTCTTTTTTCACAGTTTTTTAAAATTTTTTTATTTTTTCTTTCCTTTCAGTTTTTCATTTTTCTCTTCTTTTCCCCCTTAATTACTCATTCCCTTCCTCCTCTTTCTTTCTTTCTTTCTTACTCTTCACCCATCTTTCTTCTTACTATTTCCTGCTCATTTCTCTTTGTCATCCTCCTCCTCCAATCCATTTGATTGTTTGCTCTTTTGTTCACTGTTGTTTCCTCTTACACCCTCAGCTTTTTCTCCCTCTTTCTCACTTGTTTCTCCTCTAGCTATCTAGTATCGTCATTCTGGCTACTGCAGCATAGCATCAGCCGTCTTTCCCTGGCCTACCCACATCACACTTCTCTTCCTCCACTTTGCGCTATGTAGAATAGACCTAGAAGCAACAAGCACTCGGTGGTGTCATTCATTTCACCATTATTCCTGGTATTCCTCCAGCGGTCACCCATCTAGGTACTGATCAGGCTCATTGTTGCGTAACTCGGGTGATAGCCTGAGAACAGGCGTATGCGTGATTTGGCCATAAGCATTTCTCTTTCAGCTCCATTTCTTTTTTTTGTCTTTATCCTTCATCTTTTTCTCTTTATTCCTTTCACCTTCCTTGAGTTACTTTACCTTTTCTTGGTTCCTCTCCTTTTCTCTTTTGAAAGAGGAATATCTCAGTCACAGCAGACAATAGAACAAATTTGATTGACTGAAAAAAAATGGAGAAGAAAAAACTTCCCCCCTCTTTTTTTTCCTTTCAAAATTGATGTACAAACATTCCATTTTTCTTTTTCTCTTCTGTCATGGATTGACTAAATGTAATTACATATTTTGGAACAACTGTTTGTGATGGAATTTTATAAACTTATTTACCACCACAGTCTACTAATGAAGTATTGTGGTTACCAGAAATGGGAATATATTTAGGCTCTTTTGATTCGCCATTTTATGAGTGTCCTTCCCTACTCAACAAAGTACTGGGATTCTTTCTAAGTTGTTCATGTGAGACAAAATTTTGATAAACAAAATGTTTCATTATTGTAATAACATAAAAGATCACTGATACTTGAAAAAAAAAAAAGAAAGAGAAATCTAACTCTGTTTGTATAACTTATTCTTTTATTCCTTGTTGAAAGAATCTGGTATTCTGGATGAAAAAAACCTCTTCTCTGCCACTATAGCTATATCGGAAAGTGCTTATGAGTCAAAGAACTGTTCGTAGATGTACTCATAAAGTTTTGCTGAATATGCTGTCATGTATTGTTTGAATTATTCTCTTCAAATAGATAACATTAATGATGTATAATGTATGTGTGTGGCATTGAATTTCCCCTGGGCTTATTATTAAATCTAAATTTTTTAAGGAAACAAAACATTAGATGGGAATGGAAAAGAAAGAAAGGAAGAATAACAGCCAAAATAGAATAATTAAAAATGGTTCTCTCTGAAAATTCCATGATTATTTTGTTTGTTCTATTACTAAGAGAATTGGTTTTTCTAGCCTGTCTCCCAGCCTGGCCATCCATTGGATCAATTGAGCTGATCTGATGAAAAATATTCTGATCATTGATATTCAATCGTGAATCTATGGAGACATTAGTGGGAAGTTCAGCAGGCCAGTACTTTTATCTCTCTCTTGCTTCTTGACTTTTTTTTTTTTTTTTCACAACCACTACCACCGCTTCCTATTTATCTAACTTTCGTGATGGGGTCAGTGGAGATGTGGCGGTGATAGAACTCCTGGCCTTGCTATAAATAGTTTGATCAAACATTAATCAAAGTCTAAGTGAACTCTAAAACCTAATCCGTCAAACATTTGCCAGTCTTTACATTTTTGTCGTTCTGTCTACAAAACTGAGTTCTATTTTTGAGTTTATTTTCCAATAGTTTGATGGATCTTCTGTGGTTTACTGCCGCAGTGGAAGGTCTGAAGTTGGCCATTCCCTGATTTAATGTCTAGATTCTTATTATTCTGGTAAGCTCTGCCTTCTCTCTGCATTTTTCTCTGCCTATCTCTTCAAAGGGACCAAAGAAAAGGCAGAAGGCGACAAAGAAAGACCAAGAGTGAAAAGGCAAAAGACACTTGTACCTTTCCTCTCTTGTCTATCTTTGGTCGCTCATCAGGTCTTTTTTATTGTTTTCTGCCTTTAACTCCCCTACCAATTTTTGTGTCTTTTGTCTCCCATAACCCACTGCTTTTATGACCTCTGTCTCGCATAACCATATTGCCGTTTTGTGTCTCCTGCCTCCCTTACTTGTATCGTTATTTTGTGGCTTCTGTTTTCTTTGCACTTACCGTTGTTTTGTGTCTTCTATCTTCCCTACCTCTATCATTTTTTTAGTGCTGTCATCTCTACCGTCAGAGTTTATTTTTGTGTCTCCTGTTCTCCCTATCCCTACAGTTTTTATGTCTTCGTTCCCTGCCCCAAATTTTCTTGTGTGTCCTGTTTCTCATACCGGCACTTTTTGTCTTTGCCAAACTTCAATCCAAGTTGGTGACTAGAGTTGACTCTGTTTTTTACTGTAACAACAAGAACAATCCTCACCTAATCCAGGGGAGTAAACTCTTCACTGTTTGTCTGTTTAGTAACTTTAAACCAAACTGATTTATAAAATTGATATTTCCCTACTGTGATTTTAAATCATGAGCGAGTGATTCAACCTACAAATGAACTTCAGTAAAACAAAAGTCATGTGCAACGATCACATCAAGAAATGAAGACATAACTGTCAAAATCCAAGATACAAAACTGGGGAAAGTAGACCACTACATCTACCTAGGACAATGAATCATTATGAAACCCACGAAAGAAAAAGAAATCAAGCGGAGAATCACCCTAGGATGGCAAGCTTTCGGCAGAGTAAGCTCAACCTTCAAAAACAAGATGATCCCAATAATCCTAAAAAGAAGAGTATACAACCAATGCCTCATCCCGATAGTCACTTATGGAGCTGAAACATGGATCTGAACCAAGAGACAAACCAGGAAACTGAGAAGCATGCAGCGTGTGTATGAGAGAATCATGCTCAACGTCACATGGAGAGATCACAAGACAGCACAATATATCTGGAAACAAACGGGGGTCTGAGACAGCATAGATGAGAACATTATTGGAAAACTCAAATGGCAATGGGCTGGTCGTGTTGCGAGAATGAAAAACAACCGATTGACATCACGACTCACAACATAGATCCCCAGAGACCGCATGCAAAACCGAGGCTGACAAAGTACAACATGGAGAGATGAACTGGACAAATTTAGAAAATACTGGCTCTGCGATGCCCACAATAGAGGAGTGTGGTGAATCCTGGGGGAGTTCTATGTCCAACGACCAACGTTAAAAGACTGATGATGATGATCAGTAGGAGGATCTCTCACCAACTGAGCAAAAGTAACAAGTCTTATACATCACTGAATTTATTTATTATGTATACAATACGAAAGGAGCAGTAATAATTTTCAGTCAGAATACAAGTAGGAGTGGAGTTTGACCCTGAAACAGCCAGGCTTGTTAATGTAAAGTTTAGTTTTTTTTTCTTTTCTTTTTCTTGCCTTTCCTCCTGTTTTAGGTGTCCTCTTCTCCACTTGCTTGCATTTTGGTATCTTCTACCGACCGCTGATCCACCTCTGTCTTTTGGCGACATCTGCTTTCCTTCTTCTTTGGCCTTCCCCTTGTTTTTATTCACATTTATTCATTCCCTTCCCCACTTACATGCTCTTTCTTTTCGCCCTCTTTCTTTCTTTTAAAAAATTTTTTTTCTCTCAATTCTCTTTTTTTTCCTTTTTCAGCGACACTTACTTATATTTGAAGAAAGAGTATTCAAATGTTCACTTTATTCAACTTTTTCAGTCGTAAGCCGATCAGTGTCCTGGGTTGCCCGTGTCTCTGCTGATTTTAAGCCTACCTTTGCATGCTAAAGTACTGGCATCTATCTTGTTTGTCAGCCTGTGGGATGCTACAAGACAGAAAAGAGTAAATGTCACCCTGTCAGCCTCTAAGCCCTGTCATTCAAACCATCTCACCTGTATTAACGTAGTTGATAGATTCTGAAAGACTGGATTTCTTGTAAAAACATTTGAGTGGATCGCTAAGTGCAATATGTGGATTCTTATTTTATTTATTCTAATTTTTCAAGTCAACTTCTTAGCTTTTTTTTTTTTTTGGTGGCCACTTTTTCAGTGTGTGCATGCATATATATATATATATATATATATATATATATATATATATATATATATAAAAAAATATGCACTCTTAAAAGGTGTCCGCTTTTCCTCTGTGTGTGTGTGTGTATATATACATATATATGTATATATATATATATGTGTGTGTTTGTGTGTGTATATATATATATATATATATATATATTCTAGAAAGCCTTACAGCTTTAAACTCTGAATATTGAAAATAGATTTGGTGTCACTTCAGTCACCCATTGCCCAACATCTGTAATCTATGTAATTTTCTTCTGTGTTTCTTCCTTGTTTTACAAATACTCAGTTATTATGGTACAATGTGTAATTTTCCTCTTGATAGGATCATCAGATGTTTACCATGTAACTGTTTGGGGGATTTTGAAAACAAAACAGTTATATTAACATGGCACTCTAGCAGTGTTGATCAAACACCAACTCCTTTATATATATATATATATATATATATATATATATATATAACTTAAAAAGCAACCTCTAAAAAAAATCCAATAAGAGCATTGCTTTGGTGAAGCGGCTACACTATTGGTTGCAGGTTCTATTCCTGCAGCAGCCCCATTTTCTCCAATTGTTTATTCAATTTGTGTTGTCGAGGACAAGTGATACATTAAGCGTGTAATGATGGGAAATCATTTCAAACAAATTTCTATATGATACAACTCAATTTATAATCATATATGTATTTGTAAATATATACACATAGCTTCTTAGCCAAGCCCCCCCCCCAAGAAACTATACATATATATATTTATATATATGTATATATATATATATATAAACTTCTTCGCTTTTTTTTAATGGCTTCTCTTTAAGTGCTATATATGTGTGCGTGTATGTACATAGATATGTTTGTTTCTCTCTCTAGATATGTAATTTGAGGAGGTCTCTCTCTCAAATATATATATATATATATATATATATATATATAGAGAGAGAGAGAGAGAGAGAGAGAGAGAGAGGGGGAGAGGCTGATTTTATATGTATGTGATTGGCTGTATACCTGTGTTTTATTTTGCTTCATTTCATGGTTTATTATAAAACAAAAATCATCTGAAAAGCAATCTGCTCTCTGCTAAGACTCCATTGAAGTTGTCAGATTGCAGGCCCTGTTCTCTCGTCTATTTGACTGCTTCCAACCTGCTGTTCACAGTGCCCTGCCAATCTCCTCCGAACAGTTCTGAATAGATTTCATTGTTCTTATTCATTATATAACTCTTCTTTACACTGTGGTGTGATTGCGAGCCTTTGTTATCATCTCTGTATCTCTTTGCATTACTTTTTGTTTCTTCATCACTATTCACACCCGAATGTCTCGTATATTGTTTCATATACTCATACACATGATCTGTGGCTTTGTTCCCACCTCGGTTCGCTACATGACACAAGATATCTTTTTTGTTTCCAATAATGAAAGCCTTGTTTCAGTTGCGTGGTCACTCCGTTGGACTAGGTGTTGAAATGATTTATGACCGTGCAATTCAATCTCGGATCCATGTTTTATTAAATTCAAGAGGCTTGTACTTGGCTTTCCTTATTACATTATCAACTGGTAATTGGGAACTACCACCTAAAGTTTTATTCTAGATAATCTGATTAACCTCCAGAAGTTTAATTTTTTAATACTGATTTATATGCAGTTCCTCTATGGTTACTCTCCAACTTGGATACTGTAACATTCTCAGCTATCTATTTCAAAGTCTCTCACTGATAATAGTGGTTCATCATTTCCGTTGAACAAGAGGTAAACTCTGGAAAATCTCTTAAAAGTATGGGTATTTTCTAAGCTTGACTTAGACTGGCATAGGCCTCGCCTGGGTTTAAAAACTTATGAAGCCTTACCTAGTTTTAAAAACTAAAGGAGCCTTGTCCAGGAATATAAGCTAATGAAGTCATGGCTGGGGTTATGAACTAATCGGGCCTGGCCCGGGTTTATAAACTAATGAAGCCTTGTAATCTATGTAGTAATCTACGTAACAGTGTAAAGGTAGTAACTCCGATCCAAATTTATTCCTCTTGATCAAGTATTTGATTTTTTTGTGTACAAATTTAAGAGTTAAATACCAGGCTATGAAAAAGAAACACCAGTCAATGAAGGGTATGTGTATCTTAAAAGAGACATGTCAGTGGAATTTTCACCACATTCTAGTTGTCTTTCTAATTGATGAAAATGTTGAGAAAATCTGAGTGGCAATCTTGATGGGTTGAAAGAAATCAGACATTTCCTGAAGTTCTATTCATCAGATTTTGACACAAGATCTTGTCAAATTGCAATGAATGATGAGGACACATCTTGGAATTACAGAACATAATTGTTTTTAAGGAAAGAGAGGCATCTCATTTTCCAGAAAATGATCGAGAACAGAAAAATTGTAAAAAAAAAAGAAGATACCTAGGGATTTTACTCCTGAAGAAGGCTGAAGAATGGATCAGCGGAAACACCATGGTAACAACAAAAGTAAGAAAAAGGATGAATTCAAAATCATAGAAGATAGCGTTCATAGAAATTTCATACCTGTGGGATGCTGAAGAATAGATTGGCTTACATGTTGTGATCACAAGCGAAGGATGATATCTATTGTCTGAACAACATTTGTGATGATAATGACTCATCTCAGAATTATAGAATCTATCTTTACCCTTTCTGAATCCCAATGTATTTTTTTTTAGCGTAGGGGATATTTTCAGGATGAATGTTGATTATCGAGAATTGAACTCCTGACAACCCTATTTGCAGTCGGATACTCTAGTGATTGGCCCAATTCCCTATGGCAACTTCAATTATCTTTCCCTCCCCATTTTCTCAGCTAACGAACTTGCTTTTATCATCATTGCTTTGTGACGTGTTGCCATTGGCTCAATTATCTGAATTGATCTTCATATAAACGCAGCCAGATTTCTTTAGCATAATAGATTTTTGCACCATTCTGAAATTTGAGAATCATATTAAAACCTTAGAAATCAATACTACCACTCATTCTATGCTTAATTATATAATTTTGCATTTTCACTTTGGGAGATTTCTGGGTGTCAACTGTAGCATAATAGTTAGAGAGCTTTTTGTGAAGACCAATTTGAGAGAGGGTAATGAGTTTAATTCTCATTGGGTGTCCTATAAATGTGGCTTTGTGCTTGAGTAAACTTATATATATATATATATATATATATATATATCTGTCAAAAATGATCAGATTATCCATGCATGCATCAGCACTAATGAACCTTAAGCTATTTTATTAGCTAAATTTTCTTTCACTAATCCAAGTATCTTAATTTCAATTTTCAAATAAAGTCATATACTGTTTTTGAGGGTGATCGGATGTAAAGTCATAGGATCAGTGATGGAAATTGGGGGCATGCAGGGGGACGGCATTCCCCATAATTTTCAGGCTCCGCAGGGTGGGGATTATAGTGTCTACCCACCTCCTTCCTTTCCAACCTAAGCCTCACAGACCATAGCTTACCCCTGGTTCCTAAAATCCATTTTCATGGCTGTTTGACGGAATGTCATGTAAGAAAAGTCACCACCGATATCGTGTGGTATGAGATTGTCGTAGGAAGAAACTTATCTTATAAAAATAATTAGGGAAAAAGTATAGCCAGATTTGACAAATCTGGCCATCTTATTAAGCATTTGGTCCTGAAATTTTTGGTTTGGCCGTATTCAAATTTTGAGCCATTCTGTCTTTGTTGCAGCAATATTTTTAATTAATGTTCTTGGGCTATTTTTTTTTTTAGTTCTTGGCCAGAAACATCTCCAACCCTTCCTATCTGATGCTGAAATTTTCAAAAAATTTACTACAACTTCTTCAGATGTAAAGTGGAGAGAAAGAGAGACTCACTCATTCATTCAGTAAATCACTTTTCATTTAACTCACTCCCTTACTCAATGACTCTCCCTTCTTTTAGTCTTTCATGCAGCATTTCTTTGATGCATTAAAATTTTAACATATTTTTTTATGACAATAGATGATTACATTTGAATACCTTTTAATTGCTTTTCTCTTTAGCTCTGTCAATCAATTTCACAAAGACCAATCTATTTTAACTTTTAGATTATAACGAGACTCTGACACGTCGGACAACTAACCAAATAAACATACTAATTTGCATATATGGTAAGCCACTTTTAATCTGAGCAGTGTTATTTCAACATTTTGTCTTATAAGTATTTATTATATAATTTTAGGTTTTTAGTGCATGTAATTTAGTTTTATTTGTATTTGTAATTTTATTCGTTATTCTGGAGTTCATCAGCTATTTAACCAATGCCCTCTTTTAGGAGTATATGTAAAAAAATAGTATACAAAATGTATTCGTTAATTAAAGTGATGGTTATTACCTGAATGTTTATTAAACACTTTCATAATAGAGAATAGATAAATTCTATAATATACGTCAACTAATGCACCTCCTTCAATTGTGTGTGATAATTTTTCTTCATTTGGTAAAATGTTGGCCTTAAAAAGGGTGTTCAGTTTATCAGCTTAAAGCTAGGTGAAGCTTGGTAAAGCTCTCCTTTTGCTGAACATTTTGAACATTTAAAATGTCAATTCAAGATAAACTTCAAGTGCTTTTCTTTCAAAAGTTTATTCCAACATTTATTCTTTATAATGAATGTGTTTAATTAACTTCCAGGTAATAACCATGGCTGCTATTAAAAAAGTGTGGAAAGGGAAGAAATGTTTTCTGTGCCATTAAAACAAATTTACACCTGAAATTTATGTAAAAAAAAAAAACTCTTTGTATGTTAATTACTGTCCTCAATACTATGGACAGTAAATTTACAATGAAGATCTTTATAAGTCTTTTTTTCCCCCAATGTCTTGATATTTTTAAGAGGGGAGAATGGTACATTTTTAGTAGTATAATAAATCTTGATACATTAGCCCCATCTGCCATGGAGATAGAAACTTGAATACAGAGCTCATTTATTTTGTGGGTTTGTAAGACTTAATCCTCCAGTCCTATCCTCAAAACATAGGAAGGTAGAGGAGGAAAAGAAATACGTTGATGAGTTAGATGCCGTTGCTTGGCACAATTCCAGGTTACTCTTGGGCAAGATGTAGCACTTGTCACCAATTTTATGATATATTAAGGAGTAATTACAGTTTAGAACCTTGAGTTTTTTTTATTTTTAAAGGCCTTGAATTGACCTGTTAATCACCACAAAATACAATTTTGTCAGAGTGTAAGTGCCATAGAAATCTCATCCATTTTTACTATGGACATTTTATGCAGAAATCTGTAATTCTGATGCCATGCTCCTGTTTTCAGACTCCAGTATGATGGTGAATTTCGTAGATCATAACATCTGAGACGCGAGTTTGATTCTCATTGGGTGCTTCATAATTGTGGCTTTGTGCGAAAAGTAAGCTAAGCTTGGAGCATAACTCTTACAAACCTGACATTAAATCCTAAAAAATATGTACCCATTTCTATAATCTTTTGCTAATTTGAATATTTTTTTGGAAATTACTTTCATTTGGTCCTGGATATTCGCAAAAACTTGACCAAATCTGTGGTAGCATTTTAAAATGATAAATGTCATTTTTTCCATCGTTCTTTTTGAATATAAAATATTTTGGCAAAAATTGAATATTTTGGAAATTTGCCAAGCGTAAGTTGGCAAAATTTTCACTGAATCTTAAGCATCTTCCTGAATTACAAAAAAAAAGGAAAAACGTCTTCTCAAGATCTTAAATTTTGAAGTATTCTGATGAAAAGTTAATGTTTGGGAAAATTTGCTGAACTTGGACATTGCGCACCTGCAAGTATTTGACTAAGTCTACCTTCATCCCCCAATGAAAGGACATAAATCATTAACTCCTTTTTGCTCTCAAAAACTGATCTTATCCACTCACTTTTAATACGTGTCATTAAAAATATTTTCAAATGAATTGATGGAAAGATGAAGTCTATAATTTATATATTATATCAGCATTTTTAACTAAAAGTTTTATTCATGTAAATTCATTGTATCATCATTCACTCATCAAAACATGTTCTCTGGTTTTCTATGACCTTGCATCATTTTTCAGGGAAACTATATTTCATTTTAAAAAGAATAATTCCAGTTTCAATTGAATGAATTCTTCAAGATTTTGACCTTGTTCAAACTAATGACCAGTCAAGTAGTGTTACATGGAGCAAAATAAATGATAGTCAGAAGATGATAGGTGTGACGAATATGTCAAATGTTAATTCATTTGCTATGTTGTATTAGCTACATAAAGATGGGCATTACCAAGCAGCAAAATCACTGGATGACTTCCTTGCCCAGAAAAGATATTTTCTCTTCCAGTGCATCATCATTAAGACATGCCTATTGTAGTATATTAATGGAAAGCTCTGGCACCACATTTATTTTTTTAATATCAATTTCAAGTGGCCATTATTCAGTGGGAAACTTGGTTTACATATATTTTGGGGGATGTACTTGGCTTGGTCATGGATGACTGTGATAAGTATTTAGTTCTACCAGTGAACTAAAAGTTGATGTCATACTGGTTTTAGAGTTTTTTGTTCTTATTTACTTTTACCTACAAACACATAGGAGATATCTATAAAGCTTAACAGTTTGGAACAAAGCCACATTACTTGGGTACCAGGTGTGATAAAACTCACTACATGAGTGGATGGTCTTCAAGACTAGCTTGCTAATCATCAATTTACAGAAGGCTCCATATTTTAGATATACTCAGCTTAGCTCTATCTCGTACAGACCAATAATTAATTGCCCCCTGCATTTTGTCATTAGATATAGCAAAGAAAATGCTTTAGTACTAAATGAATACAGGCAGCCTCAACTGGGATTTAAATTTCAGTTTTTCAATTTCATCTCCTGTGTTGATAATTGATTGTCTACCTTGTGCCCCCAAAGATACAATAATGGGATATCAGATTCCCTATACTTTTGATGGTCTGTGAAACTAGCTTGCCAGCCATTCCTCTACAGTAGGCCGCCAGATAATAGTTTGGTCTGGTATGTAGCCAGGATAACAAGGCACTCTGTGCAAATTAAACTCTATAGTGATATTAGTCTATGGAACTAGTCAGCTACTCAACACAACAGACAGTGAAGTATATACAGGTATACCTTGATTAAAAAAAAAAAAGAAAGTAAAGCATCACATCTCATAAGAGAGACCCTCCCCTCAATGGAGTATGATGACCAGTTTTGGTTTCTGTTGCATGCGTCAGCTCAGTGACCCTTGAAGTCTCAATTCTGGTCGAGACCGGCACTTCATACCCACAAGTTTTTATGACCACCATCCCTTGACGGTATGCAAGTCCACTGAAGGTATACCTCCACCCTAATCATGCAGCTTATAGTGTACTCAATCAGCTGCTGAGTGCACAAGGTTTTGCACGCTCATACCAGGAACCGGACAAAGAACATTCTGCCTGTGAGGCTGTTGTGCCAACCATTATACTTTCCTTGATTAGTGCGATTAATTTGTTCCGAAATTCGTCCATACTGTTCAAAACGCTTTTTATAATTTAATGTGTTTTTTATAAGAAACCGAGGCCGACAGAACACTAGATGGAGAGATGACAGATTCAGGAAATATTGGCTCCGTGATGCCCAAGATAGGTAATTGTGGTGAATCCTGGGGAAGGTCTATGTCCAATGACAGACGTTAAAAGACTGATGATATTTTGTTACATTAATTTGTGCTGCAATACTTCAATGGTACTACAATAATTCCCACACTAATCTAGATATTCCTACCATATTAATAGGGAACTTAGGAAAGATTAAACTTTCTATACTAGCAAAGGTCTGGGACAGTAGCTTAATAACTGTTATTTTTTATTAGGCAGCCAGTAAGCTCAGCTGTCTTATAAGAGTCAGAAGAATGGATCATCCAGTGAGATTTACTCACTATATAAGTATATTGTCTGTTAGGTTAGCTTGCTAACCTTCATACTCTGTTTCAAATGTACTGTAAATAAGCTTATCTTAGCCTGGTATATAACCACTCATGTGAGGAACCCAGTGAGAAGCAAACTTATATCATGAACAAGGTTCTGTCAGACTTGCTTGCTAATGATCAACCTATGACATATCTCCTTAAAACCCAAAATAATGAATTAAGTTCGAGATAGATTAACAGTGAAGTTAAATGATTTTTATACAATAGTTTACTGTTAACCTTCCAAAACCATCTCTGAGAATCTGGCAACAATTGTAATTATTGGTACTTACAAACCTGTGCTTAGTCTAGCACAAGGCCACATGTCTAGCGTACTTAATGAAGATCAAACTCATTTTAGTCAGCATAATCGCCTTCAATTTGCTAACCATTACACAATAGTGAAGGGCCCTATAGGTCTTTACAAAGCTGAGCTTAGACTGACACAAGGCCATATATATGGGATACCCACTGAGAACTGAACTCTCTTCAGTAGAAATGATGTGTAAGATTAGCGTGCTAATGATTACACCAGTCAGGTATCCTTCTGTACAGTTATACCTAACTAAATTGCATATTTCTTTATAAAACCAATTTAAATGCTTTTCTTAACACCCTGAATAGCCCCTGTCAAGGTTGACAATGGGTGCAACAGCTTTTTATTGTTATTACTGCTTATGTAATAATGTATTTATGGCAAAGTTATTTACCCTAGTGCCCACTTGCCCACTCTCTTCTCCATCTACCATTGAGGCATGCCTACAGGGATGTTGGTTCATGCCTTTCCTTCATTAGTATTAAGTGAATACAAGCAGCTTCGGTCAGAACTCGAACTCGGTTTGCTGATCCCTTTTTCCTTACTGAAAACTATTTTGCTACCTTTCATCTCCTGTTAGCGCTGCCCACTTGTTATAAAACATTTGCGGAAGGAAAAAGAAATTCTAAAACGTAAAAACAAGAATAAAAACTTTTGAATCTGGAATTGCTAAATCACTTTTGAAACGGAGAATCCTGACTGGCTAATGTTACGCGAGTTATTTTGGTTACGACTTTATGCCCGACTGAATGTTCTTTTTAGGAAACGTGCAATTCCTAACGAAGTTGTATTGCCTGGATGTTATTCCTTGCCACAGGCTCGGTACCAAACGCCAGGCCACTGTGTCAAAGCTGACAGTTTTTGTATTTGAGACAAAAATAGAGATTTGTAGAAATCGTGGCGTGAGTGTGAGAATGAAATGCCAGGAACCTGTGTCAGGTCGATGAGGCAGTGATGGTTGATGGATAACTTGCTGATTTTTATTGGAGATAATTGGTTTTATGATGGAGAAGAGGGTGTTACGTAGTGTCTAAAATAGATGCTATTCCGTGTGGAACTTGAGCAAAGTTTGAGAAAGAATCTTGCTTTGAATTTTTATTATATATATATTTTTTGCCTTCTTCCATTTTGTGTGGAGAAAAGAAGTAGCGAGAGTGACTGACTGATTTGTGAGAAATTTTTGTTTTGCGAGGGGGTTCGCAAGACAATTTTCTTTTTGGTGATGCTGAGGTATTGACTTAACTGCGAAAATTTTTTGTTTTTGGTAGTAGTGAGAGCTGGCGACTGATTTGAAAAGAAGAAGAAAATATATATATATATATAGATATATATATATATATATATGTATAGTTTTTGGAGCTGATGGGAGTGGTGTTAACTGATTGGCAAGAAAATAATTTTTTGATTTTATTTTGTATTGCATAATGTTTGCCTTGTTTTTTCCCTTTGCTTGCCAAAGAGAAGAATGGCTAGTATCTGAAAGAGAAGATTGGAGATAGATGGAAGGAGAAAAAATGCTTTCTTGATGGACAGGTCATGAAGAGTTGGATTCAAGACACTTTTAGTGCCACTTTGACACAGAGGCCCGGCGTTTGATTCCAAGCCTGTGGCAAGGAATAACATCCAGGCAATACAATTCGTTAGGGATTGCATATTTTCTGAAAAGAACATTCACTCAAGTATAAAGCTGTAACCGAAATAACTCACAAAACATTAGCCAGTCAGGATTCTCCGTTCCAACTTTTGATCAGCAAGAATACATTATAATTGAAGAGGTTACCTAAGACCAGGTTTACTTGAGTCCCACTACTACTGATTATTTTAATGCCCCAATGCTGGCCATGGCTTCAGGTATGCTAGTTCAGGCACCACACATCATATTACTGCTTCTTTGATCACAGCTTGCTCTATGCGAAGTAGACTGACACAATAAGCACCGGAAATGATGACGCATGTCCCATTTTACCCATCACTAAGGGAAAAGATGGCTTTTTCGATTGCGCTGAATGTAATCAGAAAAGTTTAAAATCCCAGTTCCCAAACTGAAGATCTTACTTAGATTTTTGTTTCTTGATTTTCTGGTAAAGGCTTCAAGAACCCGGTGGCGGTATAGTTTTTTCCCTGATGTCTTGTATAGTTTTTTCTAGATGGCCAGAAGTGTGATAGCAAGCTCTAATTCTCAAATGTTTGAATGATACTGTACTTACAGTCTTTGAATGCAGATGTGTTCTTTTGTATGTAAAAAAGGTTTGCTAAAAAAGTAACAAAATGTTCCTTGTGTATAGTCTTTAATCAAACTTATATATATATAATAAGGGAAAATTTGTTGTTTTGAAAAATATAGTGCTCAATTTTAATAAAATAGTGCTATAAAATTAAAAGTATGAAACAAATTCATTTTGGAGAAATCATAAATTTTTATTTACTTAATGATATATGTATATTAGCTGAGATACCCAGTATTATATGGGAAAGAAAACCTAGGTTACTGCTTACTTCCGTTGTGAAGAAAAAATTTTGACGAGGAGAGAAGATTTGTCACTTTTTAATTATGTTGAGATAGTTGCATCTCTCAAGAAATTTATCGCAAATGGGTGTACTATAGACAGAAAGTAATGGTCCATGAATGGCCACACCTACCCCAGTCCCGAAAAATCTTTTTATATCTATAGGTAAGGGAAGTTACTCATAGAATTTGACTATGACTGCTCCACTACTACTACTTAGACAGTGGGTGATAATCCATGAATGTGAGCAAAAACTGCAGAATTTAAAAAAAAAAATCAATTTTTTTGTAAGGAATGTTTGTGCCATCCATGAGAAGATAGAATGATGAAAATTCTGGTATAAAAAATATTTTTTTATGATCATTAGAACTGAAGATTGGCAAACAAATGATCTCTATTGATCTTGATTGACCTCAAATTTGGAAAGTCCATCTCTATTGATTCTCTTTGTAAAATATCATATTAACTGGCCTCGTAGTTTTTGCAGAGAAGAGGTAAGAACAAACGGCTCAAATATTGATATAGATTTACATAGAAGTTAAGAGAATTATGAATAAATTATCTCACTCGAACTATGTATTTGTTTGCCTCATAATCTTGTGAATACATGCATTTGTGTAGTTATTTACTAAGCTCAATCTGGCGCACAGGCCTCAAGTTGCTTTTAGTATCTGCTTTCCCCAAGTTATCACCCACTTAAGTATTAGTTGGCTTGTCTCTGCTTAACTTCAGTGATCTGGCAGGAACTTGTGTTTTTAGTGTGACTCATTTCTTTGAGATTTTCTTGAAAAAATTAAAGAGAATGTTTTGGGGTGTAAATTATATGTTACTGAAATTAAAGTGTGTGATGAGAACATTCGGTAATGGAATGGACAAAAAAATGTGATAATATTTCGTATTAATAGTTTTTTGTGGCCATTAAAAATGTTATCTTATATTCAGGGGTTACAGATTATAATTAGAATTTGAACTTGGCCAATTCTGTTTCTCAGGCTAATAACAGTTATGGCACACAGTCCACACTTTCATCCCTTCTTGTGCACACATACACACTTATATATGTGAATGCATAGTTACCTCTGCCAATGAAGTTGGAAGAGGTGTATGTACTCACTTGTATGTTGTCTATCTGTGTCTCTGTCTGTCTATCTGTTTGTCCACACAATATCTCCAAAAGCTCTCGATGAAATCTAGTGGCAGTAGGGGTCAGTCGGCTACAAAAGAAGTGATTGAATTTTGTGGCAGATTCACAAATTTTTTACAGTTACCTCTCCAACATCGTAACTCTATATCCGCACAATATCTTTAAGAAATTCTCAATGAATTTTGAAAATTTCTGGAAGGGTCTGTGCAATAAGGAAGAATTGGTCAAATTCATGTATGTGTTCAATGGTTAAAGTCACATCAGCATAATGTGTACTTAGTCACGTGATTTAGTGATGTGTACTTGGTTCCATGATTAGCAGACTGTTAGTTGGTCACGTCTTTAATCATATCATTTATGAAATGAGAAATGTCTCCTTTGATTAGGCCAGCCATGACCCTCTTTAGTCAAAACATGTTACTGAATATATTACTCTATGCAAGGCTGAGCAGGTATCAAGATTGCTTTCACTGATTCGAGAGACCAATACCCTAACCACTACACCACAGCAGTGCCTTTTTTTTTTTTTTTTCAAATAATTGAGAAGAATCTTTAACCTTCTGAGAATGACAATTCCATTTTAAACTTTAATCTTTTTAATTTTTGTTGTTTTATTCAATTTAATCCTACTCAGTTTAATCTTGATTTAATTATTCAAGTCCATCTCAAATTGAGAGGGTGATTTGGCAGTGATATTGACAAATTACTGATAATTAATTTTTTTCTTGTTCTTTTTGTCTGTTCAAAAGATGGCTTCCCTGGTAATGCAAGATGATAAATGATATTGTTTGTCTCCTTTGTCTAAATCTTGTGCTTTTAAAATTAGTCTTCATTCTTTAATGAAATACTAACATTTGTTTGCACATTCTCAGTGGCAAGTAAACCTCCGAGCCAGGTTTACAAATGGGCTGTCATTGCCAATTAGTGGGTTGCATTAGGTGTGTGCAAAATTTCCCCACTGCCTTTTTGGGAAAACTAGAGACTGGATGAAGTTGAAACCTGATTTTCCTCTTGGAAATTCTGCACACACCAAATAAATATCAGGATATGAAGTTAATATCAATACAAGTATGTATATTGTCAAACTCTCAAAGACTTTATCATCACAATCAGTCAGATCTAGAATAGTGGTAATTCCAGACACAAATTGTAGAGAGAGTGGAAAAGAAAGAGTGATTCTGTGATGTCATGTGGTGTCAACTTGTGTTTTCAAGCTCTCTGGGTATCTTTTTTCTTTTTTCTTTTTTTTTTTGTAAACATTGAATTTCTGTTATTTTTATACAATAACAAGTATTTATATTTTATTTTTTATTTTTCGGTGAAAATTACATTGTTACTAAGGATGTCATTGAAACAGTTGATATAAAAATAGAACCATTGAACAACATAAAAACATAAGAATTTAAAAAAGATTGTTGGTATTCTTCTGTGATTTCAAGATATTCGTCTGACCGTATTATTTATAATTACAAATAAATTACAATTTTCAGTTATGTTTCTGTGGTGAACTGGACTAGGGCATTCTACCAGACATCAGTAGATTTGGGGAGCAAAAATATTTTTGTTTTTCCCTTCTTTTTGAGGTCAGTAGTGGATTAACCATTATTCATTATTTCTTTCTATTGTGAAACTCTTATCATTGTTTTGACTTTGTTTTCATTTGTAACTATAAATGGATGACAGTGACTAGAAGAAAAATGAGAGACGTCATGCACAGATAACAGTGACATAGTGACACACTCAAAAACTGATGATGAATCCACTCCCGCTTCTAAAGCCCAACTCAGCTTGACTTATTCTGCTAAAGCTAACAAACTTATTTACAGGAACTATCTATAAGGGAATTGAAATAAGACCTGTAGTTTTGAAATAATATTGTATGGAGAAATGAATTCTGTTTTGTTTACTTTTTAGAATTTAATAAATCAAAGGGGTTTGACCTTAGTGCTGACTAGCTTGTTCATTTATCTATTTTAGTGGTATTATTGGGATGATTATCCCCTGTTAGTTTTTTAGCTCATAGACCCCGATATATTCTTTAGAATTAGTTTGTGGAAAAAAAAAACGTATACTGGAAAAACAAATGAAACAAACAAAAATAGATAAGTAAAACACAAGCTGATTTTTGCATCTATAGAAAACTATGGCGGACACTCTCTAATTTACTCCAAGTATTGAAGGCCCTAATGGCTATTTCAATGTTCAGTTTCTTAGCTTTTAAGATAATATCATACTTAATACATCGGTGAGGTTTGCTGATGATGTTTCTGTGATGTCAAGAGCATCAGGAGAACTACAAAACATGTTGACTGATCCAAATAGGAAAAGTGAAAAAGTAGGCCTAAAGATGAACAGAACAAAGACAAAAGTAATTTTCAGCTATGAAGTTTCCAAAAAGACCATAAGAATATAGGGCGAGGATCTTGAAGAGGTTGATGAATGTATTTATCCAGGACAGATGATAAAGTTTGAGAAAGACCATGAATAATGGTTGGCTGGAAATCATTTGGTATGGATAGGGAAATATTGAAAAGCATGTTGCCAATGTGCTTAAAGTGTAAAGTATACAATCAATGCATAATACCAGCTATAACCTATAGATGTGAAACATAGACACTAACAAAACAAACTAAAAACCAACTTTGAATTGTATGAAGAGCCATAAAAAGAGAATCTCTTGGGATAACTCTAAGAGGAAAAGATCACCATGAATCAGGGGGAAGATTAGAGTGAAGGTTATTATACAAATAACTAAAATGGAGATTGGCAGGACACTTTGCAAGAAGGATGACAACAGATAGAGCAAGAGGCTAACTGATTGGTGCCCATGAGACAATAGACACAGCAGAAAAAGGCCAGAAGATGGAAGGGTGAGATAGAAAGGTTTCTAGTAAGACATGGTGGAATTTAGTGGTTGTGGCTATCATGGAGAGAATAGGAATCATCTCTGTCCAACTGATGATGATGATGATGATATTGGTTTCTGGCATATTCTTTCAGTTATTTCTCTTGGGTAGATTATTAGCGAGAAGGTTAAATCCTATTTAAAACCATCCAGATTGAGAAAAGAATTGTTGCCAGTCTTTCTATGAACTTGAAGGACAGCCATTTTGAAATTCAAAATGGTCAACTGTGAATGTATATTTCTTTCCAATTTTGACCAAGTGATCGTGCATGGATCCGTCCCAAAATTGAATCGCATCTTTTGTTGCCTATTGCCCAAGAAAAAAATCTTTGAAATTCAAAGAAAACTTTTGGAGGTATCGCCTGGACAGACAGGAGTGAATACAAGCATGTACGAAAAAACCCTGCAAAGATATCTGTCAATCAAGAACACATTCCTGGATCCATCCCAGAATTCAACCACTTTGTCCTTGCATTGTGGCTTACCCTTCCCCCAAATTTTATTGGAATTCATTGATAACTGTTATGAGATATCATGTGGACTGACACAAACAAATACTGAAATTTATGAAGCAAAAACAAATGGAAGAAGATTTTTGCAATTTAAAAAAATACATTTCTGTATTTGACTGAACAACATCTCTGAAAATTTCAAATGAGTTTGAATGAATACTTGGGTATGAATCAATCTTGTTGCCAAGATTCTACCATCAAAATCATAACTTCCACTTTCCAATTGATTAATTAAGATTTTTCAAAAAATTCCCCGTGTTTTTTTTTTTTAATGAAAATTAGTTGATAATAATTAGTACATATATTTATCTATGATCAAAAAATTTTCTCTGACTTTCTATGACTTTATTCCAATGTTCCAGAAGTTCATGACTTCTGTCTTGATAAAATGGTTCTAGCTTTGGTGCCACAAAAGTTGTCATTCAAATTTTAAACTTCAAGGACATCTTTGGATTTTTCCCCAGATAAGAGATGCTTGCTAATCAAAACAAATTATAATTGGTTATCACGAAATCTGGAGAATATACTGTGTGAGGAAGAATTTCCTACCACGACCCCATTCTGTTTTATTTTTCTCTTTTTTTGTAAACAAAGCAAGGTGAACTAAATTTGTCATGAAGCTGTCCTGTAAATGGCCTTTTTTTCTTCTATTGCAACACTCAAGCTTTGAAGGTATATCTTTAAAGTTCTGCAGTAATAATTTCATCAGGCTTCAGCAGTTTGTAATACAGTATACCTTTCATCTCCAACCAAATACAGAGCAGTGACTTTTTTTCCCCAAAAGATCAGATTTTGCTGCTGTTGCTGCAGACTGTCCTGGATCCACCAATGTGTTTCAACATTCCAGATTATTGAAGTAAAGTGAAACACTGTCCAATGCTTTGCTATTCATGTGGTACCCATTTACCTATTTTTTTAAAATTTCAAATCTTCCCCATACTTTGCAGATGTCTTACAGCAAGTTTTTCTGCAAATTCCGACATTGATTTTGTGGGGTCATAGTCCAAAAGAGCTTATAAGTCATGACTTTCAAATTCTTGTGGTCTGCCACTGCATGGTTTATTTTCCAAGTCAAAGTCACCTTTCTTGAACTTAACAAACCATTCACAACACATATTACTTCTCACCCAAATATCTCCATAGGCTTCATCAATCATTTTCTTTGCTTCTGTTGCAGTCTTGCTCAACTTCAAAAGGAATAACATGGAGTGTCACATATTTATCTTGACTGCCGCTACTTTTGTTTCCTCTATGCTTGATAAATGAATGCAGAATACAGAATACTCAAAAACAATTTTAACTGTACATTCAGTCTTTATTTTTGAAAAAAAGAGAAAGGGTTATGGGAACTTTTGCACACACTTGTATTCAACCAAACACCAAGTTTATGATTAGTTTATGGTGATTTTTCAGAAAAAACTTATGTTCTACGTGTTTGATACTTTATATAGATGTTTGCTAAGCTCAACTTGGATTGGTACGAGTCTGAATGGGAGAAGGAAGATTGTGTTGCTCTAATTACCTGAGTGGAATGGGCCTATATACTTTGAAATCAGCATTCTAAATCATAGCTTTTTAACTAGATTGAACATAAACTATTGATACCAATGGGAAATATGCAACTATCTCAGCCATGAAGTAGGGCTAATATACATGCATATATATATGTATAATTCATATTTTTGACTATAATGATAATAATTAAATTGCTTACTAAGATCTGAATTATCTCAGCCAAGGCCAAATGAATTTATGTAAATTTTTGGTGCAACAGTTTTCTCAGTATGAAGGACTATTTCACATTGTCTTTTGCATGGATTGTAACGCTGACCTCTGGCACTGGTGGGAAATATGCAATGTTGTGTTCACTGGGCAGACCCATCTATTGCTATATGAATTCAATGTTTTGATTTATTTATTGTTCCAATGGTGGGAGTAGAGTTATAAAGAAAAAGACAAAGCAGAGGACACCCAAGGATTTTCATGTGTGGTGTACATCGGTTGAAAATCACACCAGTCAAAATATTGTGATAAAAACTAAGATGGGGATGCTCATCTGAATAGCTATTAGATAATAGGTAATATTTAATTTCAGAATTGAGACAATATTGGGGAAGGGCAAAGAATGTATAGGCCAAAATATAGTGATTGAAATGTCAAAGATATGGATATTCATCCAAATAAAGCCTAAAATTTTCACAATATTTTTAACTAAATTGAACTAAATATTCCTGGCAAAAAAGTGTTGAGCACTGGATTTTTCATTTTTAATCATAAATTTGTTCAAGCAATTTTGGTACATCTTTATGCCTTGTTTTGCAAATCAGGAATAAGGTATTGTGAGTGGTCAGAGAATAATGCAATCGTTACTGACAGAATATGTCTGTTAAAATGATTTTACCATAATAACGCTTTGAAAATCAGTTAGAAAGGTATCATCTGTGGTCAGGAATTTATGCAAGAATTATTGTCTGAATAGAACTATTATCTTCATAAATCAAATCTCTCAACTTTTTTGATGTTGTCAACATGTTTCAGATTGATCCATTCTCCAGCCCTTGTCAAGTGTGTCGTCAGAGAAAAGAGACAAACTTTTTTCCTCCTCACAAAGAAAAGTGGGCAAACCTTTTTTCCCCTTTTGCAGGAATACTATACACATAATCATTATATATGTATTTATTCATTCATTTATTGAGAAAATTTAATTTTGGATTTTTATTGATTCCTTACTCATTTTAAGATATCTTTTAAAAATCTATCTTTTCAGATTGAAAATTCAACTGGAAACCTGATCATTCCGAGCTTTATTGGTGAGTTCATTCTTAACATTATTTTGTTTTCATAATCAATTTGGCTGATCATTACAAAAATAAACAAATGATTTTGATGATTTTTCATGTTATCATTGCGTGTCTCATGGTTCATCTTGTCAGAGTTCCACTGTTCAGTGAACTATCCATGGGTCAGAGAGACTGGGGATTACTATGAAAAGAGAACAAGGACTCTTTACTTTAAAGAGTCTTTGTACTTCTCCCATTATAAGACTCCACTTTCATTGGCATGAACTACTGCAAGTATACAACACGAACTGATGACTAATAAAAATGGTGGCACAGTCTTCCAGGCTATGTTAAGTTCAAGTAAATGTCAAGAGCAGCCAAATTTTGTTTGGACAATTGAACTTCTTTGAGTTCTTGATGTTGTTACCGGTATATTTTGGCCTATCCATTCGTCAGCCTGAGCCAGGTGCAAAAGCTGTAAGGGAAGGGGGGAAACCTTATTTCTTCAGAAATAAACAATTTTTTTCATTTTAACATTTTCTATTGAGTGAACTCATCTTCACTAACTTGAGAAACAAATACACTAAAATACATCTGAAGTTTCAAGTTAGTGTTGGTTAATGGAAATATTTGTTTCAATCTCTGCTATTTTGTTTTATGTCCACTATTTGCATGTCACTTGGATTATTTTTCTTGTAAGTTGTGCTATGTTGACCTAATTTTTCTTCTTCATTGTGACATTTTTGGTTAACCTTTTACAATGAAATATTTTCTAACATGCTTCACCATCTATCATATTCAAACACACATCACCATCTCGTATTTTTGAACACGCTTCACCATCTATTATTTCCAAACACTCATTACTATAGATTATTCTCAAACATGCATTGCCATCTATGATTTTTAAACAAGTTTCACCATCTATCATTCTCAAACACGATTCACCATGTATTTTTTTTCAAACATGCTTAACCATTTAGTATTTTTGAAACACACTTCACCATCAATCATTTTCAGACACCCTTCGCCATCTATTATTTTCAAAAACACTTCACCATCTATTTTCAAACACACTTCAACATGTATTATTTTCAGACACCTTTTTGCCATTTGTTATTTTCAAAAACACTTTACCATACGTTATTTTCAAACATGCTTTACCATCTATTGTTTTCAAACACGCTTTACCATCTACTTTCAAACATGCTTTACTATTTATCCTTTTCAAACACACTTCGACATGTATTATTTTCAAACACATCTCACTAGCTACCATTTCCAGACACCCCTCACCATCTATTATTTTCGAACTATCTTCAGGTATCATTTTCAAACATGCTTCACCATCTATTATTTTTAAAAACACTCCAACATCCATTATTTTCTGATACCTTTTGCCATCTATTATTTTCAAACATGCTTTACTGTTTATTATTTCCCAAAACACATCACCATCTATTAATTTTAAGCACATTTAACCATAGATTATTTTCAGACATCCCTCACCATCTATTACTTTCAAACACTCTCAACTATCTATTATTTTCAAATGGGCATCACCATTTGATATTTTCAAAGATGATTCACCATTCATTATTTTCAGACACCCTTCGTCATCTGTCATTTTTCAGTACACTTCACCATCTATTATTCTTGGACAATCTTTACCATCTATTATTTTTAAACACTGATCACCATCTATTACTTTTAAATACACTTCACCATCTATTTTCAAACACACTTCAACATCTATTATTTTGAGATGCCTTTTGCCATTTGTTATTTTCAAAAACACTTCAACATATGTTATTTTCAAACACACTTTACCATCTATTATTTTCACACACGCTTTACCATCTATTATTTTCACTCACGCTTTACCGTCTATTATTTTTACGCACGCTTTACCATTATTATTTTCACACACGCTTTACCATCTATTGTTTTCACACAGGCTTTACCGACTATTATTTTCACACTCGCTTTACCGTTTATTATTTTCACACGCGCTTTACCATCTATTATTTTCACTCACGCTTTACCATCTATCATTTTCACACAAGCTTTACCATCTATCATTTTCACACACGCTTTACCGACTATTATTTTCACACTCGCTTTACCGTTTATTATTTTCACACGCGCTTTACCATCTATTATTTTCACTCACGCTTTACCATCTATTATTTTCACACACGCTTTACCATCTATCATTTTCACACACGCTTTACCGTCTATTATTTTCACACATGCTTTACCATCTATTATTTTCACACACCCTTCACCACCTTTTTTATTCACTCACACTTCAACATCTATCATTTTTAGACACCTTTCGCCATTAATCATTTTCAAACACGCTTAACCATCTACTATCTTAAAACCTGCTTCACCAAATATTATCAAACATACTTAACTATCTATTATTTCTAAACACACGTCATCATCTTTTGCTTTGAAACACGCTTCACCATCTATTATTTTCAAACACACTCCACCATCTATTTTTATCATTACCCCTCACCATCTATTTTTTTCAATTGGCTCCACCAGCTATTTTATTCAACCATGCTCCACCATTCATAATTTTCAAACACATTTCAACATCTATTATTTTCAGATCCCTTTCACTGTCTGTTATTTTCAAACACGCCTTACTATCTATTATTTTCAAACGCACTTTACCATCTATCTTTTTCAAAAACACTTCACCACCTCTTTTCTTTAAGTACACTTAACCATCTATTATTTTTAAACTTACGTCACCATCTATCATTAGGAACACCCCTCACCATCTATTACTTTCAAACACGCTCAACTATCTATTATTTTCAATAATGTGTCACCATCTAATATTTCCAAACTCATATCACCTTCTATTATTATTTTTTATATGCTGCACCATGATCTATTATTTTGAAACACACTTCACCATCTATTTTTTTTTCAAACATGCTTCACCATCTATTTTCAAACACACTTTAACATTGATTATTTCCAAACACACTTCACCATCGATTATTTTCAAACACACGTCAGCATCTAATATTTTTAAGCGCCACTTAACCATCTATTATCTTTAAAAACACGTCATCATTTATTATATTTAGACACCCTCCACCATCTATTACTTTCAAACATGCTCCTACCTTTTCTTTTTCAAATATGCGTCAAAATTTAATATTTTTCAAACACCCCTCATAATCTTTTTTTTTTTTCTTCTTTGAAACATGCTTCACCACCTTTTTATTCAAACACCCTTCAACATGTATCATTTTCAGACACCTTTAGATATCTGTCATATTCAAACATACAATACAATCTATTATTTTAAAACATGCTCCACCATCTATTATTTCCAAACACTCTTCACCATGTATTGTTTTCCAACATGCTTCACCATGTATTGTTTTCCAACATGCTTCACCATGTATTGTTTTCCAACACGCTTCACCATGTATTGTTTTCCAACACGCTTCACCATGTATTGTTTTCCAACACGCTTCACCATGTATTGTTTTCCAACACGCTTCACCATGTAGTTTTCCAATACGCTTCACCATGTATTGTTTTCCAACACGCTTCACCATGTATTGTTTTTTGAACACGCTTCACCATGTATTGTTTCCTGATGTGCATCACTATGTATTATTTTCCAACACGCTTTACCATGTATTATTTTTCAAACACGCTTCACCATGTATTTTTTTTGAACATGCTTGACCATGTATTTTTTTCAAACATGCTTCACCGTGTATTTTTTCGAACACGCTTCATCATTTATTACTTTCAAACATGTTTCACCATGTATTGTTTTTAAACACTCTCCACTACCTTTTTTTCCAAACATGCCTCAGCGTCTATTATTTTCAAACACGCTTCACCATCTATTATCATTAGACACCCTTCACCATCAATATTTTTCAAACCCTCTTCATGTTCTATTATTATCAGACATGCTTCACCATCTATTATTTTATAATACACATCACTACTTATTGTTTTCAAACACGCTTCACCGTTTAATGTTCGTTGTTTTAATTTTGAATATCATCCCACCCATCAAAAGAATGACAGATGGAAATTTTGTTCAATCCATATTGATTGCATTTAATGATGAACTATTGAGAGGTAAGTTGAAAACAATGATTGTGTGGTATCCTTCAGATCCAAAATATTTCTGGTTGGGAAATTTGTGATCATGAACTAATATTATCATTATAAATTACTTACTTAAAAGCAGCCTTCATTGGCCTTTAAGCCTAATGTCAATTCAGTTCCTATTGGTAAATTCATATTATAATTATTTGCTTATTCCTTTTCCTTTTCTTCCAATGAATAGTAATTAGCATTATAGACCTGAACTTATTATCTTTAGGAGGATTTTTTTTATCAGTTTATACATAAAATGAATTACTCAAAAATTGGTGGCTGAATTTGACTTCAAATTGCTTTATTCTTCAAGTTATTATAACTTTTGTTCACATGAGCTCAAAGGTTAGTGATGTGACAAGATTGGGGGAGAGAGATTCTATCTAGTTTTACTAGTCAGCAGTAATAAGAAATATTGGGTAATTTTGAAAAGAGAGAAAAAATAACCATGAAATAACTGAAGCATAATTTTTTTTTGCTTATATCAATAGGCGCCTGAAAACTATTCCAAACAAGATGTTATGGGCTACTGAAAAATTGTTAAAAAGAATTAATCAAAAATATCAATTTGGTAAGATAAATGAAATAGCTCTTGTATAACTTTGGGAACCAAAGAGATACAAATTCCCATCTAACTTGGACTTGACCCACAGCCACTTCCTTGGCGTTGACAATTGATGGATGAGTTTCCTGCTCCTGTGGACCAATCCAGAGCTGAGATAATTTGGAAATTGAAAACTGATGGTCGGTTATTTACTTATAATACCATTTGACCAGATAATTTCTGAAGCAGCGAGAATTAGATTCTTGGGTACTTTTTGGCCGAGTTGAACACTGGGCTATTCATGTGAGCTGATGAAAAAGCAAATTCTGTCCAAGCTAGACCCTTATAAAAGTATCTTATTTTTTGAACGCACCAGTTGCAGATTTTCCTTCGGCCCTGAAAACAATGATTCAACAGTCCCAGATAAAAGGTGTTCAAGAACATTGTCAAAGAACTCTAGCAGATGGTTTCTGAACAAAGGAAAAATCACTAAAGCAGTAATGGCCACAACCAGTATTGTTAATTTTCATAGCTGGATAGGACAGTGTTCAGACAATGGGAAAGTTCATCAGAGTTGCTATAATGGTTGCCAGCTGTTTGAATCCGCATAGAGGTCTGATTGGATGTTTTCCAAGGAATTGGGAAATCTTTTTCCATCCCGTATTCCGGCATCAGGGACATAAAGAGGGAGTAATTGTCAACCAAAACTGTCACCATATGTTTCTTCAGTTTTTAAGTTGGTCTGGTTTGCTATGTATGACATGAACAGGCAACACCAATTGAACTAGAGAGCTGAAAAATTCAAACATTTACCACTAATTATGTCTAGATTTTTTTTCTCAAATTTTCCCCCTTGAATAGATTTCTCTGTGGGTATTCACTTTACAACGTAATTTTATACTAAATTAATTCCTTAGTTTGTATCCAGTTGCATTCATGCTTTTGTTTTGAAAATTCCTGCATTTTTAGTAATCACCCCCAAACAAAAGGCAAGAGAAGTAAATCCCCTTTTTCTGGTTTTCTAATTGATCACCCCCAACACAGAATGCTGCCAAAAGATTTTAGTTACATGATGGTTTCAGATCTGTCCCTCTAAGAATTTGAAAAGCCATATTATTCCTCCAGAGATCAGCCATAGACGAAATAATGAGAAAAGAAAAGGAATTTGTATCATCATTAAATGAAACGGAACTGAAATTTGATTAAGCAATTGTTCCTTTGCTTTTTCACGATTGGATTTGTATTACTTCATTTCTCTTTGTGTAAACCTTTCTGTTGTTCCAGTAAAAAGACGAACTCTCCTTCAAAAGAAACAAAATAGAACGTGGGGAAGGAGGAGTTAGTAGAGTGATATTAACGTGACGTGATTGGGTCATTTTTAATGATTATAACATTGTATCTATAACATCATTATTGGATTATTTGAGTTCATTTATTTCTCCACGAGGGCAAATAGGACAGGAGGTCATTTTTAATGGAAGACCCCACGTACTTTTGCATGATAGGTATATACAGAAATCGTCAGCACCATTTGCTGCAACACCCAGGCCATCTTCCTTGACCTGTCTCCCTCACCTCTCTTTTTTCTTGACCTGTCTCCCTCACCACTCTTTTTTCTTGACCTGTCTCCCTCACCTCTCTTTTTTCTTGATCTATCTCCCTCACCTCTCTTTTTTCTTGACCTGTCTCCCTCACCTCTCTTTTTTCTTGACCTGTCTCCCTCACCTCTCTTTTTCCTTGACCTGTCTCCCTCACCGCTCTTTTTTCTTGACCTGTCTCCCTCACCGCTCTTTTTTCTTGACCTGTCTCCCTCACCGCTCTTTTTTCTTGACCTGTCTCCCTCACCGCTCTTTTTTCTTGACCTATGTCCCCATCCTCCCTTTCCCTCAACCTGTCTCCTTGTCTCTCTTGCCCACCCCTACGCTTCTCATAATATTGATCTTTCCCGCCCCCCCCCCCCCATTCTTTCTCATATATCCCTTACTCACTTCCATTTCACCTCTTTTTCTATCTTGATAATTTTTTCCCCTAACCCTACCCCTATGAGCACATTTCCTGGGGAACCATCAGCCAAGTGGTACCTCCCCCTACCCCTATGGTGCAAGGGGAGGTACCACTTGGCTGATGGTTCCCCAGGAAATGTGCTCATGCTCATCATTAATAAGGGTCTCCAGCCACAGAAGGTGGGAAGTTTTATCTTTTAGCGTGTTCAATATGAAGGTTTTGAGACTATGCAAATGATGAATTTGTGTTGTTTCCCGGCAGATTGACATTTACCTGAGATTGATTGCCGAAAGAAATAGATAGTCAGAAACTTATAATTATGCAAACTAATTTCATGAACATGAAAAGTTTTAGATTTAATTCTTACTCTGAAGATTGATATTTGGTCTTGATAGTTATTTAATATGAACTTAGATGATATGAGGAATACATGAGTATACTTTGCATGTTCATATTGAAATAAGATTAATTAACTGACCATGACTTGTAAGTTTAGTTGGGAGGGCAATAGATTGAATGTCTAAAGGTTCCAGGTTCAATCCTGGTTCTCAGCATGTTAGTAAATTATCTGGTTAATTTTTTTGTCAATGTTTGTCATGTGTTTGAATAAATATAAGTAGCTAACACACTTCTGAGTTTAGTTGGGAGAGCATTTGAGTGAAGATCTGTAGGTCCTATTTCATATGAATGTTATTTTAGTAGGTTGGTCCCATCAATACTCTCTATCTATCATTTCTTCTTCCTCTCCTGTCTCTCTATCCTCTCTCTTCTTGTTCTCATATATTAATCTTCCTGCCTTTTCTTCATACCTTAGTTACTTTTATCTTCTTTTTCTCTATCTCCCACTTTCTCATATCTTCCTTACTGACTACTTGTATCTTAAGTTTTCTTTCTCCCCCACCTTCTCTCACTAATATCTTCTCCTCCTATTACGCTTCCAACCTTTTTATTCTTTTTATTCTGGACACAATTTGTATCACACTGCAATCAAAACTTGGCTAAATTCTATTCCAATAATCAGCATATTATTAATCTTCATAATTATTAGCAAAGCCATATTAATTACAGCAAATTAATAAACCCAGTGTACTGTAATTAAAATATTGCTATGTTGTGGCTCTTGGCCGAATACATGAGAGACAGTAATTCTTGGTGCATTTTTAAAATCACATCATCAACCAATTTGCACATTTTGGCTAACTCTGTATTTTAAACATATCTCACTATTTTTAGCTTCAACTTTATAAGAAATTGTCAACAAAAACTGTCAACATAGGTTACTTCAGTTTTCAAGTGATTCTGCACACGTATAAATGTCATGTGTACAGGTTTCACCAATGGAGTTCAAACTTTGATTCCTTCTGTCTTGAAGAAAAATTTTTTTTTATACATTCCCCCCCCCCTAAAAAAAAGGTTTTGAGGTGGCGTTTGATTTACAATCTAAGTTTATACTAAAATAGTCCCCTAGTTAGTGTCATTTTGAAAATTCAGACTTTTTTGTAATCACTGCTGGACCAAACATGAGAGAAGTAACTTACTCATCTATCACACTTATTTTCTAATTTTTTAATTGATCACACCTAACATGGCATGCTGCCAAAATATATCGGCCATGTGACTGTTTTTATTGCGTAACTAACAAGACCTGTATAGCTTCCACATCCTCTCTCTCTCTCATTCAATCTGTTAGTCTAATTAGTGGCTGAATTGGTTGCAAGTTTGTCTTCAGTGTAAATTATCAATGTTGGAGTCGACTGATTGGACAGATTTCAAGACAGCAAGGCCCTCCTCCTTGGGCAAGTGGCAAATTGCTCCTATCAATCTATGCTCTTAACTATGTATCTTTCTATGTTCCTATCTATTTATCTATCTATGCTTGTATCTATTTATCTATGCTTGTTTCTATCTATCTATCTATCTATCTATGCTTGTATCTATCTATCTATGCTTGTATCTATCTATCTATGCTTGTATCTATCTATCTATGCTTGTATCTATCTATCTATGCTTGTATCTATCTATCTATGCTTGTATCTATCTATCTATGCTTGTATCTATCTATCTATCTATGCTTGTATCTATCTATCTATCTATCTATCTATCTATCTATGCTTGTATCTATCTATCTATCTATGCTTGTATCTATCTATCTATCTATCTATCTATGCTTGTATCTATCTATCTGTCTATCCATGCTTGTATCTATCTATCTATCTGTCTATCCATGCTTGTATCTATCTATCTGTCTATCCATGCTTGTATCTATCTATCTGTCTATCCATGCTTGTATCTATCTATCTGTCTATCCATGCTTGTATCTATCTATCTATCTATCTATGCTTGTATCTATCTATCTATCCATCTATGCTTGTATCTATCTATCTATCTATCTATGCTTGTATCTATCTATCTATCTATCTATGCTTGTATCTATCTATCTATCCATCTATGCTTGTATCTATCTATCTATCTATCTATCTATCTATGCTTGTATCTATCTATCTATCCATCTATGCTTGTATTCATCTATCATTGTATTTATGCGCTCTATCTATCTATTCTTCTATTTAGACTACTTCTATCTACCATGCTCTTATCTATCTATCCTTATTAAACTTTATCTCTGCCCTTTTTTATCTATGCTAATTTCTATGCATCTATCTATCTAATTATCCTCATTTCTCTATCTATCTATTGATTGCAGTCAGCTCATACCTATCTATCTTCTCAGAAATATAAGCTATAACCTCAGGGCATTTCTATTTATATTCTTAGTGAGTGCAAATAAGCATCAGTATGAGATTTCTTGGACGAAACCAAAGTTGGCTAAAAGCCATGTGCACAAAGCTCTCAGTAAGGAATAAATCCAGCTCTCCTATGTTCCTCAAAAACTTCAATTCATTCCTTAACTGCCCTGTACAGACACCAATATTTCCTTTCTTACTAAATAATACTTTATCCTATGTTTTTGATCCTCAGTTAACATACTACTTGATATGTCTTACACCCAGACATATAAGAATTTCTTTTTCTCCTGATTCGGGTTCTCCATCTTTCCGACCCAGTTATCTACCTTCCTTCCTCTGTCAATTTCACAACAGCTGTTCCATGTTGTCCTTCTTGTCTCAAGTACCGGTCTCATATTCTTGCCATTGCTCGATTATTCTATATTGCCCTAATACTCAGTCAAGTGTTTCATTGCCATCTTTCTCATCAGACTGCTCCCTGTTGTCCCCTTCTCATCAGACTGCTCCCTGTTGTCCCCTTCTCATCAGACTGCTCCCTGTTGTCCCTTTCTCGTCAGACCGCTCCCTGTTGTCCCTTTCTCGTCAGACCGCTCCCTGTTGTCCCTTTCTCGTCAGACCGCTCCCTGTTGTCCCTTTCTCGTCAGACCGCTCCCTGTTGCCCCTTTCTCAACAGACTGCTCCATGTTGCCCCTCTCTCGTCAGACTGCTCCATGTTGCCCCTCTCTCGTCAGACTGCTCCATGTGGCCCCTCTCTCGTCAGACTGCTCCATGTGGCCCCTCTCTCATCAGACTGCTCCATGTTGTCTCCTTCTCATCAGACTGCTCCATTCTCTTTCAACTGAATTCTCCATATTGTTCCAATCCCCAAACATTTTATCCCCCTTAGAGCTGCATGTGTCCTCAGCTTCATTTGTTCTTTGAAATTTCTCTATTAACCCACAAATCTTTCTAATATCAAGAATTCTTCAAACCTTTTTTCCTTGAAGATGTAAAATACATTTCATTATTTCTTTGAAAATTACAAATTGACCTGTGAGTTTGTCTCTATATATTCTGTTCATTTTGCACCCTGTTATATATAAAAAAAATGTATTTGAACAGTTCTGTGGACTTTCAGTATCCATGAGATCCCAAGACCAAATTTGTGTATCTTTCGATAAACACCATTCGTTTCATTTTGTACACTTCTCTCTAAGAAAGAAATCTAAGTATTAAGCATTTATTAAAAGAGAGAAGGTAGAGGAGTCTATGAATATTCATGACCAATAGAGACAGAAATTCATCAATCAAATAATCTGTATTTCTAAACGATTTTAATTAATAGTCTTGTAGAAAATGTTAAGTCAACCAAGACTTGTTCTACACTCAAAAACGAGTTGAAAGGAACTGACAAAATTAAGGAAGATTAAAATTGATAGATGGAGCAATGTTATTACATTAAATGTGGCCCAAAAGGATAGAAAATTAACCTGCAAATCTCAGACTGAAGTTATAGTACCTATTAACCTGCTTGGTAGATTAGGCTAGTGGCATATTTTATAGTGCTCAGTCTTTGAACCAAGAGAAAAGCCAGGTTTTAATTAGAATGTGTATTTTCAAGGCAGGAATGCCTGTTCCAATGGGGAGAACCATTTGTACTAAACTAAGGCTGAGTTACCATGTAAGATATCAATTGACATCAGTATTCTTGAATGTATGTCATAATTGGCTATACAACTAAAAGAGATCACAATCAAATTAGGTGATGGTCAGTATTCTAGTCTTATAAAAAAAACTTAGAAGGTAAGATTTAGAATACTGATTTTCGAGGCAGGCTGCCAAACCGTCTTTACTTGGAAGATTTAACCCAACAATCTTCCTACCCTCATTTTGCCTTGTGTTATTCCAGACTAAGCTTGGTTAATGTCAAGTCTGGGAATTCATACTGACTTTCAAATCATCCTAAATTTATGCCCTAGATGGCTTAACATCTATTAAAGATGGGAATGGAATCAGGTGATGGTCAATATTCTAATCCTATAAAAAAGCTAGAATTTCAGATGATCATTTTCAAGGCAAGTGGGCCATTCACTTAAAAGATTGGCTCTCCACTATCTTTCTGCCCCCATTAGATCCTGGGCTATTCTGAGCTAAGCTCATTGAATATAAAGTCTGATAACTCACACAGACTTACAAATAACTCTAAACGTATGTCATAAATGGCTTGACCACTACAAAAGGATCAAAATCAAATATTATAATGGAAAGTATTGATTTGGACCTTGTATTTATATTTTAGAGTGAAAAAAAAGATATATTTCCTACAAGAGCAGTGATTTATTTGTGAACGTTGTTGCTAACAGTGGTCATAACAGCACTGATATATTCAACTGATACTGCAAAAGAGGACAAAATTGATATTGGATCTATAATACTTCATAGTGATAAATCAAATCTAAGTGGCTGTTTCCATGGGGAACACTTCCTGGAAAAATTCCCTTAACATTAAAACAAAAACAAAACAAAAACCGGTAAGTATGAGCTTGGGCCTTTGAATAAATTGAAACATTCTTTTTATAAACATGGATCAATTAAATCAATTATTGATTATGTTAGAGAAAATAACTATTGCACACTTCTTCTTGGCAATACAAAATTATATATATATATATATATATATATATATAGTCTAGGAAACTTTACAGCTATAAACACTAAACACATTAAAAAAACTTTTCTAAAAACTTTTTTTGTGTCACTTCAGTCACATTTCTTAATATCTGTTAATATAATTCAAGTAATTTTCTTTTGTGTTTTTTTTTTCAAATGTTTTACACATACTTTGATATCATGGTACTGTGTGCAAACTCTCTCTTGTTGAAATCATCAGTTGTTTACCATGTGACTTTTTCAGGGATACTTATTATATATATATATATATATATATATATATATATATATATATATATATATATATATATATATATATATATATATATAATGTTTTGAAAAGTTGATTATGTGGAGAGAAAAAGACTAGAGACTAATTAATACTGATCAATTTTAAATTCTTTACTAAATTCAATTTCTTAGATTTTGCCCGTGAACAGCGGGATTTACCAGAGCAAAAAATGGTTTGAGAAGATGGTGAAACTACATAAAAATACCTGGATGAAAGTTGCTATGAAGAAAATGTTGTGCTGAGGCATGGATAGAGGCATGAGTATTTTATTATTGTATATAAGGGAATGGGTCTGGTAGATGTTGGGTTCTATGAAAAAAGATGTATTTACAATTGGTAGGGCTATCTTGGTGTATTTATGAAAATGTCACAGAACCCCACCTCTACCAGACTCACTCTGTGATATACAGTAATAAAATACCTAACCCCATTCATACCGCAGCACTACATTGTCTTTGCCCAAACTGGGTACTTTTATGTAATTTCACCATTTTATTGAAACATTTTTTGCTTTGATGCTCTGAAGAAGCCTGCTATTCCAAGAAGAAATGTAAGCAATTGCATTTAATGCAGTCTTTAATGCAGTCTTTTCCTTTCTACATTGTCAACTTTCCACAACATTCTGTCAAATCTAAATCCCTTTATCTCATATATATATATATATATATATATATATATATATATATATATAAAAATGTTTTTTGTTGTTGTCTGTAACTATGTTTGTGTGCACAAAAGATCCATGTAGGCCTGCCTGAAGGTCATGAAGGAGAGCATAATGAGGTCATTTAATGTGAGAGGGGGCAAAAAAAAAAACTAATGGTCCTGAAACTAGCTGGATCAGGCTTTTTTCCGACTAGATCTAGCCAATTCTTTCTTCTTTTGATATATCCAATATGATATATGTAATATATCTGTTCATGTAAGTGGGTTTTGCTTAACATTTAGCTCAATTCACATCATTTTTTCGTGAACTTTTCTATTTCTAATGTCAAAGTTATCATTTATTGTCAATGTTTTTCTTTTCAAAAATTTTTCTCAATGAATTTGTCAACTGAAGTCAACAACACATTCAAAAAAATAAGATAATTTTTTTTGAAGCCTTCAGGAAGGGTTTTTTTGTGTACATAGTAACTATTATGCAAAACTAGAACGTTATTTATAACAAAAACATTGTTTCAGTTGGAAAGAAATTGTTTTATGAATTTCGTATTGATGGAATCTCAAACCTAACTTCCTTTTTCAAACATTTCCGTAATGGTGATACAAAAAGCTGCGCAAACTACATTGGCCTGTCCGACCCTGCATGTGTGCCTGACCAGGTATGCCAGGGTGTATGCAAGAACCTTCCAAAGGTTGTGCAACACTTATGTCAAGATTTGATTGTACAACCTACCACTTACTTACACATTACACTCAAACAGTTTGGGGCTCCCACCACTCTGCCCACTTGGTTGTGATGTGTGTGATGATATTTTAGTAAAGAACATGTTCTTCATTTTGTTGGATATTCAGGTTTTCTTCCATGGGCAATGCCAGGATTTCCTACAAGTATGTATGTATATATATAATATATATATATATATATATATATATAATGTGAGGATCCATGGAGATATCACTGGTATGCCACAAAGGTTTATGGAAAAGCGTCGCATAACTACCTTACTTGCCCAAGTGATACTAGCTGAAAGCCAATATCACTATAGTCAGCCCCTATAGTGATAAAACACACATATATATATATATATATATATATATATATATATATATATATATACTAGTAGGGAATCCTGGCGTTGCTTGGGGAAAAATGGCTGAACATCTGACAATACAGAAATAAAATGTTGAAAAGTAAATATTTGTTATAAAGCACAAATACTATTTTCATCATTAGGCTACAGACTAATTGATCTCTCTCTCTCTCTCTATCTTGCTATCTATATACATATATATATATATATATATATATATATTTATTATACAAAAAATGTAAATAATCACCATGTCTCCTCGGTTTTCATACACATCTGTTCAATTATTTTGTTCTAAATTTAGTCGGCAAAAATATCTATTTATCAGAATGTATGTTTTGATTTGGACATTGACTGTGAATAGTAGAGGCCAACTTGCTACTAATGTTTCCAGTGAGGCACATCTTCTTTGGTAACGAGTCAAAACCTCATGGACAATATCTGGTGGTTTGCACTTGACTGCTACCAATCTGGATTGCTATGCTCTGATCATTACAAGAAACATGTAAGTTTTCCTTTATATGAGTGTCTAATTCTGTGAGTTGTGCATAAACCACACTGTTCCTACCGTGTCATACATCTTATATACCTAGCTATCCAGACGGCTCAATTCGTATACATCAAAGTTCAAAACTTTCTGAAGTGAAAACAAGCTGGTTAAGGTGGAGACCTTGGATAAGTCTTCTGCTTTGACTTGTCCTGTTCGATATTCATGCCATTGGAATTGGTTTTACAAATGTTGGGCTACTCATCGACACTTCTGGTCAGATAACCCAACATTGAGTGACCTAATGAACTAATACAGCCAACTTCTAATACTTGGCTCAAATCAATACATTCAACTTCCTCTCTATTATTTATGCAGCCATGAACAAGACTCACTTTACAGAGATGGCTCAAACATATTACTCTTACACATTTTGGTAAATAAATAAAGATAATCATGTGTCACATTGATGCCTACACTATGGTTGTATAGTGACAAGAATTTATTTTCTTAATGTAGATTTCCATTTTTGAAAAAATCAAGTATACTTTTTATTAAATCTCCAATGTTTGGGTCTGTTCGGTAGCTGAAGTATGTGTGTATTTCTCACATCAAATACAAAATATTTAATTTTTATAATATTTTGTATTTTTTTATAGATTTAATCATTGTCTGATGTTATAAATCTTTCCTAGGTTGTTTCTATGGCTGAGCTCAAAGTATTTGTATTTGATACTTTATCATTTAGATAGTACAAGTCATCTTGTCTGATCTCCTTGGTTCTACTGCTAGGGTGGATTAGCCATTTTGTCAGATTATCAGGGTCATAGGCCATAGGAATCAAAGGCTTAGATTACAAGACAAGTCAAAACTTCTGATCCATTTATTATACATCTGCCATATCCTTCAAATATTACAGATTAATAAAAACTCAAGCAAATAGCAAATGTTGATGAAAACCTTTAAATAGGTCTTGGTCAAATTAAAAGAAATTTAGACTATGCATCTGGTACCTGTAGGATGGAAAATTAGAAATACAAACAAATATCTGTACTTCACATAAGTGAGTAACTAAAGCCTATGTTCCAGATGGGTTTTTCTGATGGTTTCTAATAAGGCTAAAATAATAGCCCGTGTGTATACTAGAACAATTATCTAAAACATTATCTAAAATTAACTGATGAAAATAGACCTTTTTTCTAAAATTATCCCCCAAAAAATACCAACACAAGATTTGGGCATTATTGGTTCAAAATGACCATTGGGACCCTAAAATGCAATTTGAAAAAAAAAAACAACAAAAAACCCCATTTTTAGATAGTACATAGTGGTATATTCATACAAATTTTCAAGGTTGTAGCCCCCAAAATCTGATCAGAAGTGCCCGGAGACACCTAACATTGTCTCTTGTTTGGAAGACTAGATGTTCGTGTAGAATTCTCGAGCACATTTGACAATTCAGTCCCTATCCGTTGGTAGAACTTGATTTTTTTCAAGCACACTAGTTATTTGCATTTTTCCTGTTTTTTTTCAATAGTCTTGAAGCCCTTACCTTTTTTGAAAATTTGTTCAATGACTGTTGTCGTGCATCTTCTCTAATCTTCTCCTTGTTTCTCAAGAATAGTTTTGTTATTTCTGTTGCTTCAATCTTTTCTTTTGTTGTCGTCAGTGCTTTGAGGATTTTTGCATTTTTCCATGAGATTCTTGGTGTCTTCCATAAGCTTACTGATCGCGCTTATTGGTTTGAACCTATAAGTGACTTCAATTAGAGAGGTTGTTATTTTGTTGTTGAGCTCATTGATGTTCTCTTCTGCTGAGAAGTTCACTTTTGTTTTTCTGTTCAAACCTGAGAGATCAAGTGAGCTCTTTTTGTATGCTAGATGGTTGCACTTTGGAGTGGAACATTTTCCTACTTTCTTTCTTGGTAGTAATTAGAATTTTGCATGTTATCATTCTTTGGTGACTTCCTACAACTGCTTGATTTAGTACCTGAATTTCTTTGGTGGTGTCACTCTTTGCTAGGATGTAGACTTTTCTTCTTGTTTTTGTGATTTGGGCTCTTCCAAGTCTATTTTCTATTGGTTTTTTCCTTTGAGATAGTGTTCATGATTTTGAACCTCTTGGCTGTTGCAAAATTAACAAGGTCTTTTATTTCATTCTGAACTTTGTATCTGAACTTGCTGACACAACTTTCATCAACTTATCCTACCTGAACATAAAAGCCTCCCATAATGATGTTGAAGTATTTTTTGGTATCTTGGTATGGAGTTTGTCATCATAGAAATTGTTTATCTCCTCCTTGGTTGACTGTGAAGTGGGAACGTAAACTTGAATGATGTAGTTTGTACCTCTTGAGAGCTGTATGGTGAAACTGGTTACGTGATCTGAGATAGCTTTGAATCCTACAACATTGCCTTTGAGCTTTTTTAAGAATAAGAAAGCCAACTCAACTCAGTTTTCCTTTTTCTTTTCCGCAGTTGTAAAGAAAATGTTTGTGTTTTAGTCCAATTAGTTCTTAAAGTTTTCTCATTTTGCTAATACTGATAATGTCGCATTTGGTGTTTTTTGATTTTATTTTTAAGATTGGTTAGGTGTCTGTTGAGTGTTCTAACATTGTAAGTACCAATGTATAGTGTTGGTGTTGTGTTTTTTTCGGTGCCCTTGTGACTCATCATCCCCACCCCCAGTAAGTGTTGTGGATGGGTGTTTTAAAACTACTGACCCAGGAGGAATGGTCAATATGTATTTGATCGTTTGAACTATGGGGAGTGTTAGGCCCATGGCATGAAAGATAGTCTAGTGGATTGGTTACAACTGATGTCAGAATAGCCCAAGAGCTCCACCTGGCCTTAGTGCCTTTAGTGTCCTTTCCTTATGAGGTAAGAAATAGGTGTATGCACCATTCTAAGGGATAAAAGCAATCCAGTCATTCAGACTGTTCATTCCATGTTTTACTTGCAGTACTATGAGAGTAAGTTTCTTATATGTACCTATGATTCCCCCTCCCTGCGTTTCTCTCATATGGTTGGCTCGCCAAAAATTCTGTCCCTGTTTGAACACTAAAACTTTTTTCTACCCTTCTCCCTCCCCTTGAATTGAGTCCTTAGCTTTTCCATTAAATTTGGATCTACAAGTTGTTAGCTGTGTTGTATTGGTCCATTTATACCTCTGCCTTGTTTTGGCAAGTTCCAACTTTGAAAGAATCCGGAGCTTGAGGATTTGAAAAGTTCAATGGCCTTGTTAGTGGTAGCATGTATACTAACAACACTGGCCAGAATTTAGTGGCAAAAATCTTTTCAAACCTTCATTGTTGGTTAGAGGGTGGGGGGTATTTTATTGTTCATCTATTTCCTTTCCGTCCATCTGTTTGACTCTTTCCTCATCCTGTACACTGGCTTCATTATTTTTTTTTTGTAGGGAATCTCAAAGTGATTTTTGGAATGACTAAAATTCAAATTTTGGTTCAAAACAGAGTAGACTTTGGGTGACAACAACTATAACAGAAAAAAATGGCAATTATTCAGTTATAATGATGCCCATCTTTGGTATTTGCCATTAATTCTGATCCCAGTCTAAGTTAAAGAAGATCATTTCAAAGTAAGCTGTGTATTGTTCAGTTGAGCTAGTGTCACCTTGTCTTACTCCTTTTTTAAGTTGGAAGAGCCCCGAGTCTTTATATAGTCTGATAAATGAACTGTTAAATCTGTTGATATGTTGTATGACTCTTCAATGAATGCCTCAGATTGAAGACCCAGAAAACTGAAACACTGCAATCATCATGCTATTGTATAGAAAAGTGAACCCAAAATATCTAAGCAACTACAGACCAATTAATCTACAAGTACAAATTTTTCACCAGAGTGATCATCAGCTGAATCACCAGGATACTAGACAAAAACCAACCACGGGAAGAGGCTGGATTTAGAAGGAGCTACTCAACCATTAATCATCTTGATTTGGCGTGTCAATTCAAAGAGAAAGTAGCAGAATGCATAATGCCACTTGCTTTAGCATTTGTTGACTTCAAAGAGGCCTTTGACTCAATGCAATCAAACAGCAAGGCATAGACATTGTATATGAAACCCAAATAGTAATTATCAATGAAATGTTTCAGTGACATTATTGCTGTATCAAAAGAACATTTATGTTAGATGTCTTTTAGCTGCATTGTAGATTGATAGAAACACAAACAAATGATGATTTGAATACAATCTTTTGATTCAATCCAGGTTAGATTAAATGAAGATCAGGCTGTCAAATTAGCACCATGGATTGAATGAAACAGAATCAAACTGATTACAATAGCAATGGTCTGTGAGACCAGTTTAACCTCTGCTTCAGGGGGAAACATCTCACATTATTATTATATCTGATTGTTCTCATTTGCAAAGAGTTGCTAACTAAACTTAGCTTATACACTGGTTTATTTGAAAGGCCACAAGTGCGAGGTACGCAGAGGATTATACTTTCTATAGTAGTAACTGTCTGCCTGACAAAGTTGGTAACCATTGCTCCATTGTGAGGTGTCCATACATTTACTTGACTTTACGTGACACAAGGCCATAAATGTGGGGCACCTAGAATCAAACTGACTACAATAGTAATAGACT
>OY735216.1:19996216-20096216 GCA_963457665.1 Thysanoteuthis rhombus | reverse complement strand
TTGCAGTTATCTTGCACAACGAAAGAAAGAATGCTGCTTTAGGCTTCTTCTTTTTTTACCCCTATCTCCTGCTTTGTTGATCATGGATTACCTGCTGCCTATTGACTGCACCTGGCATGATTCCAAGAACTTGTGTTTCTAAGCTTTCCTGTCCAATGGCAGAATAGAGCAACTCCCTCCATATTAGTTTTTGGAAATGCAAGAAAAAAACAATGAAAAATACTTATGCAAATGCTATACAGATTATCTGCTAATAAGAGAATAAATGGATTTATATCTTTCAGACATTATAGTTATCAGGCAGGTGAAATATATCATTTTTTGTTGGGTGTAATAAGAGTAAAAAATTAACAATCACAAGTAATGTACTTGTGAATGAGACATAGTGGTGTATGGAATACGGTGGTATTCTCTCCTTCATTAGTGAAATTTACACTCCTGCAGTTAGCTGATAAAAGTGAAATTCCTGATATCAATGCTAATTGATAATGGTGCAGATTATTGCTGAAGTGACCAACAATACACCCACTTTGCTCCTGGAGTACGAGGCATTGTGATGTGATTGGGCAGTTATTTCTCTTCAGTTTTCATAGCAAATTGAATCATTGGCTAAGAGTGTATTTTTATTAGATAGCAAATCTAAGTGAAATGATAGTCTTTATTTACTTATGTGTGTGTATACATATGCACACTCCTGTGAACGGCTTTGCTTTATGAACAAAGGTTTTTGAAAGGGTTTTCCATTACACTAGGAACATAGAAGGTGAGGCCTATGTACAGAAAACCTCTCCTGCTCGAGCAATGAGGTTTTAAGGTGGTATGATTCGCCCCAGGGCCAACCCTACCTGTATTGAGTTTGATCCTTACTTGTCACCTCACTACTATGCTAATCTAAGCTTAAATTAATGAATAGCCATTTGGCCCCTGACGTACCTTAATGATTAGACCAATTTTAGCGAAATAAGTTCAATCATTACTGGATGTCTCACTGATGTGGCCTTGTACCAGACCAAGTCAAGATTAGTGAATAACTATTAGTCTATTATTGCCTCATAGTCAGTCAGCTCATCTACATTTACTAGTATAGTGGGTGGGATCACTACTGGGTCCCCCACTACTGTGGCCTTGTGCCAGGTTCAATAACTATTTAGTGGTCTACCTCATGGCTGAAATTGTTACTTATTTCCAATGAGTGCATAAGGTCTGTGTTTGAGCTCGGAATTTTGAATGCTAAAATTATAGGCAAACAGGCCTTCTCCTCTTAGAATATCAGTGTAACACGAACTTTCATCATTTATATGAAACATATCGAATATCAAAAAGGTCTTTTTCTCAGATTTCATACAAGCAAAAATTATGAAGATCTCATTATTTGGAAATAAATGGCCAATCGACACTGTAAGTTTACTACTCAGTAGTAATGACATGCTTGACTTCTTCCCTAATAGTTACTGCATGCTAAGGCATGCACCAATTCTATCTAAGCTTGGTTTTGTCAGGTACAAATGTTACAATTGTGGGGCACCCAGTATGGATTGAACTAACAACTCAATAGTATTGGGTTGCAAGCTCAGTTACCCACAAATGTGGGGTATCAAGGATCAAACTCTAATGATATTGGTTTATGAGACTAGCTTTTATCATCATGATCAGCCTTATAGAATCTGTCATTGGACATAGACCTTCCCCAAGATTAGCCATACCTCTCTATCGTGGACGTCAAGGAACCAATATTTTTCTGAACTTGTCTAGTTCATCTTGCCATCATATATTCTGCTGCCAACAGTTTCGCATGTGATCTCTGGGGATCCATATTGTGAGTCATGATGGTCGGTCGTTATCTGCCATTCTTGCAACATGACCAGCCCATTGCCATTTGAGTTTTCAAACAAATTCTATGATGTCTCTGACCCCTGTTTTTTCTCTAATGTATTGTGCTGTCTTGTGATCTCTCACTATGATGTTGAGCATGATTCTTTCATGTGCACATTGCAATGTTCTCAGTTTGAGGGCCAGTCTCTTGGTTAGGTTCCATGTTTCTGCTCCATAGGTGACTATCGAGGGGAAGCATTGATTGTATACCCTTCTTTTTAGGACTAATGGGATCTTCTTGTTCTTAAAGGTTGAGCTTGCTCTACCAAAGACTTGCCATCCTAGAGTGATTCTTTGCTTGATTTCTTCTTCTTTTGAGGATCTCATGGAGATTCATTGTCCTCGGTAGATGTAGTGATCTACTTTCTTCAGCTCTACATTTTTGATTTTGATCTTCATCATTGTGCATTAATCCATGCTTAAGTGCCTGATCATCTTATTACATATATTATATGTAATGATAATTTGATGAGATCATCCTTAATAACTGGTCTTGATAGAAACTGTCATCATAGATTTCTTCTGTTTTCAAACTAGTCTGGCTAGCTATGTATGGATCACATATACATGCCGCACTAATGGAGCTAGTGAGCTGAAGATATCAATATCTACTATTTTTGTTTTTTAGGGGGAGGAAAGGTTTAATTTACTATGTAAGTTCATGCTAAGTTAGTCTTTAGTTTGTTCATGGCTGCAGTCTAGCTTGATTTAAAAAAAGAAACCCAGATATTTAAGCAATCTAACTGAAGGCTAGAGAAGTAACTTGTTCATTGATTACCTCTTTTTTGAAATTTTAATTGATCACCCCCACCTGGTAGGCTACCAAAAAATGTTATCCACATGATAGTTTCTATTGACTGACTAACCTGGCCTGTCTTAGTTAGTTTTATTAATAAATGATAAATAAGGGAAATTATTTTTTCTCATTTGCTTTATGTAACACATTTCTGAAATTGGCTTTGTACTGGTTTATATTGAGGTGTGGGTATCCTAGCGGTTAACAGTAAGGAAAATGGAATTGGCAAACTGAGTTCAAAGTCTGGCTGCTGCAGTTTGTGTTCACTTCACACTAATACCCTTTGGAAAGGCATGAATAAATCTCCCCCCCCCCTTAGCTATAGGTAAAAATGGATAGACCTGGCTCCTTAGCCATTGTTGGCAAACAGCCTTGGAGACGATTAATTTTGATTTTAAACCATGGAGTGGAAATCCTTCAAGGCTGTTGAATAGCAACTTTGACTTTCTTCTTAGCCGATGTGAGATATATTGATGCACTTTCCTTAGGACTACATCAATGAAGCTTAGAGGGGTTTCTGTCAACTGGGCATCTGGAGATCTCCATACATGTTGCCCAGGTATGCGCTTTGGAGGAGTTACTTCAGTGTCATTGCATTGCCTACCAAGACAGAAGCAGGCCTACTGTTCCTGGTTTTTAAAAATCCCGAGTAAAAATAAAATGGTAAAGGAAAGAACACTTTGCGTATTTACAGGTTTTAAGATCCTGTTCTTTCAAGTATCATTAATAAATTTAATGGGAGAAAACATTTTCTCTCTTGAGCTGTTTTTTTTTTTCTCTGTTGAAAGAAGGTCAAATCAGTTGGCTTCTTTGGAATTTCAATTAGATTCATTTCATGTTTTTTTCATCTTTTATACTTTCAAAGGTCAAATGCAGAAGCTTAATTTTTATTTATCAAAAAAACATTTTGAATAAATTGAAAAGATATTCTAAAAAATAGATTGAAGAAGAAATTTTTCTAATCCTCTTAATTGTAGAAATTTGCATTCATTTTTTTTTTTTTTTTGAACATGCACTTTGATTGCTGATTGAATTAGGAAAAATATGTGCCACAAATTAGCATCGGTTTAGATAGAAATGAAAATAGAAAAGTGCAGTACTATAAAATAAAATTTTTGTCACCTTTTTTCAAAGTTTCATTCGACTTGAGATTTTTAGTGTTATAGAATATAAAAGTACACATTTCTGTTTCTTTGACATTACAAATTGAACAGCAAAATTTATTGGAAGAAATGTAAGAGCTTCTGATATGAAGAAGCAGATTTATAAAATCTAAAAGAAGTTTGCAGATTAATAATATACGTGCAATAGCCCTATTCTATCAGTTATGCTAGTATTAATTTCTGACCACTGACCGAGACTTTCTTATTCGTATTTTATCTATTCCAAAGGTCAGAAGGTGTTCGGCCCTGAATTTTGTTACAAAGACAACAATAAGATAGAGAAAAGGTCAGCCAAAAATTGAAAATGAAAAGTCCCCATCTCAGAATTCAACTGTTGATATTCATTGAATTTGAAGTGTGTTTCTTAAGCCATTGATAGCCGTAGACATATTTATGAAAAATGATATTTTCTGATTTATTCATTTTTTTTTCTTTTTCTTTTGAACTAAAATAGATTTTATTTTCGAGGACATGATGCTAAAATTCTGTGTATTAATTCTGAATAAGAGGGATCCTCTTTTTCCTTGATATTTTTTTTATAATATACATTTTACACACCCACTCATATTTGTATGTATGCAGGAATATGTTTCTGTTGGTATTGCCACAGATACATTTTCATACATATGAATGTATTGCTTCTTATGTATATATGCTTGTCTATCTCTTTGTGTGTGCAGATACGTGTGTATTGTATATGAATACAAACATACATGTTCATACGTCTGTTTTTGTGTATAGGTATTTGAATTCCTCAGCTCAATCTGGCTGAAATGATCACAGTGTTATTCATGAAAGACAAAATCCCAAAATATGGGATGTGAGTTCAAGTCTCATCAGAAGCTATTCTCTACTTTTTTATACTACTTACTTGAACTAAAAAAAAGTCTTGATGAAAAGCAAGAATAATATGAAGAGTAGACTAACCAGAAATTAATCATGAAAATCCTTCCTCTTGGTATCAAATCAATTTGAGACTGTTTTCAAGAAATTTCCTGAACAATTTAGTGAATTGAGAAACAATTTCTGAAAAATACTCAATAACATGATACTGGCTGAAAGGTTGTTTTTTCATGTAAGTGAATATTTTTGGATGCATCTTATAACGTGTGTTAATTAAAAACAGCTCTTTATTTATGCATGCATCGATTGCACTTGTGTGGGTTTATTTGATGTTGACGTGAATAGTTTTATCGATAATTCTTCATTTTCAGTTGATTCGAGAAAATATCTTTTAAAAATTTGCAAACACTTTGAAGAGGAAGCATAAAAAATAAGATTTGGCTTTTATTATACTTCCTGATCGTGACTTCTATGAATATTTTTCCATATTTAGACAGCTTGATACTCTGAGGACCAAGTGCAGAAATTATGCCTGTCTGCCTTGAGAGTCAGCATTCAAAATTCTGGCATTAAATTTGGCTTGAACATTGACCACACATCTCTCTCCATATTTACTAAGATTAGCTTAATACAGCACTAGGCTAAGGATGGGAAAATAGGGTATGAAGATCGTGTTGTACTAATCTTCTAGAGGGGAGGGTCACCTGCCTTGAAAATCTGCAGTCAAGATTTTGGCTTTTACCTGATCATAGTTGCTGGTAGGAAATAAGTCCTCATCATCATCTTCATCAGTCTTTTAGCGTCCGTCGTTGAACATAGACCTTCCCCAGGATTTGCCACACTTCTGTATCATGGGCGTCACGGAGCCAGTACTTCCTGAACTTGTCTAGCTCGTCTGTCCATCTAACATTTTGCCGGCCTCTGTTGCGCATGTGGTCTCGGGGAATCCATGTTGTGAGTCGTGATGTCCATCGATTGTCTGCCATTCTTGCAACATGGCACAAAACTGAATCGGAAGATTGTGTTGCACTAATTTTCTATATGCGGATGCTTTCTGGCCTAAAGAATCAACATTTCAAAATTTTGCCGTACCTCATGGAAAGTGGGCGTCTACTTCCTTATTCATGAAGTGTTGCTTAACCTTAGCACAAGGTTGAATGAAAAGTAATGAAAATAGGAAGATCGTATTGTGCTATGCTTCCTAGTGGGGAGAGCCTGTTTGCTTTGAAGATTCAAGATTTTAGCTTTAATCTGTGTTTGAGCACTAATCTCTGAGAAAATATTGCTCATTATAATCACGGTAATTTCTAACGAACTGTGCAGTTTATTTAAAGCAATGCTTCCAAAGCAGTTCAAAATTTGTGCTTTTGTTTAATTTACAAGAACAAAGAGGTATTTTACCAAACAGAAGGCATTGTCATAGGCAGGAGTAAAATTCTTTCTCTCTGCAAAAGAGTTTTGAAAAATTGATTTATGTAATTAATGAAGCTGTTCTTTGACAATTCATCGTGAAATATTACTTTTTCTTCAATCATTGAACTTTGATATTTCGCCAAGTTTTATTACTGAATGTTTCAAGTGTAGATAAAATATCATTAAATTTGAAACAAATTACATTTACTTTTAATCATTTCTTTTCTTGGTCAGAATTATTTGTCAGGCTTAGATAGTTTGTGATTACTGTAATTAATGTTTTAGTGCACTTGAGACATAGATCACTACTGGTGCATTATATATGCACACGTACGTACATACTTACGTTCCTTACGCTCGGCGTCTTTGTTTCTTTAATTATAATTCTTATACATATTTTTAATTGCTTTTTTTACACTCTGCTTTTGTACTTTACAGTTGTTTGGAGGTTAAAAAGATAAATTATAAATTAATGAAAATAGAATAAATTTTGCTGCTTTGAAGGGAATGCAGAATGAGATGATAGGGAGGGAATTAAAATTGGAAATATGAAACGCACTGTGCGTAGGCAGGTATTTGGTTCCGAAAAAGTTTCAAAAACTGACATGCACATGATTTCACGATCCATGTATTTGTTGAATAGATTAACGAGAGAAAATCTAGAATGGAAGAAGAGGAATCAGAAAATAAGTGCCGGGAAAAAAATTTGTGTAAAATTACAAAAACAATTTTCATTAAAAACTTACTAATTATCGTCAAATATTCATTAAATATTATTACCCATTGATCATCATCAAGTAAGTTTATTGATGTACCTATGTGGTGTAGATGACAATTGGAAGGTGAAAAGGAAAAACTCAAGAGATACGTGTTATGTCTCAAAATTTTTTATTCTGTGGGCATATTTTGATGCATATTGATGGGGGCTAACCATCTTCTTCAAAGAAAAAATATTTTCGACAGTTCACAGAGAAAAAAATTTTCTGTTTACATGTTTGATGCTGAAGAAGAGAATGTGAATATTTCTGTGTTGTTTAGATGTTCAGTAAGAGTGGCCGGTGGGTGTTTGTTTTCTGTCTCTGTGGGTGTAAGGCTTATCATTAAAAAAAAAGCAGTGAAGGACTAGAATGGTCATTTCTCTGGAAAATTGGGTTTTGTTGATTTTATCATAGGATGGAGAAGTGGTGTCTAGCATTTAATGGGTAGGTGTTGGTATTTAATGGGTAGGTGGGGCAGGGTGGAGGTAGGTGTGTTTTTGATTGAACTTTTTGGTTGATGGTTGGTGAGACTTTTTTTTTTTACTTATAGGGGTGGTATAAGTGTGTTTGTACTGTCGTGATGTACCTATGTATGTTCTTGATGAATGCATTTACATTTGAATAGGGGTTTTATTCTGTTGCCAAGAAATAAAATGTTATTTCTAAACTATCTAAAAGATTGCCCTTACCTTGTTCTGTTGTCTATAATCTTGGACAGGGGTAACACATAACATCTTCAAGCTTCTCTTCAGTACAGCAGTGGCTTGTCTCAGTTTTGAACCTTGAAGCTTTGAAATTACCATCAATATTTGAACCTATGTAAGAATCTCCTAAGTTATATTTAGCACCGAAGAACCAGTACATTGGAATTGATGTATTAACTCATCTCTGTTTATCGACAAAATATCTTATATAGCTCTTGATGAATTTCAATGACATTTTTTAGAAGGATAGGCCATGTGCTAAAGAAGAATTAGTTAAATTCTGGGGTGGATTCAGGAATTCATTTTTGATTGAGAGATATTCTTTTATATACTAACCCAATAGCTGTAGCAGGCTGTAACCTTAATTTTCTGGTCAATTATTGAAACCTTTTTAGAATCTTTCTTTTCTTTTAATTTTTCTCACTTGAAAATGATTTTGAATAGTATGAATAGAAAATAATCTTGCTAACCAAAGTGTAATAATATAATTCCTTTTGAGGGTAACTAAAAATTGGTTTAGAGGATAACTAAGAAAAAAAGTATAGAAATATTCATTTAGAAAAATCCACTTTTGTGTGGTACATCCCAAAGCCTGGTTCAACGCATAATCCTACATCACAGTCTGTACACGTGTATGACGTATCCTTTGATTTTCCTTTAGCCGCTCGTATGCGGCATCAAAGAGAAAATATTCTGGGTTTCCCTTCATTTGAAAGATTAGAGTTTGGAAAGGGATGCACTGTGAGGTTTATAGGAGATGATGGAGCATATCTTCCAAGCTTGCAGATATTTTCACCATACTTCTCAATAAGCTTCTTTGTAAGTTTTGTTTTGACCTTTAACAATTTATTCTTTCGGCCAAGCTTCTGCTGGATCATAAACAGATCCAATACAGCAATATCAAGGAATCTAAGAGAGATTTTTTTTTTTTATACTTCTTTAGATGACTCTTAGCTGCATCAGAGGATGTAATCATTTGATCCATGTGATCCACGTTTCCCATCATTTGCTCGTAATCTATAAACACAAGAGGTTTGCTCTTGTCTGAATCACCTTCGTTTACGGTTTTCCTTTCAGCATCATAGGTAGTGCTTATCATCATTACCTCTCTCTTGTCTCTCGATTGCATGACCGTAAATTACCTTTACACATAGTAATATCTTTTCCTTTTTATGGTTTGTAAAAAATTAAAAAAATACTCCTGGAAATTACAGAAAGTTCCAACTGTATATATCATATGAGAAACTGAAAAGAGATGGTGAAGAGTTACAGTTATCCATTGCAAGATAAAAGCCCTTGTCAAAAAGGTCTATCATCAGATGTAAGATGACTTTTGTTGAATAATTTAGATATTCAGTTGAAATTTCAGTGGTAATTTTCATTGAATGATTCAGATATTCAGTTGAAGTTTCAGTGGCAACTTTCATTGAATGATTCAGATATTCAGTTAAAAATTTCAGTGGCGACTTTCATTGAATGATTCAGATATTCAGTTAAAATTTCAGTGGTAATTTTCATTGAATGATTCAGATATTCAGTTGAAGTTTCAGTGGCAACTTTCATTGAATGATCCAGATATTCAGTTGAAGTTTCAGTGGTAATTTTCATTAAATGATCCAGATAGTCAGTTGAAGTTTCAGTGGCAACTTTCATTGAATGATCCAGATATTCAGTTAAAATTTCAGTGGCGACTTTCATCGAATGATTCAGATATTCAGTTGGAATTTCAGTTGCACAAGGAGGCAACTGAAGATCAGTTCCCTCTTCAGTATAGACTTCAAAGTTATACACATATCCTGTGCAAGATTAGCAAAGAAAGCAGCTCTCAATTCCAAATCAAGCACACTTCAGAGGGATATACGTCTTCCATCCTAATCTACCCTTCCATAGAAGTAGACTCACATTATATATATATATATATATATATATATATATATATATATATATATATATATATTCTTTTCAGAGAGATAAGCATTCTGAAAACACTATGATTTTAGAAAATCTCTAATCTTTTTTGATTTATTGGAAGAATCTTTTGAAGCAGAAAAGCGCAAGTGCTGAAAGAGAATGAGAAATCTTTCTTTCTTTTTTTTTTTTGAAAAAAAATATCAAGACAGGATCTTTTGGAAAGTACATCTTAAGGTTAGGATTTAAAAAAAATCATCTCCATCAATAGCAACATTGCATCAAGTAAACCGGTTGCTGTTTGTAAATTTCATTAGCATACATACTAATTTGTGAGACAATTTCAAGCATAATCTGAGCACTTTAAATAGATTCAAAAATCCTTAAAACATTACCTTTATTCTGACACTGAAAATTCCATTAAAAGTAGAACATTTTTCTGTTCGCAATGAACGACTATTCTGCTTGTAAATCACTTGGTGTATTTGTTCATTATCCAATTAATCATCAATCGTGACCTCATTAGTAAACTCTTCTTTTTTATCAGATGATAAATCTAAGCTTGATTGATCACTTTTACAAAGATATTAAGCAAAGCTCTTCATCAATAATAAACCACCCCGTATTTTGATTGGAGAAAAAAAAATTTGAAATGACCCACTTGGACAAAATAGGTTCTAGGTGCGGATTGGTTGATAGGAATGGAAATTTTTGTGGTTTGCATTGAGTTATTTTTATATGTATATGTATGTGTTACTGATAGAAATTTCTATTGTTCACAGTTGAGCCATTGAACTGCAATGACTGAAATTCTTGTCATCTGCAGTTAATGGGTTGAAACAATAGTCCAAAATATGCAGAATCAAAACTTACACAGTTACTTACCCTGCATTGTAGCTATGTATGAACTGATTTTCATTTGGTTTGGTTTGGTTTGTGTATAGGATTTTACAGTGTCTGCTTGTGTTTACTGCATGTTCAGTTTTTAGTGACAATAGTGTTGGAAGAGGTATGCTGTCTCCAAGTGCTTTTAGTTTTGTATTGTATGAGTAGATTTGTCTTGAATTCTTGCCATACAACATTTTCCTTGACATCTTTAACTGTAATTGTTATTGATAGGTGAAATAACAATGAAAATATTTCACCGTTGATGTAGACAAGCTATAATGTGACCAGAAATTACTGTTTAGCATTAATCTCTCATAAGCTGACCAACTGACCCAACATATTGACCATATGTTTTCATCAAGATTTTGTATTTATTTTATTTACTTAAGTAAATCTTGTACATATATATGTTTTATAGTTCGCTGCAATCTAGTGTCCTTGGTTATCATTTGACTTGCAAAGTACCTTTCTCCTAATTTGAATATTTGGCCCTTTGGTAACAAAAAGGTCTGAAGTCAGATAAGTGTCAGGTTTGATGCCTGCCAAGCAAATTTATCATGACTACCAATGGAGACATTTTTATTGAGGTTAAAGAAAAAATTAGATAAACAGAGCTTGATAAAGATTGCCTTATGGTAGAGAGCTCCTTTTGACCTTAATATGGAGAAGAACCGGATCTTGATAACTTTCGCCTTATGTTAGTCATCCATTTTGACCTCTCTGTATGGAGACAAAATAGAACTTGATATATATATATTGAATTTTGGCAGGCAACTGGTTAGACCTCAGTATGGAGACAAACCCAAGCATGAAAACCATTGGCTTTATGGCAAGCAACCCTTTGAGCACAATATGGAGACTAACTAAGGCTTGATAACTATTGCCTTACACCAGGTAGATCTTTTGAGCCTGAAAATATTCATTAACGGGTACTTGATGCTCAGATTTTGGTCTGTGTATAGGGGAAATAATGACTAGATGAATTGTAAATTGAAGAAGGTTGAAAAATGTATCGGCTGAAATGTAGTGACAGAAAATGTAGCGATAGGAAAACCCATCGGAATGAAATGTAGGATAGTGACAATGGTTACTCTCAGAATGGGTAGAGATTGTAATATCCATATCAATGTCACCTGCTGAACTGTAGTAGTGGTTAGTAAGATAGTCTAGTTGACCATTACCCATTATGTAGTGATTTTGATCCTCACTAGGTGCCTTATGTTTGATTATTTTTCCCAGACCATCTAAGCATATTATGGTACCTTGTGATAGGGTAATGGAGAGTGAGCTTGTCTCACAGACTATTACTCCTGTGTAGTGAGATTAATTTCCATCCTGTACCCCCTAAATTGTGACCTTGTGCTGGACTATGATGAGCTTAGAAAATATCAATTGAGTGCTTTGATGTAAAGTAGTGTTCAGCGATCTAGACTATTATTACTGTATGTTGAGTTAGATATTCACTGGCTGTCCTGCATTCATCACCTAGTGCCAGACTAAGCTAGGCTTAGCCAGGGATCTCTGCTGTTAGGTAATGTATAATGAACTAGTCTATTGTCCAAGAGTATTTGGTCTGGAGAGTGTCAAACCTAGAGAAAAAAGCAGACATGCTGATTTTTTTTTTTAGAATTGTTCCTTTGTATAGCAAGGAACAACATATCAAACATCCTCAGGTCTTATTCCTTGTGCTTTTTCAATATGGCATCAAAGATGGATACCAAATCCTTTAAAATACCTATTATCAGTTCATTATTTATCCTTGAAAAGGTTTTTAGTTGTTTGTATCTGGTGTGCTTGATAACATATCAGAAATTTACCACAATCTGATCACTGGAAAGGTATGACTTTTGAGATGGTGTCCAAGATGGCTGCCAGCCAAATCCTTGAAAATGCTCATTACTCATTCATTATTCATCTTAGACAAGGTTTTCTCAATGGTATTTTGTAGTACCAAGTGTGCTCAATAACATTATAAAGGTCTACCATAGTCTGACCACTGGAAAGGTTTAATTTCCAAGATGGTGTCCAAGATAGTCACCAGCCAAATCCGTAAAATGCCCATTTCTTGTTCATTATTTAATAAGACACGGTTATTAAATGACCATTACTTGTTTTCTATTTATTCATAAGACAATGTTTTCAATGGTCTTCTGTTGTGTCAGGTGTGTTTGATAATATGCTGAAAGTCTACTGCAGTCTGACAACTTGTTAAGATTCTATTAGAAGAGGTTTTTGCAAGTTTTATCCAGTCCATTTACATTTGCACTAGGAGCAACAAGCAACCTCATTTTTTGTACAAGTTTATGAGGATTCAATTGCATAGCCTTTAAAGAACTTCAAAAACTCATTACTTCATTTGACCAATCTGTTGGTAGTAAGCAGATTTTTAGTGACCAGGTCGTAGATATGATGGAAATAAGATTAGGTGGCAGTGGAAATCTCAAAATCTGAATTGACCTCATCGTTACCCAGAAGTAGCCCCTTTCTGTCTCTCCCTTTGAAACAGTAGTCATTCACCATTCATAATTGCAAAGAGTCAGGTGGTATTTTCATAGCTACTTTTATTCTTCCCCATCATATAGCAAAATAGTTAAGCAGATAAACTCTTGAATTATGACTGCGCATTTCCTGAAAAGAGCATGAAATTTCTAAGAAACTACACCCATAACATAGATTTTCAGATGTGAAGGTAAGTCATATTTGACCACTGAGGATCATGAGAGGTGGCAGCCAGACGACGGGGTCTAATGTTCAAAAGCATGTAATTTTTGGATTAAACTGTGTAGTAAAACATTGAAGGAGACATTTCCATGTAAGTTGGGAATGCCTATTCATTTGATGATACTTTTGAGATCATCACAAAAAGAATGTCTTCTTAACATTTTTTTTTACTCTTATTTTTTTTTTACCTCAACCTAAATGTATTTCCTTGGATTCTGGTAATCTCATAAGTGTCACAAAATGGATAGGCAATTTAACTCTGTTGGAAATGTCGTCCTGAATGCTTTTCTACACTGCTTGATTCAAAAATTAAACATGTTTGAACATTAGTAAGAAGAAAGAAAATACAATTCTGATACAAGAGATATTTGTCTCAAAATGACATCCCATCGTGTTATATGCGGTGAAGAACTTGCATTGATTGATGATTTGTCAAAAATTACAGCTGAAGTTTTTGCTACATTCATTTTATCTAACCTCGCACATAACTATGGATTGGCAAAAAAGCTGGAGAACATTGAATTGCCACTGTCACAGCAAACCAGTTGGAAAGACTATATAAGACCTAACATTATCGTAGCCCACCAAAGAAGGGGTAAATCACTCATGGCATTTACCTTAGTCTCCAAGACATTAATCCACGTGTACATCAATTTGACTTTAAAAATGATCATCTGTTTTGTAGAGAGGATGCAAGTGAGGACGTGAAGCTACCTGAAAAAAGGAGAAAGTCAATATCTCTAGTTGAGACCATTGAATTCTGGGGGAGAGTTCTGAAACCCGCAAAAGAACCTAATGACAAGTTGGGTGACTTGGTTGTATCTCGAGTGCAAAGTAGTATCGATTCAATTGCTGTCGAGGCTAGATATCATCATCGATACTGCAAACGTTTCTTCACTCCTGAAAGATTAACACAAGATGGATGCAAACCTTTATTTCTGGAGGCCATAGAGCAATGCTAAATCTGATCCTGAATTGATGTAGGTTTCCGGGAAAATAAAAATGATTGTCATTGCTCTATAGCTAAACTTCTTGAATATACGGATGCTCTTCTTGTTGAAGAAGAGGGTTACACCACTAAGTACTTGCTGTCAAACCTATCAGAACACTATGGAGACAGAATAACTATAAGAAATATCTCTGGAAAATGTAATGTTGTATCTTTTGAAGATTCATCTCCTCATATTTTGCATAACAGCAGGTACAATCAGAAATGTGCTGACCCAGGAAATGAAAAAACGTCCGTTATTAAGGTGGCAGCATTAATTATAGGAGAGCACATTAAGTTTATTGTGTGTGATTATATTATGTATTCTTCCCCAAATGTTCTCAAGAGAAAAATGAACTTGTACCAGACACTTTGAAATGCTTTATGAAAAATGTACTAAAACATAGGATTGAACTGCAACCTGCTGTAACAAGAAGCTGCACACTGCTATAGTACATACCTTAATGGCAGCTTATCAGCCACAATCATTCATTTCACCACTACTATTAGTGATAGGTATCTACATTCATTGCAAGTATGCTTCCCGTGAATTGATATTTGAAGTAGTTTAAGCTCTGCATACACTTACCGAGAAGTACAGAGGTATGAGTATTATTTGATGACTAATGAAACTGGTCGATACTTACCTCCCATTGAGATTGGGTCGGAAATCAGAAGAAAACAACCTGATCGTGATTACCACTGACCAACCTGCTACTCCTCAGATACTGGTGTAGCTTGTTAGTTGTGGCTGTGGGGCAGGATGTCGGAATGCCTGTGGTTGCAGAAAAGTGGGAATGGCTTGCTCGGATATGTGCACCCATTGCATGGGTCAGACATGTAGTAACACAGCAACCTGTCTTATAGCTGATGAAGAACTAAGACTAAACTCATGATTGAATTTTGGAGTTAAAAAATATTTATTATAATACATCATATTTTGTTATGTATTTGTTAATAAGTTGTCTGGTCAAATGAATTATGACTGAAGTGAAATATACTTTGTGGATTTTTTTCTTATACTAACAGGGGAAAATCTTTGACTGTTGTAGTATGATTGAGTTATATTCTTAGCAAAGACCTCTGTCCGTAATTCAAATACAGGGTGTTTGTAAGGTAAAAACTTATTTTTGCCAAAGAAGAAGCTATTTTGAGTTTTAGTCTTAAAGAAAGCACAAAGAGGAAATCTGAGGACTTTTCATGTGTTGTTCCTCAATAAAACAGGGAACTATTCTGGAAAAATCAGCTTACCTGCTTTTTTTTCCAAGTTGAATGCTAATGCTCTTAGACTACTCGTAGATCACTTCTTCTGTGTAGTGAGTTCTATCCTCACTGTATTCCCAACACTTGTATCTTGTACCAGACTAAGCTAGGCCTAGGGAATAACTATTGGGCATCTTATTGTTATGTAGTAGTTAGTGAGCTAGACTATCAGACCCACAATTATGGCCTTGTGCCAGACTAAGCTAAGTAGATATCTATAATGAGTGAGTCGTTGTGAGATAATGGTTAACAAGCAAATCAAATATTAGATTAGACTGATGGCGTTGTGCCAGACTAAACTGAACTCAAGAAATACCTTCATCTAACTTTGTGCATATTTCCATACATAAAACATTATCTTATTTGAAACTGTCAATATAGGTTTCTCCAGTGGTTTTTCTGGCTATGTATGTATGTATAACGTGTACAGGCCACATCAATAGAGTTAGAGGGCTGAAAAATTAAACATTTACTCATGTGTAGAAAAAAATGTCTTTTTTGTTGTTTGAACATCCCCCCCCCCCGTCCAGTAGGTTTTAGTGGGGTGGGGGTCAATTAGCAATGTAAGATTATGCTAAATTGATCCTTTGGTTTATGTTATTCATGCTAATTTTTTTCAAAATCAAAATTTTTTTCGGTGATCATTGCCCAACTAAGAGCGAGAGCAGTAACTTATTCATCAGGCTCTGTTTTTTCCGAATTTTCGATTGATCACCCCCAACATGGCATGCTGCCAAAAGATGTTGGTCGTTTGACAGTTTCTAATGAGGGATTTACCATACCTGTAATAGAATAAATATCTGTATCTGCTGACGATCAATAATTTCCCATTCCCTGCTGACTGATTGGAATGTGACAAGAAAAAAAAAACTAAGATAAGAGTAACAGATACTCCCACCTAATATTAGATAAGCTGTGTTTTTGTTAATCCATGGCTTGCGGCCCAATTTCAGATCAAGAAAAAATTTTTAGGTCACTAGAAAACTTATTGTCAGATTTTGGTTGAATATTGAAAAAAAAAAGTAGATTTTATTAAAAAACCCTCAGGTAGTCAGATGTAATTTATCAGTGTTTATGCAAAGACTCATGCTAGGTTAGCCCAGCTTTTAACAAGAAAATCCCATTAGTCCTAAAAAGAAGGGTATACAACCAATATATCTTCTTGATGGTCACCTATGGAGCTGAGACATGAAACCTGACCAAAAGATCAACCCTCAAACTCAGAACCGTGCAACATACTCAAGAGGGAATCGTACTAAACATCACTCGGAGAGATGAGAAAACATTATTAAGGAAAAAATAGGAGTCAGAGATATCACTGAATCCATTGAAAAACTCAAATGGCAATGGGCTGGTCATGTTGCAAGAATGGCAGACAACTGTTAGACATTGTGACTGATAACGTGGATTCCCAGAGACTATACATGAAACTGTGTTTGGCAAAAAATAAGATGGCATAATTAACTAGACAAGTTCAAAAAGTATCAGCTGCATGATACCCATGATAGAGAGCTGGCAAATCTTGGGAAAGGTTTGTGTCCAACAGCGTATGCTAAAAGGCCGATGATGATGAATATATTGAAAAAAAGAGAATCTTTTATGGAAGATGGAAAGTAGAGTTTGATTCCTGACACTCGAGTTGAAGGTGACATTTAGATGTTTTGCCTGTCTTATTCCAACAAGATTCACTTGACTATTCTTCAGTTACTGTGCTAAATTTAGTGCAGGACTATTTAAATACAGAACCATTACAAAACCATGTTTTCATTGTGTTATAACAACAAATCAATTTTAAATCAATTCTCCTTTTCCGTGTATTCTGATAACAACCCTCACCATCAAGAAAAAAAAAAAAAAAGGAAAAGATCAATGGATTTCATCTTCTTTTTAATAAAAAAAAAAGATACTGTAAAACTCTGACCAGGTTGAATATTTCTTAACCTAAATCCTCCTTACCACATATTGCAAACTTGTTAAGGTATCAGGATTAGTGTTTCTCAATGCATAGGTCCCAACCCAATTTTAGGTTGTAGCAGAAAAATAATTTGGCCTCTAACGAAATTGACTTTATTTTATATTTTTGCTTAATGATGGTAAGAAAAAAGTAATTTTTTCAGAAACAGAAATTGCGAGGTCTGATATAAGCATTTCTTCCTGATAATACAATTAAAAAATTGCAACAAAGAAAAATAGCAGAAGTATTATTTTCTGCAGTGTTGAAGCTAGTCCTAAGGGGGTGAAGTGGCTGTTTAACCCTAATTTTTTTTTTCATCTTTCTATATGCTTTTGCTTGCTTCCCATAGAAAGAAATATTTGAAGATGGCACATATATTTAGAACATGTATGATATTTATATATGTATGTACTCATGTTTTTGCATACTTGTTAACAATATAGAGTACCTAATATTTTTGATAAAATCCGCCATGTAGAGCTTTAAGTATATATGTTTTTTCATTTTAAAATGTATATCGCTGTATTCTGGCAGATTGTTTTATTGATCTTTTCAACTTTCCAAGTGATTGAATGTTTTTAGTGTTTACTTATAGTGTTCTCTCCTCTCGTGGCTCCACCACGTCATGCGACTTGATCATTTTCCATTGTCCTAATCAGTTTTCATGTTAAGCATGTTTTATCACTATTTCTTAAATAAATCATTAATATATATTCTGTTGCATTTGTTTTGTTTTTATGCGTTATCATCTATTTTTGTCTATTTTTATGAGTGTAAAATTTATTGTGATTAAAAGTACATATTGCATTTTATGTATTTTAGCTTTTTAAAATTGTTTTTTTTTTTTTTGGCATGTTTTAATGTATACATTTTTTGTATCTGCTGTTTGAAATTACTCAACTTCTTTTATTGGAGAGTTTTTCTTGTTCTTGTTGTATATGATACTTACTTTTCTTTCGGGTAAAGCATACATTTTTATGGGTATCATTATATGGGTAGGCTCTTGTTATTGTTTCCCAGTATATAATTGTTTTTTGCTCTCCTTTAATTTCCATATGTATTTAGATAATGTAATTGATTGCTTATAATTTGTATTGCTGAATGTCATGTTATGATAATTTTATTGTTTTTATTATCTTCGGTAGTTACAATTGCTTTATACATGACATTGTTTGGCATTTTTTCTAGAGTGGACATATATTTTTATCTCTTCAATTACATAGTATGTCTCGGTTATTACTTGTGTTATTATTCATAATTCTATTGTTGGGTTTTTAAAAAAAATCATTCTTTCTTTATTAACCGCACATAAATTGCTAATTTTTACTGTGTTTCTGTTTAATTTGGTGTGCAGTTTATTAGATCTTGGGAAATGTTTTTCTATTAGTCTAAGGAATATTTTCCCTATACTTGTTAATTCATTCTTGTTATATGTTTGATTTAACCATGTTATATTTCTTTTTCTTTTTTTTTCTTTTTCTTTTTCTTTAAGGTGATTGTTGGTGTTTATTTTCTTTGTCTTGAAATTGCTATTTTTCAGGGCTGTGTTATATAACTGTTCTATATTGTTAGATGCTGATATGTTTGCTGAGTTGTCTGATATTCTCTTGCTTATTATTTTTGATATTTCTTTAATCATATTTGGTGAATGGTTAGATGTTATGTTTACGAATATTGGAGAATTATTTTCATTTCTATGTGGTTTGTAGGTGTTATTTATAAACTGAATTCAGTGTTATGTCTGAAAAGTTCACTGTTTTTTGTTAAGTATTTATGTCTACTTTGAATTCCATATCTTTGAATGTTTTTCACTTTTTTTCCTTATTATATCAGACAATCATTCCTGTATAATCTTGTGCCTTTCTTGTTTATTATATTTTTTGATTTATCTAGAATTAATATTCCTATCATCTCACACTTCTGCTCTGTCATACTCCCATAGTCACATCGAAATCACCTGTTTTTTTTTGTTTTTCATTTATCAATAGTTCTTTATTATAGAATTATATAGTTACCCTGCAGTGATTGATGATTTGCATGTGTTTTTTGCTAATATCAAGGCATTTTTCAATAACTTCTCTGTTATTATGGGGTAGAACTCCTTTATATCAATTTGTATAAGTGCACATAAGTTTTTTGATCTTATGTTCTTAAACCAATGAATTACTTTGAGTATTCTTTCATTGGTTTGAATTAATTTTTTTCTTAAATTTTGGTTCATTGAGTCCAGTATTTTTTTTTTTTTTTTGCTGTTTTTACTTTTCTTGAAAATTGTTTCTCTAGTTTATAGATGTATACGTTTTGTTTTTTTTTCAATCAGAAATTATTCCATAATTGCAAAAGACCCTGGGCTGGGTAATTGATAAAAATAACTGAATGACCTCATACCTAGTTAATATCTATAAACTCATGGCTTGATCCAAGACAGCCTATGTACAATCTACCGGCAATAAATTCTTGTGTATTTGTTGAAAATCGAAGGAAATTCTCAATTGCTAGAGCTTTTAGAGATTGTTACTGTATAACACTCTTGTGAACAGTTGGTTTCTTTGAAGCTGGTCCTAATTTACTACTTAACTTTTAAGTTTTCCCTCTTCCTCTTGCCATAGGATTTCACTGACAGAAATATCTGAAAATGGCATTTAGAAAACAATTCCTTGGACACATTATCTTTTTTTATGCCAGAGGTATATTCAGGCTGATTTTCAGATGTGTACTCAGTGTAGAAATTTATTTAGAAAATTGTATTTCCAAGTTAGCAGAGTTCTAGCTAAAAGCCTCCAAACAATATATAAAGTCAGTCAGAGCACAATCCAGTTTCTATTATCTTTCACATCATCTTATCTTTGTGTCTAGATACCTGGTTATTCAGAGATAAAGTACAGAAATCAGATTGTATCGACAAATCTCCGTTCAACTGTAAAACTAAACCTCCGTTCTGTAGAGCAAAGGATTGATAAGATGGTAACAGACAATCAGGGTCGTATAGTTGGATATTTCACACCAGCACCATGTAGGTGTTCATATCCAGATCATTTCAACATAAGCTGGCTCTCCCCATTTGGAGTTTGCGGCATCACAATCTTTTCACTTCTGTTCCTTTACCATTTGGCTTTACAAACATCGATGTCTTTTAGCCCTATCTGACGTTGTTGTACAGAGTTAAGCTGAACCAAGATAAAAAGAAGGAAAAGCTTTGTGGCTGTGTTTATGCCTTTGGAACCAGTAGATTATAGCGAAGAGAAAAAGTTTTCATTTTTACTTGCTTATTATGTGAGCATAACAGAAAAATATATTGTTATAGGTAATCATTACAAAGGTTTAGTTATCGCTATGAAACTCAAAATAAAACATATTTTTTCTAGCAATTGCCCACTTACCTCAGCTTTTGTAACCTGCATACTCTTTAACCTACTCTTTTTGGTGAGGTGAGAAAGTGCTGCCCGAGACACAGATCCCTAGAAACCAGGCTTCTACAGGGTGCGACTCGAATGTCCCAGAGATTTGAATGAAAGCAAAATGTATCTACCATTGGGTGGAGCCAGCTGCACTTTTTTATGTGTCTGTGTTTTGTCAGCCATTTGCTGAGACACACTTTTGTAATGTCTTGTTTAGGTATTTTGGTGATTTTTGCAATGGCTGATCTCCTGGAGCAAGGAACTTGCTTCAAGTTCTGCTTCAAGATCAACAAGACAGCTGCTGAAACTTACCGGTTGATTCGGGAAGCTTTACGTGACAATGTCATGTCCTAAAGCAGAATGTTTTTTTTTTTTTGTTCTGCTTTTCAAGGAAGGACAATTGTTAGTTGAGGATGATGATAATTTTAGACTAACATCAATGAGCACAACACCAGGAAACATCAAAAGAGTGCACCAGGCTCTCCTTACAGATCATAGACAAATTATCCATTATATCAAAGGATTGTTGTACGGGAGCTTTCAATGTATTCTATTGGATATGTTGTGCATCAGATGTGTTACTGCAAAATTGTAGAGTAGTATAGATTCACTGCAGTGACCAAATGATTGTTGTCCAGTAGTTCCTGGCTTCCAATAACATGATAGTTATTCCCTACCCAGCCTTTATGTATGACCTTGCCTCTGTGACTTTTTCCTGTTTTCCAAACTGAAATTCTGACTGAAAGAGTGTCGTTTTGAATCGATTGAGGAGATCCAGGAAGAAGCCTTCTAGGGATGCATGGAATCATGAGAATATCACTGGGACCACCTCATACATGCCCAAGGGGATTACTTCGAAGGTGACGGAGGGAACAATGAGCTAGGTTAGGTTATTTCCCTGTAATGTTCAAATTACTGAAACTTTTAGGTAGCACTTTGTATACTTGATTTTATTGGTTTTCAGCCACAAATAGCCAGGAACTCTTAGCAATTCCAAGTCAATTTGCATTATGATATTTACTCTTAATTATCAGAGACTTTCAGGTGGCAACAGAAGTTGCTATTGACGAAGTGTGCGTGTATATATATATATATATATATATATATATATATATATATATATATATATATATGTATATATATATGTGTGTGTGTGTGTTTTTTTCTCTTGTGATTTTTGATAATTTTCTTTGAGTGAAAAAAAAGTACAAGAGATATTTGATGTTTGTTATAACATTTATCTTTTATGATGAAAGTGTTTAATCAATTTTTAGCAAAAACCAAGAGGTGTTATTTACAAAGTGTATCAGTATAATATACATACACCCACTCTTTTGAATTCAAGAAATTATTTCCTTGTCACAAAAGAACTTGTGCTGAGTCATTATTGATAAGAATAACTAAATGGATTTAATGCCTTGTATCTTTGTAAAACGGCCTGTACATAATCTATTAGGGATAAAAAAAATCCTTTGTGTTTAGTGGAATTCAAAGGAAATTCTTGATTCTGAATTGTTTGAACCTTGAGAAACTGTTACTGAAGAAATGCTGAAGTAAGCAATTGGCATGTTCGAATGAGACATCAAAAGTAAAAAGACCTTTTCCTGGGCAAGGATGTCAACCGATTATTTCTACACCTGACAACGCCAGTCCTCTCGTTGCAAACGTGGCACAAGGGGACAAACAAGGAGTTGAAACTGGAAGTTTTTCCACATCAGATATTCCTCACATTTAGACTGAGACTTGATTTCTCCGTGCATCATCTTTTGTATGGTCAGCTATTCCAAAAATTTCAAGATCTTGGAGAATTCATTGAATCAAAACTGGAATTGTGATAATGTAGCTACACAAAAAGATATAAAGGTAGTTAGATCCACAGATGAATAGAGTTTGCTTTTAGTAGCTAAATCTGGACAAATAGTAAGTTATGAGTTAGCATACCAAGTCAGTGTCTTGTAGTGGTGATGGTACTAGCAGTAGTTGTAGTAGTATTAGCAGCAGGAGAGGGCTTTCGGTCAAACTATTCGTAATATTCACTGGAATAGTCTATTTAGCAATTGGTAATGAGTTCACATATTTTGGTGTCAAGTTTCCCAGTGTTACCACACATCTTTATCATTATTTACAAAATAGAAACCACTTGGTTATTCACTATTTTAAAGTTCTTTTATAATGAATACACAATTTAGCTCAGTGGTGGCATAAAGTCATAGAAAGCCAAGGAAAATACTCTGATGACCGATATTGTTGCTATGAATGCTGGAAACTTCTGCATCAACCTAATCCAGTAAAGCCTGACCAACATAAATTTCACTGCACATCACTGTGACGGACAAATCTATTTATGTAATGAAAGAAACTGACTGGAATTGAAGCTTTGTCAAGGTTTGCCTGCTCAGACTTGCATTATAAAACCCAGCAATTAATTCATTTTCCAACTACGTAAAACCTTTTGATTTTCATGAAACACCACTCATCTATAGTTTGATTACTTTGAACTTCATAGTCAAAAGATCTTGTCAGCTGATCAAAGATGAACAGTAATCGCTTGTCGGAAGACTTTCCCATTTTAGCCCTTTTCAGAACTAGCCTTTTAAGGTGTTTTTCAAAGGGTATGAAAAGTCAAAAACATGTGAATGTTATTCAATACTAATCAGAACTAGCATTCCAAGCAAAATTATGAATCACTGTTGCCTGTATATGTTCAACAGGGAAATTTGGCATAGACTTATATTGTAAATTTACGAGAAAACAAACAAAAAACACAATTTTGCTATTCAGTAAGAAAAGTGTGTGCAGAATTTCAAGTTTCTAATCTGAATGCTTTGAGCTGGGTGAAGTCTCTCTCTCATATACATGTATATAATTGTTAGAACACATGAATAACTATAACTCAACAAAAGTTTGTAATCTGGTTCATTATGGGTAGTGCTGATTAATAACAGTTATATGCACAACAGATCAGATACAAGTGGAGGGGCGTTTTTTTTCTCAACCTCCCAGTGACCGATATCTTTTGGCAGCATGCTGTGTTGGGTTGATCAATGAGAAAAATTTGAAAAAGGGATGATCAATGAATAAGTGACTTCTTTTGCTTTTTGTTGGGCACTAAAATATCCCGATTTTCCAAAACAAGGATCGATATAAACTAAGGAACCAATTTTGGATGAACTTACATAGAAAATTGAACCCCTCACTAAAATCTCATTTTGGAGCGATATTTAAAAAAAAAACTTAAGAAAAGATATTCTCCTACTCATTAAGGGGAGTGTGTGTGTGCAGTGTTTCAAGTTTCAACTATGTAAACTGGGTAAAGTCGGGATACATAAATACAGAACACATGAAGAACCTTAACCCAACAACAGTATCTAAACCAGTATTGTGGGTAGCGGTGATTAACAATGAAGGATAATGGTTTGGGGACATTGTATTGTTCTAGCAAAACCACAGCTGCAGTAAGGGAAGGTACAAAAGACGCAAGACTCCTGTCGGGATTCAAAATCAAAACTTCATTTTTCTTCTTCGGACGATCGAAAATACATCAATTGTCTTTGTGTGAAGATCCAACAAAATCCCCACTCACATAGAGAGAAAAAGAAGTGGAGCATGCTTGAGAGGGAGAGAGAGTGAGGGGTTCATCAGTCCTTCTACTGCCAGTGGCCTGTAGACTGTCCAACTCTTTTTCTGGTCTACTCTCGCTGGTCTGCTACTCTTGGCTGGTCTTCCACTCTATTGACTAACCTTTCACCCCCTAATTATTGGCAAGGCTCCTTTTTCAGTCACTATCTATTTTGCTAGATTAACTTACCCTCTTCTTTTACCTGATACTGGAATTAAATTTTCACCTACCCTTTTCTCTTCTATTTTCCTCCTGCTTTCTTTTGTTTTTCATGCCACTGAACTTACTGTTTATCTTTCTCACTTCCGCTGTTAGAATTCTTGTATGCCGTCCTTTTTTTCCTCAACCCCTTTCTACTTCCTTTCTCCCTATTTCTTTTTAATCAAGTGGCTGTGACTGGCTATCTATCTTTGGAGGGGTCCGAGGGACCAAGATTAATCTTGTCAATAAATCTATTCAAGATATTTCTATTGCTATTCTTTTGGTGGTTGAAAAGAGTTTCTCTGTTACTTATCTTATCTACGACCAAGTATGTAAGTATACTTCACATATATCCATGCAAAAGGTACTTTTGACATATCATACTATTTGAAAATAAAATAGAATATCTAAGAATAAAGTGAAATATTCGATTGAAGAGTTTTCATCAGCCCTCATATTGTAATAACAATTCCTGATGAAAATATTTCATTTAGGAGCCCTAGACAATACTAGGAAGACTGAAGAGTGTACCAGTGGAAACCTAGATATCAAAGCAAGTGCAATGATGATGCTAATCCGAACAAAAGTTCATGGTGTAAAGGTTGACAATCCACACTCACTGATAATTGTATTGGAGCCTTTTTATTCATTTAATATACACATTACAAGTATCACCACTTATTCTGAGTAGGTTTATGATCCTACAGTGTGGTTTTATCTTCGAATTGTTTGACTGGTACACTCTCAAGAACTCTTCATTTTGATAAACCGGCTAATCCTTTGAAGACAACTCAGTTGGTGATAGGTAACTGGAGAATACTGCCAGGGAAGGGGTGTTATGTAAATATTTTCTTAGATTATATTCTTAAACACCTTTTTTTAAAATTTGTCATTTGTGTAAATAATTTAGCCTACCCTCACACCTGGTAATATATGTGTGGGAGATATCCAGTGTTTGAACACTGATAAATGACTCCATATCAGATATTCACTTGTGACAAACATCTAAAGTTTGCCAAGTAGCTTGCTTGCTTGGTTAGCCTGAGATAAAGTGGTTTCTATATCATTTACTTTTGTTTGTTGCATAGAGAAAATAGGTGTTTATACATACTGCTGGGTTCTCAATATGTCACTTCAAACCAACATGTAAGTAAATATTATCATTCTTATTCGGAGAACAAATTTATCCCCTCCCAACCGGATCAGTATGATATTTTAGGAAATTCATTCTTTTGATGTTTGGACAGTCAGTTTCGTTTTTGATATAATAGAATTTTGCTTTGTAAATTGACTCTTTATTGCATTGAAGATGCTGTCAAATATTTTGAGAAGATTTGTAAGCAATATATGACTTGTAAACAAAATTGTGCTTTCATTTTGTTATGATTTTTTTTAAAAAAACAACGTATTTTTAGCTATATTGATTTATTGAAAATTCTATCATTGATTTTTTTCCTTTAATAATTTGGCCTGTATTATAAAAAAAATGTTTTTTGTATCATGAAAACTGCTGTCTGATATCTACTAAGCTTTGCTTTGCCTAGCTCAAAGGAAGATAGGGGAAATGTAGATAGGAAGATTGTATTGCACCAAGCTAGAAAAAGGTGAGCCTACTTATATTCAAAATCAGTATTCAAAATCCAAACTTTTACCCAGGTTTGATCACTGATATGCAGATGCCAACGGAAAATGAACGACTACCTCAAACTCTAGGCAGACCTCTGTAACATTCTTTTTTATCTATTTATTCAGTTTCGAAGAAGACACTTATGTATTACATGATCTGATAAAATTCATGGTAAGATTTTGTTTAAAACGCTTTCCTTTATTCATTTTATTATTATGATCTTGTAAGTACTTTTGATTAGGTTTCCGTTTCTGTGATATAAAATAACTTTTTACCCGGCTCCATATCATGAACTAAAGAAAACTGAGTGGTATAAGTTTCCATTTCTTTTGCTTGAATGGTAGAATAGATCACTAGAAGTTCCCTCATAATTAAAAAAAACCCGAAAAAACACAAATCCTTTTTTATTTGTGGTCACATTTATGTCTGTTTTAATACCTGGGACACTCACCTATGTTTTCACAGCAGTACCACATCCTGCAGAAATTAGAGCTTGACCCAGTTTGGTTAGTCACTCGATAGAAACCATCAAGAAACCAATGTCTTTTGGCAGTGAGCCATTTCGGGGGGGGGGGTGTGATCAATTAGGAAATAAGAAAAAGCTACTTATCTCGCCTCTTTTAGGATCATCAAAGAGTATGAATTTTCAAAAAACTGATGTGAATGCAGCTGGACACAAACTAAAGAACCAGTTTAGCATAAACTTACATTGTTGATTGAATTCCCCCTCCACACACACACACTAAAAACCTATTTGGGGTGGGAATTTTGACAAAACAAAAAAAAACATTCTTTCTAGACATAATGGATGTTTAAACTTTCAAACCTCTCGTTCCATTGGTGTGGCCTGTTTATGCAAAACATACATACATTGCCTGCCAGACCCCCTTGAAAACTGAAGAAACCTTTGTTGAGAGCTTTGGTTGATGGTTTCTGAAAAGAGTCCTTTTTATTTGTGGTCATGTTGATGATTGTTGAAATACCGAGACTCTCTCCTATGTTTTTACAGCCGTACCACATCCCACAGAGATAAGAGCTTGGCTTTATGTTTTGAAATAGAAGTAAACATTTTAGGATAGCCACTTAGTGAGTCTCTAAACTTGCAGTGTTAATTGATGGTTTAACAACATCTGGCTTGAAATCAATTTGACTGAGAAAAAAATGAAAAAGTTTTGTTTTTTTTCCTCGAGTTTTTCTGGCTATTGAACTTGCACTTTTTGTTGCTCCCAGAATATATCGGTCAATCCATCTATAGCCTTTTCTCAGGTGTTCAATCAATAAGGAAAGAGGAGCCTTTTTTTTCCAGCGATTGTTGGGAATATGAAAGGAATGGTAGCAAATATACTGATCGAGTCTGCTCAGATTATCGAGAAAAAAAAATGAAGAGAAATTATTTACAAATATCTCGGCTTACACATGCACACATTGAAGTTTCATAAGAGTTTCATACAGATGCATATCTCAAAGGTGGTTGTCCATGAGTGATTCTGATTTCCCAAGGGTATTAATCTTGGGCTTTGTCAATTCTTTCAATCTTTGCCTTCTTTCTCATGTGCTATCTACTCTATGGAGATTCTGCAATTTTTTTTTTTTTTGTTAACTTCTACATCATATATTCTTTAATTTACTAACTCTGTCTTAAGCCTTCTTCTGATACATATTTTTTTTTAAGGAATCATGAATTACTCTTTCATAATCTTATGGATATATCAACATTAGAACATATAAAATCCACTCAATTCAATTGCTGTGTTTATTTTGGTTCTTGCTGGTATAGGACATCTGTTAAAGCAAAGGACTGAATGCTAAGAAGTTTTGAAGTACATAAATGATCAAATAGAGAAAAGCTGATGTCTTCGCTTTTCAAGTAAAGATTCAGGAGAATTTTCCAAGTCTGTTGCGGGCCCTTAGGCAGGAGAGCTGTGTTGAATACCCTCAGGCCTACATGATGAATTTTTAAGGTGAAGTGCAATGGGTGTGTGACCAACACTACCCTTTAAACCGGGGTTTGCATGCCATGACCCAGTGAAGTGGAATGATGTGAGCAAGGCTCTAATTTCATAGGTTTTCTGTTGTTCTCATTCTCTTGGGTTGATGCCTGAACTGTCTGTAGAGGTTTGACACCCCTTCAAAGGAGTGTACCAACTCTAGTCAAAAACAGTCTGCAAAGGTTTACAGTTCTTTTTTTCTCTCTTCTCTTTCTTCCTATTATCTTAACTCGTGGGGAATAAGCTACAAGAACTTACACTATGTTTCCGCCAGTCTGATCCTCCCTAATCTCCATTTAAAATTTCTTTTTGCATTTAAATTGTAGAATTTAAGCAACATTTAAAAACTAAATGGATATAGTTAGCCGGTAAGGGGAAAAATGAAGGAAAAAAAAAATACAATTTGAGTTATGGTACTGAATTACCATGTACAAAGAGCCTGTCATTTACAGAAAGATGGAAAATTTGTGTCGTCATACTGTTGCCAAGGTGGAGCTATCTTTTTATAACTAGTCCCTTTTTTTGAGTAATCCAAGGGCTCCAACAACAATCAGTATTATTTTGGTCCTGAGTTGCTACATCCTACTGATTTCTATCTAAGTCTTTATATTTGGAGAGTTTCTCGATTTCCTTGATTGCAATGTTTTTATCTACAAGGACAGTCATATATACAAGGCGGCACGTTTTTTCCTTTAAGTTTTCTTCTTCTTCATCTTCATCTTCTAAAAAAAACTCTTGTCAGAAGTTAATAGTTAAAGTGTTTTAATTGTACACTGCACTAAAAATCACAATTCAGTGTCTAATTTGGACAAATTATACTGAAAATTGCACCCAAATGACCTCTTAGAGTTGAAATATTTTTCATTGAGGAATCTTTTATTCTATACTAATATAAAATTTATAAAAAAAATTGTCAGATTTTCTATTCTGGCTTTCTCTGTTCTGTCTGTCCAAATTTAAAATAGCTAATATTGTATCACCAGCCATATTGAATAGAGACTTACCTTCCATTTTGAGTTTTCTTCTGATGAAAACTGTGGTAAGGGGATGCTTGTGGTAACAGAAATCTATGTTTTGATTTTCAATCATTTTGATTTTCAAATTTATTTTTTGCTTTTTGTTCTGCACTCAAGTTGACATTTTTTTTCTTTTTCCTTTTTTTTTCTTTTTGCATTCTCCATTTAAAAAAAAAAATTGAACAATAAAAATATTATGTGTAGATTTTGTATGCCTCATGAAAATTTTTTCTTTTCCCTATACATCGGTTCATTAATTCATTTGGACCAGTCTCTTCTGCCTGGTTGTTTGTATCAGAACGTTTTGGATGATGTACCTTCCAGCCTTCATTAGTTGTCTATCACACTAAATAACCTTCTAGGAATGTCAATTAGTCCATTGTTTGAACTGAGAGGGTATGTTCTTATTCCTATACCTATCACATCTTATGTTCTTCCAAGGGAATTTCAGAACTCATTACTATCAATTTTACTTATGATTTGCCTTGGTTTAAACCTGTTCTTTTCTAATTAGAATCTCACAGGCACCTGAGGAAGACCATGAGGTACAGTGGCCAGGTGAGCTTTATCAGTTCTTCCCTTTACAAGAACACGTCCTGTAGAACACTTGAGTTTTTTTAAAATATCAAAGCTAATATTTGTTCTTTTTAATAAGAAGTGCGCTGGCATCCATGTCTCATAGGTGTTTTTTGTTTGAGTCTTGAATCTAATATCTTTCTTTTCTAATCAAGAAAGTGTCCCAAATGAATCGATGTATAATGTTAACAAAACTCTTCATGATGAATTCAGACAGGGATTATCAAATTTTTAATCTTTTGTGTACGAGAAATCTATACAACATTTTTTCTTTGAAATTCTTTCCTTCCCGCTTTTCACAAATAGCTCTACAGCTTGTGTGAATTATGAACATAGATTTTCTGTCATTGTCAGGCTTTGAATTCATTGAGGCATAAGCAGCTAAATAAATTCTGACAAGTTGGAATGAGCACCAGGCAATAAGAAAGTTCTTGCAGAGCTGAGGCAATGAAGAGTAAGTCAGACTGTGATCATGATGATAATAATACATGCCCTTATAACAGTATATAATGGATTATAAGGACTTGACCAGAAAAAAAAAATGTTATACAAAGTCTCCATTGTCCTTCTTCTGCCAAAGAAGGGGTTAGAAATGTCAAATGAGAATTATTCTCATAAGGTTAAAAAGAAGTACATACGTGTGTCATCATAATTTTTGTTTGGTAATTGACTTGAAAGATATATGCAAAGACAGCTATTCTACAAGTTACAGAAGCTGCAAGCCTTCCTGATTAGTGCCTGCAATAAGAACTCTTCTCTTGAAAGGTAGAAAAAGTGCATATCTAATAGCTTCATAGGCTTCTACTCTGGCAAGCAATCTTCTCTTTCATCTGCTGATCACTTACTAAAGTGTGCAATATGGATATTTTTGATTAGACTGCCAAGCAGAATGATTTAATTTTAGCTATTGTTCATTTTTTTCACCATAACCAATACATTTGAAATCAAATCAACTTACTGTTCTGCATAATTCTTCAAAGCACAATGGCTCGTAAAGATACATTCTTATCTAGCGATGTGACATAAACATTCCAAGTGTTGTTGGGATTATTGATATTGTATTGTTAGCACAAGATCTATTCCTCAGCCTTTCTCAGGTATAACGTACATATGAAAGCTATCTTTTATATTTCAGAGAATTGTCATTATTACTAAAGTTGTTTTAACTACTGATATCATTGTTTTTATTTTCGTTGTTACCCAACATGTTGGCTAAACCATTCTCCAACTATGTAATGTGGGGTCACTTTGTTTTGTTTTTGCTCTCTCATGTAGTGTCTATCAGTCTTCTTACCACTGAAAATGGACAAAAAATTGTAGCAAATATAACAATTGAACCAAGCCAATCTCATGCAACACAGGTGATCTTATATTTTATACCTGAAATTGCTCTCCAGGACTTTTCTTTAAATGAGTCATAAAGCTGATGAATTTGAACAACTTTGTCAAGGTAGCTTATTGATGAAATACCAATATGCCTGCACAAGTTTGCTACTTGAAAAATATAACTTGAGAGTATATTTCACTCATTCTGTGATTAATATAATTAATCGATATCTATCTTCTTTTCATTGATTTTTTTTGAAGATGTCTATTGGCAAGAGAATTATGCATTTTATGAGTTTAACTGAACATTCATATTGTTCAATGAAAATAACATTATTTGGTCAAGGTGTGAAAACCACTTCAGATTCTTATAGTAGTTGGTAAGTTGATCTCGTTAAGTAGATGGATTCTGACTAGTTGCACCATGTCTGTATCCTTATACCAGACTTTGTATGATATTACTTAATTAGAACTTTTACATCTTGGTATCTTTTCCACTTGGATGATTTTACATTGTCCCATTGGCTTGTGGATATCTGTATTCTAGAACATAAATAATTCCATTCCTATAAGAATAATCACTATAGTCCAGGAGCTGAGACCACTTCATTTATAATCTTGAGTGCATAAGGTTTGATTGGTGACTTAAGTAGATTAAAGTATAAGAAATCCAAATATGTTAGTCTTATAACTGTCAGTCAGTGCATTCTGCAGGAAAATTGCAACATTTTATCGAATATATGAGAAAAACCAGACAAATAAGGCAGTAGGGTTAGAGTAACATAATAATATTTTATATTTTAGTTATACCTTAAAATTATACTAAATACTTTGACTAATCAATCGTCAATTTTCTCCATATCATTAATACACAACCTAATGTTAGGCTTTCAATAATAACCATCATCATCATCATCTTTTGATATAAGTTACAGATGTTTTTATACAGCAGTACGTATCATATACACAAATTTTTGGAGGCACCCCAAAATTTAAATACTTATTTCCTACCCAGCGGCCCACTTTTTCACAAAATTTAATCGAAATCTATGGAGAACTTTTTGAAATATTGTATGAGTTAATTTTGGCAATGTATGAAGAAAAAAAAAACAAAAAAATATCTCAGTCTGACACAAGTTAGTGGATCCACTTTGAAATTTGATTACTTTTCTCTCATCAAGTGGTTTACTTTCAGTTCAGAATTTATAGAGATATTGTATGGACTGACAGGAGCGCATTAAAAAGAAACAGAAAAATATCTCTCTGTCAGAAACAAATTCCTGGATCTGCCCCCAAATTTTGTGACTTCTTCCTTATCCCATGCCTTATGCTTCTACCAAATTTCACTGGGATTCATTCAGAAGTTCTAGGGATATTGTGATGACACAAAAATACTCTCAATATCTCCAAAAATTCTCAATGAAATTCTGTGGAAGAGTAAGCCACCTATTATGAAAGAACTGATTAGATTTTTGGATGGATCCAGTTATTCGTTTTTGATTGAGAGATATTTATTTTATTTTATCTCTTTATACATTTCTATATTCACTCATGTCTACCCACACAATATCTCCAAAAGTTCTTCATGGATTTCAATGAAATTTTGTTGGAAAGTGAGCCACTGGGTATGGACAAGGGGATTAAATTTTAGGGTTGATCCTGGAATATGTGTAAATAATGTGTACTGCTGTATGAAAACATCTGCTACTTGCGTATCAAATGATGATAATGATTATAATCGAAAGTGTAAAATTTGGTTGTGTATTAACAGAACAGTGTATTAGCAGAGTTTTTTTTTTAGTAAAGCTATGTTTTCTTATTAGGTAATAGTCAAAAAAGAAGGCTAGCGATTATAAACCAGTCAGAATGCATCCTTGCCTCCACTACAAAAAATCACACCGGGGTTGCCAAATTAGTTGTTTTTTTGGCGAGGTCTGGCTGATTTTTTTACAATATATCCAATAAAAATTTACAATAATCAAAAATGTAGCCAATTCAAAAAAAAAATGATTAAGTTTATAAAATTATCTGTATTAATTTTTTAATTAAATTTACAACCAATCTAACTAAATTAAAGAAGTTCACCTGTGCATAGTTACACTCCATTGTAGTGGCTTCAACAACGAGTGCATTGTGCCACCTGTTACTCCGCATTTATATATATATATATATATATAGATGGCTTGGCTGCATAGACTAAGCATATGTTACATATTAATAGGGAGAAAATTGATGATTTCATATCATTTGAATATAAATCTATCAGATTCTTAAGAGTAATGATTTTTTAGTTTGTACACATACATATATTTATAAAATTAATGTTCATAATTGTAATAAATGTACATTGTACATCCACGGAATTTCAAAATGGCTGCCTTTGAAATTCATAGGAAACCTGGCAACCATTTTTTTCCAAATCTGGAAGTTTTTTTTAGATATGATTTAAACTGGTTGCCAAGATTCTACACCCTAAAATGATAGCTTCCACTTTTTGATAAACTATAAAATGAAATTTTTTTCCAATTTATATTGTTTTCGTGACCTTTTGATCTTGATCGACCTCATAAAATGCTGGGAAGGTGTAATGAGTAGGTGGATTATTCAGTTAAATCAATTAGGATAATTTTAATGTATAACTTATTATTTTAGAGTAAATTGGTAAGATCTTTCTCTTCCAATAAAACATTGCAATTTTCATGTAGAATGCACAGACTGACAGTTGTAAGACTTACATATTTGGATTTCTCATGCTTTAACCTACTTTACGCACCCAAAACCATAGTGTCAGCTCCTAGATGAGAAAAAAGGGAATTTTCACAAGGGCTGAAATTCTTTTGGTTTTCAATTAACTCAAATTGAAGGAAACATATTTATATTGACAAGACCATTGTTTTTTACTGAATAGCTCTGGAGTGAACTTCATAAAGTTGTTTGTATTTAGAAATTTTAGTTACTTCATTCCAGAAAATATATCAAGAACAAATTATGTTCTTGACTCCTACACGATACTATGTGTGATCATTTCTAGATACAAAAAAAAAAATTAGTAAAAGAAAATTGAGTTTACAGCAGTATTTTGTCAATTATTTTTGTAATCTATAAAAATGTTGCCTTGATGAAAAAGAGTAACCGCATTCACCAGCAGTTGTGTAGGTGGATTAAGTAGTTGATGGCTCTAACATGCAGGTAAGACAGAAAGGAATCGTGAAGCTATTGCCAGAATTCACATGCTTCATGGGAACTCTAAGTGATTTCAATTCAGGAGATAGATCTCAACCAACTACCCTAATTGTCTATTCCTTATACATCTGCAGCGTCAGTCTCCTCAGGGCACACGCCTGGGCAAGGTGGTATGAAAGACAGGTTGTTTATTTTCCACGCACCAATATTAACCAAGGGAATGAGAAGGGCTGATACAGCTTGCTACAGGTGTTGCCACAGGAGTTGCCAGAATGATTGTCTAATGACAGTATTGGACTAGCTTAGGGATTCCAGCTCCTGGTTTTGAATTCAGAGTTGTCTCTCTCCTAGACTGGTTACCTCCCAAGGCTTGAGAGCCCAGTTTGCCTTGCTATTTTACCCGTAGTTATGGGGGGGATTGATGGATTCATGCCTTTCTGAAAGGTATTATTATAATGTAACCATGAACAACCTCAGCAGGGCTTGGCTCATGGATTCAATTGTCCATGTTGAAAACTATAACACTAACTTCTCCTCCACAATTTGATGGGCTAAGCAGAATAAGGTTTATTTGTTAAGCGTTATTGAGTTTTTTGTCAATTCTGCTCCAATAATGGTTCTCTCTATATCTGCGGTTTCAATTACCCATGGTCAGCTCAAGAAATAAACAATGTATTAGTTTTACTCGATAATGGTCCCAAAGCTCAATAATAACTATGTTGATAATTAGGATATGACAAAGAGAAGCCATAAAGTGCTTCCTCTTAGTGAAAAGGTGAAAATTCCTCAACTTAACAGGAAAAAAAATACATTTGCTCTCTTTCCCATGATCTATGGTAAGAATGAATCTTCTGTTCATCTCATAGCTTTCATTGCAGTATATTGTTATAATTGTACTATTTCATTATTCGTTATTGTTGCTAATCTAGTATTGTGCCTAATTTAACATAGGTTTGTATAGAAAAAAAGATCATGTTGGGTTCAGTGCTACCTGCTGAAGTCTTGGAACATATCCTGCATGGTTAAAGGGGGAACTTCTGTAATTATAAACATGTACACTCATTCAAAGTTGTATATCTCATCGCTTTTTCTCTCTCACGCATACTTACACACTCGTATGTAAATACACCTTCAGCAAATGAACATGGATATCAAAGAATCATACTGATATTTTCATGCACATTATAACATTAAAATATTATACAAATGGATAAAAACCCAATAATATTATATATGTGTAAGCATACTATCTTGTACTGATGCTGTGCCTGCCATCTCTTTTAAAACCACTTTTCACTTAATTTAAAAAAATATTTTCTTTGTGTAATTTCATATAATTTCCTCTCTTTCTTCATTCTATTGTTTTCTGTTTTTCTCTTATGTTAGAAATTCAATTCCTCAGACTGAGAAGCGTGCACCATGCTCTTGAAAGAATCGTGCCCAATCTCACATGGAGAGATCACAAGACAGCATAATATGTTAGGGAAAACATAAAAGTCCAAGACATCATAGAATCCATTAGAAAACTAAAATAGCAATGGGCTGATCATGTTATAAAAGTGACAGACAACCAATGGACATCACATCTTACAGCATAGATCCTCAGAGATCACATGTAAAATTGAGGCCAGCAAAATACAAGATGGAGAGACAAACTAAACCAGTTCGGAAAGTACTGGCTCTGCAGCATCTATGATAGAGAAAGGTCTGGCAAATCTTGGGGAAGGTCCATGTCCAATGACGAATGATAAAAAACTGATGATGCTGCTCTGAATGTCAACGTAGATATATGCACCCATCCAGAGCATCTTTCTTTTTACGCACACTCAACAAATACGCATATAATCCAAATTAAAGTTATACATAAGTAATCATATATACGTAGGTACATCAATTCCATAGTCTAATATTTAAAAGTGCATTTATTTGTCAGTGTAAATATCTTTAAGTTTGTTTGTTGCAATACAAGACATTCAGTAGTTATGACAATCAAATGTTGTGTGCTGGTTTTATCAAACTGAAATGAAATATAGAAAAGAGTAAATTTGTTTTAGTTTTGTCTGAGTATACTTTGTGCTAAATCTAGTGTTGATTTGAATGAATCTAATCAAGTATTTTATAGCCTATTGCCTATCCTTTCACGAGACTTCATTGAAATTCATTGCAAACTTTTGGAGATATGATTTTGGTAATCATGAGCGAATATGTAAATCAATGAAAAAAAAAAAAAACAGAAAATATCACTCCTCGAAAAGATATTCCTGGATTCAACCCTAAATTTAATCACTTTTTTTTTTTCGTACCCTATGGCTCACCCTTTCACAAAATTTCATTGAAATACATCTAGTACTTTTGGAGATATTATACAGAGAGATAGAAATATGGACACAACCGAGTACAATACCGCTCCAACTTTGTTCAAAGAGATCAATAATGCATTTAAACCTGCAAACTTGGAACTATCAAACAACATGACCTATATTTAGTTCTCTTTTATCAGGCTATGTATCATTTTGGCTTATGTTAACATTGAACCCCATGAAAGACAAAATGCCATATTTGTCATTGCCTGTTGAATGATTTTCATAAAGGCAGTAATGCAATACAGACAATAAAGAATGCTTGTGCAGTGTACCCAGGTGTAGTAAGTGCATAAATGTTAGTGATGGTTTAACAAGCTTGAAAAGGATGTTATCTTTTTGATAATCCCTGCCTTGTGAGACCAACCATTTTGAAGAATGATCTCTGAAGGGCATTTGTTGGAGCCGGTTCTTATCGAAAGACCAGAGATTAGGCAAAAAGGCCCAATGCAAGGTTCAACTCAGTGTAAACATCTCAAATATATTGAAAAGAAATCTAATGAGGGAATTTCGGTTGCTCAGGAACTCTCATTAGAGAATTGAGGACAACATTCAATTTGAACCTACGTATCAAAAAACTGAAACCAGCAAAATGTAAATGAACATGGCTGTCAATCTGAATGAGGGTCTGGTTTAAGGGTGTTATTTGGACTTCTACCGACTGATGGGATCTTAGTAGCTCAATCGGTAGAGCAGGTGGATGTAAATCATGCTCTCTCCATGGGGGATGTGGGTTCAAATCCTACCTGAGGCTTATTCTTTATTTTCCAATCAACACCCTTTACTCACAGTGAAAGGGTAATTGTTCTGAGCAAAAGTTTTAATAAAAAGCCACTAAGAAATTAAGATAAAGGTAAAAGGTAGTCGTATCTTTGATTTAGTATACTTCATCTAATAAGAATAAAATAAAATGACTTGTATTGTTCATTATGAGTTACTGGATTGTGAAGAAACCCTCATTGCAGATCTATAATGATCATTATTTTCAGAAGATGCTCTCTCTCTTGATTTATCGAATTATATTTACCAAGTAAGGTCACAAATGTGATGCACCCAATGAGGATTCACAGTTTTTATGATTTGTAAAACTAGATTGATAACCATTACTCTATGGTGAGGTAAATTTGGTATTTACTTAATTTAGCTATGTCTGGCATAAGGCTACCAGAGTGGTGTGCCCAAAATGGATCAAACTCATAGCAGTAATAACAGTATGCTAGAATAATTTGCAAATTGTTGCTCCATGAGAAAACATTCATCAAGCTTGGATTAGCTTGACATAACGCTACAAATGTGGGACATCCAATGCAGATTGCATTCAGTATACAGTAGCAAGACTATCCCATAGTGAGACATAAACATACATTTACCAACCTTAGTATAGTACAAGGCTATAACCATGAACCACCCGGTGATGGATGAACTCACTACAATAGTAATGGTCTGCGAGCCTAGCTTGTTAACATTGTATGTATTAGTATTTACTCAGCTGTACTTTGTGTGCCAGAACTCACTACAGTAATAATGGTTTGTGAGACTATCTTGCTAACTATTGCTCTACGATGAGGTACCCCACATTATTAGTAAATATTGAGGGAAAAGTAACTCTACAATTGCTTTTCTGTTGGTAGGTACCTTTTAAGCTGCTTGTTAAAACTCACTTTTGTTGAAAATCAAGAGGTTTCTTTTCCCGGGGAGGGGGAGAATAGATAGATAATAATTTTTTAAAAATCTTTCCATTTTTTATTCCTTTTTGAGTTTTTCCTTTCAATGTCCTTCTGAGCCTGTAATCCGTTGATACGTCTCCCCCAGAACATTTTATTGAAATCAGATTTGGCATGTTCTTCGAGGCTGTCAAGCTGTTGTTGAATTTGGCCCCCGAGAGCAAATTTGCCTTTACTCTTTGTTATTCGTTGGCTGTTTGGTTAATGATGCTCCATTCCAGATGGAGGGAGCTTGCCAATCACCTGACATTGTTGACCATTGTTGTCTGTAGAAATGTTGTGCAAAAAAAAAAAAACTCCACCTAGTTTGCCTCACCTGCCTGGAAACATTGCATCAATCGAAGTCAATGCAGCACTTTATTTTGGTCACAGACATAGAGTTTTGTTTGTATGTGTCTGCCAAATTCAATTTTGATTGAATCACAGAGGGGCCTTAATTCATTTCTTACAATCCTTTTTTTATATCTTGTTTAGCGAACTTCACCGTGATGCAACTTCGGAAGGCAATGTCAGTTAGTAATCTTATTATACAACCAAGCCCATGAAGCTAGTGTCACTGTATATTCAAGTTGGATTAGCTTACTCTCTAGAACAGTTATTCTCAACATTTTTTCCATGGAGGAACCGTTGAAATGTCTCAAGGAATCCCAGCATAATATATATATATATATATATATATATATATATATATATATATATATATATATGTGTGTGTCATATCATTCCGAACTCTATTTGAAATGATCTCCTGCAACCAATAAGGTAGCTGCTTCAACATTGTGTTGCTCTTAAGATTGAGAGGCAAAGGCCCAAATAACCACTTTATCCCCACTCCTCAGCAGTGGTTATTTTGGCCTTTGCCCTCTGTCAGGCTGAGCTCAATGGTTAAGAGTGATGTGTTGAAGCAGCTACCCTATTGGTTGCAGGTGTTATTTCTGCAGCAGCCCCACTTTTCTTTATTGTTTATTCTATTTATGCTGTCCTGGCCAAGTGGCTATTCATAAATATTCTGTTGTATTATATATCCATTCCTTAGTTTAAATATCAATTATCTCATTATGTGTATGCATATATAAATACATACACAAACAGTTCACTGAATATCAGCTGGATCAGTAATTTGTAGTTGATCTTCAAGTTATTGTCAGTGTTCTGCCGTGTAGAGAACAATATTTTCTCTATAGATTTGTTCGTTTTGGTGGATTCGTTAGGATATTTCTTTTCTTTGGAGTCTCTTTGCACATAGAGGACATCTACTCCAAAAATGCACATTAATTCCTTCGGAAAAAAAGTTATTTTATATTCTTGTATTCTGTCCTCTGTTCTCAGCAAAGATTTCAGTTAACATTGAGAGTCTTTGTTTAATTCAGAACCGTTATAGCCCAGGTTTAAAAAGATGATAAACATATTTTTTAAATGGACCATCATTATTACTACATAGTAGTCTAAACATCTACAAATAGGTTATTTGCTTCTACAACTGAGATAATTCACTCCAATGAAATTTTGAAACTCATAGATCATGTGATCTACTTCAGTAGTCTTTAATCTCTATCCAAAGTCTTGTGATCTTGTCTTTCATTTAGTAGACAGTACCCCAAGTTAATACGATTTTCACCCCAGTAAAACTCAATTTTGTTGAATGAAGAAGACATTCAAATACAAAAAGATGATGTGGGATAAGAGAATTCTTAGAAACGATAAAAAATTGACTTTTTATTTATGTTTTATCAAATTATTATATGTGCATTATCACTGGGAAGTAGGGGAAGTAACTCTGATATCATCATAAATAGTGGCCATTTATTTATCAGATATATGGTAAAAAACATTTTCTATTTGGTAATTTAGTATCATCCCAATCTCTCTATCTCATTCCTAGAGTTGAAAAGCATGAATGTGCCAGATTTTAGCTCAGCCCATCCAGTAGTTTTACTGCCTATACAGTTTAAACACACTCAAACAAACAAACCAACAGTCTTCTTTATTTAAGAGATTTTCCTCATTTCAGGATTGAAAAGAAATTGTTTATTTTTATGCATAGGTTATTTTCCTTGATATTTGCAATTTGTGATTGACTGCAGACTCTGTTTTAGTGAAATACAACCCTTGACATCTGATGGCATTAAATTAATGATGCTTAAAATCAATATCTTGTCTGACCAACAAGCAAGACATAAAAATTGGACTTGTTCCAATATAAAATCACAGATCAATAACATCAAAGAGTTTCTAGAGAGTTGTTGATCTGAATGTCTTTTACTAAGATTCACTTCAGGTCTCAGCCATCCAAGTGTATAGGCAGAATCCATGTTTGTTTTATGGATTGCCATGAAGTCAAAGGTGTGGATTTCAAACTAGTATTTTTTTAAAAAAAATACTGGTAGTAATCTGTGGAAATTCCACAATTGAAAAATTGTCTAACTCTATTGTCTTCAAAATTGGACTCAATTTCTGTCCAATCCCACTCAGTGTTGCCAAGTATGATTTGTTATTCATAGCTAAAGTTGTCTAAAAATGGCCAAAATCAGCTAAATTTTTCCTTTTTCAGCCAACTTTATAGCTAAAAATGTTATATATATATATATATATATATATATATATATATATATATATATATATATATATATATATATAATACTATAAAGATGACAAATGTTTGTTTGTTGATTTCTTTCTTTGTTTTATAGTCTCCCAAATTGCTACATCCTACCGGCTGCAAATTTGTGTACGAAGGGAAACTAGACCCTAGGATGAATAGAGGATTGGTGGAACTAATGCCAGGTGATCTTTAATGGTCAATTTAGGATCAGGTCGATTGGGGCATTTTAAAATCTAAGGAGAACAAGTAATTTTTCTATGAAATATTTTTAGAGGAGGGTGGTTCTACGTTTTAAAAATATAGATTGATCAGTGTTCTTTGGTTGAGAGATTCAGAATTGGCACATTTGGTTAATTTTGTAGCGATTTTTCTTTCCAAGTTTTTTTTTTTTTTTACAACGCCCATCTGATGGAGGCCATACAGTGCAATGACCTAAATGTTGTGTTCAAAAGATGAACAAAGATGAGGACAACAGTCTGGAGAAATCTATACATATTGATGATCCCCCATTTAAAAAGATTCAGACAGAAAATAAATGATGTCTGCTTGACACTTTTAGATGAGAAGTTAATTCTAGTCTTTTCAGCTGATCATCTTAATGTGCACACATCTTTCACGTAATCTTTCGGGATTTTTCTTCTTTTATTTTTTTCTTTCAAATAGGCAGCAAAAGTATGACTTGGTATACAAAATGTTTCAGACAGACAGGCATACTTTGCAGATTTCCAAATTGCACACAATAAACTACATCAACTGAATATTTGTCTATTGATATTTTTTTATTAGATTTTACTATTGTTGCTTTTTATCTTTTGGGTTGATACACACTTTGACTGCTAGAGCAAAGTATGCAAAATAGGAAATAGAAAAGAACCTTCCAACAGGATTTGAACTTGGAGAGTGTTGTAATAAAAAGCAACAATAATAACATTAATAAGATTATATTGAGTGAAAATGCTTCATCTAAAAATTGCAAATGATTTTATTATGACAATGCATTAAAAAATCAGGAAAAAAGTGATTATCTGTGGTCAGGAAATGTGAACATTATAAGAAACAGGTTATTATAAGTATAAGGTAAATGTATTGCTAATGATTTTATGGTGGAAATCCATTGAAAATCCAAAGAAAATGGATTATCAGTGAGTCTTGAATTAATATAAACCTTACTGATAGAAGATAAGGTAGGGCTATTACATGTATAATTATTCTTGATCCTTAGTTAGACCAAGGAATTTGAGCAATTTTTTTCTCTATATGATACTTCAGGAACTCTGGTTATGTATAGTCTTTTAATCAAAATATTAAAATTATCTTAAAAAAAAAAGAGTTCTCATCTCACATCTTATCGATTGAGATTTTTACAGTGTATAAAAATGGTTGTAAAATGTTTTTATGACTAAATGCACCACAGCTGTTGTATGTTGGCACTGTTACCAAGCAAACTTCTTGTCTGTTCATAGCAAACCTAAAATAGCCAGATTTATTGTGAGTTAGAATTTAATAGTTAGAGGACAATATAAATGTTCTCAGACTTTCCTGAATGTTTTATATACCATAGAATAATATGCTTTATGAATCTAATTTGTTGTTCCATTAGCCTAAAAAAAATGGAGTTGGCCTCTACACAAAGCAAATCTCTCTATCAAACCCCAACCAGCATTGTTTTCTAAGTTGAGCTTTAAAATCTCATTTATAAGCTAGTAAATCAGGGTCCGAAAATCAGGGTTCAACATATACACAAGACCAATTTATATAAGATTGTTTATCACTACTTTTGTTTTTTTTTTCTTGTTAATATTGCTGATTTTCCTTGTCTTTCTAGAATTTTTATTTTGCATATCCTTACATATTATGAGTGCATATGCAAATTTCTTCTCTGATTGTCTATTTTGGCTCAAATGGGCTGTTCTGATTGGTTAATTTACCTTCCTATTATGACATAACAATGAACATTATATCATAGAAGCTCTTAAGAATACATATCTGATCACACATTCATGCGGCTTGAGATGAGTTGAAATTTGAAAAATAAAAATAAAAATTAGGATACTTGAATTATTAAAAATAAATTACTTAATAAAATAACTTTAGAATATTGTTGTTTTTGATGGGTATATGCTAGTATATAATAATCAAATTGGGAAAAGTCATGATGGAAGATGTCCTATAGGTAAGTAGCCTGATACCTGTGATAGTGGTGACAAATTAAATAATGTTCATCGTAGACGTGCCTTGTGCTCAATACAATATTATTGCTTCCTTATCAGATATGGAAGGAAGCCAACTATTTCACTTCATAGACTGGAGATGCCTGTTGTTTTGATGGACGTTTCCTAACCATTTTCATATTGACCGTCTTTGTTGCATTATGTCCAAAGGATATATATGTATATATATCGAAGCTCTCAAATTGATACCTGCATTGGCCTTTACAAATTAGCTGCATAGGTGTGAGGTTGTAGCAGTTGCCTCTTACACCTATATATGCAGTATTTTTCTGCCTGAAAACAGTAAGCTTTTGCCATGTCCATTGTGTTGTTGTCAGAATTTCAATGAATACCTGGAAGCTTAAATGTTCAGATATCAATCAAACTGGGGTCCAGATGTCCCACTTCTCAACCAAGGACAAAACCTCCTTAGTTAAAGTACAAAGTAGGATAAAACCTTTTTGGTTTAATCAAAATATGAGTAATTGGGACAGAAACAAATTTTTTTTATATACCTTATTCTTATGTAAGGAAAATTTTTTTGTCTGACCTCATATTCTAATCACACTTTTTTAAACACTACAAACAATAAGAATACAAATTATGATTTAAAAATACTGTATATTACTTTTCCTAAGGATTTTTTCTCCAGAGGATTTTTTTCCTGGGGGTGGGGTTTTCTATGGGGAGGGTTGTCCTACAGTCAGTCATCCTCCAAGGTAGTTTGTTTATCTTAAAAAATGATCAGTCCAGTTTTAAGTGATCTGTACTTACAGCTCGTCTAAAATCCAAACTTGTATAATGAACCCACCCCACCCACACATACACATACTCCCTATGGAATCAAACATCCACAGTTACCCAGGAACATCTATTTGAAACCGTCAACCAAAACAGGCAACATCAGTTTTGATTTCTTCAGTTTTTAAGTGGGTCTAACTGGCTAGCTAAGTATGTGCTGCACATACAAGCCTTATCGATGGAGCTAGAGGACTGAAAATTCCAATGTTCACTTCTTATTATGTCTAAAAAAAACTTTAAGAAAAATATTTTTTCTTCCTCCCAATATAGGTGTTTAGTGGTGGGATTCGATTTACAATGTACGTCATGCTAAATTGGTCCTTCAGTTTGCTTCAGACAGCAATCATGCTTGTTCTTTGGAATTTTTTTTTCTAGTGATCATGACCCTGCAAAAGGGGAGAGAAGTAATTCATTCATTGATCACCCCATTTAAAAATTTTTTGAATTGATCATCCCCAACATGGCATGCTGCTAAAAGGACATTGGTTAAGTGATGGTTTTTATTGAGTGATTAACCAGACCTTTTATATATAAATTTTCTCCTCTGCTGTGCTTGAATATCTCAGTCTGTTGAAACGTACATGTGTGTGTGTATGTTATATATATATATATACTTGTTATAATCTGAGGCTCCCTAAAATAGACCATTTGATGGGCTTAAATTGAAACTCAAAATCAAATCTTCCTTTTATATTGGAAACAGTCAACCAAAACTACCAACATAGGTTTCTTTAATTTTTAAGCTGGTCGGGCTATGTATTGTGCGTACAGGCTGCACTAAAAAAATTTTTTTTTTAAAATTACCCCTAAGTAGGTTTTGGGGAGGGTTAAGTTTGCAATGTAAGTTTCTGCTAAATTGGTCCCTTAGTTTTATGTCTAGCTGTATTCATGCTCATTTTTAGAAAATTTCTCAGTAATCATGGCCCAACAAAAGTCGATAGAAGTAACTTATTCATTGATTAGCCCTTTTTCCAATTTTCTTAATCGATCATCCCTAACATGCCAAGCTACCGAAAGAGCTTGGTCACATTTGGATTTCTACTGAGTGACTAACCAGACCCGTTTCATTTTCTATTGAAATAACCAAACTCTTTTTTATTTTTGTTTATTTTGAATGCGATCTGCCTTGAGTTTTACGGCATTTTCTCTCATGATTTATAATCTAAATATTTCTTTTGTCACGATGCTAATGATGGTTGGAAAAATTCTTTGAATTACAAATAAAGCCGTCTTTTATTTATTGAAAGTTGATGCACAGGAAGTTGGGCTTCCAACTCAATCTGAAAATTATTATGTAAAAACTTTTCAACCAAATTATAGCCTGTCCGTCTGTTATTTTCTTTTGTCTGTTGGATCTAAATGCTAGGAAAAGTGAATGTATTACAAGTAATCTTCAGTCTTAAGAACATTAGCCTCTATTCCTCCATTGTAGAATTTTTCTCAATATGTATGCGTCTAAGATGCGTCTCGTCTTATTCTGTTGCTAACACCTTAATTCCTGACCACTGACATTCTGTTTCTTCCTGACTTTCAGTGCATTTCTATATTGAAATTATTAGCAATACATTTATATTATACATTCTATCAGTAATGCTTGCATTAGTTCCTGACTAATTTTCAAAGCATTTCTATTGTATAATCATTAGCAATGCATTTCTATGGTAAAATCATAAACAATGCATATATATCATACATATAATAGCCCTATCCTGTCAGTAACAATTTCATCAATTCCTGACTCCTTGACAATCCCTTTCTTCTTAATTTTCAATACATTTCTATGTTTAAATCATCAATAATGGATTCAAATTATAAATACATCTTAATAGTGTAAATATTTTCCCCTTGATTTCTGGCAACTGATAATTCTTTTTTCCCTGATTTTTGATACAAAATCATTTTAATACATTTTTCAGGTGAAATTACAAGTAAAAAGTTTCAAATTGAATGATAAACCTTTTGAATTATGTACATTGTATTCAATCATAACTGTTCATTCACTAAATGTGCAATGGAAATTATTGCATCTGCTTACTTCTTATGTATGGTTTTAGTATTTGCTTGGTTAAGATCCAAGTAGTTATCAGAGTGGATAAAAGATTTGATATGTTGGTTTCATAAATTCAATCCGTGATATCCTAGGTTACGTAAAGAACTGGTTACGCAGATCATTCCTTCGATCTCAGAATGAATTTAAAATGCATATGCGACTGTTTTTTTTAGTTTTTTTTATCCTAACATGTGCATTTGCAGCCATTTTTTCAGGAACAGGCAAAAGGATATTTCTAGGAGAGGTGGGCACAAAAAGATATATCGGAATGTTCGTTCTAAGCTGTCACAGCTAATTGTGATCCATTGATAACAGGCTTCTATAAGGTTCCAACTTTCAAACCGTCATGTCCTCGGTGAGAAGGCCTGATCTAAGGGGGAGGACAAATGCCCCTTTTGCACCATCCAGCGGATGTCCGTGCCTGACTGATTTCAACCAATTTTTTTTTCTCTTTGTTCATTGAATAAGATTTGGTCAAAGCTATAGATATTTTTTAACTATAAATTAGTCAAGTATTATGGTCTAATGGAGGAGTGGGATGGCCTAGTGGGTAACGAGCTGAGTTAGTAGTAATGTTGTATGTGGAGCCAGAGCATGTGCAGTGGACACTAGTAAGTTCTACTGGTATTTTAATCAAGAGTGGTGACTTTTTATAAAACTTTCATCATTCATTTTTCATTTAGGTGGTTGTTTTCGAAATTTGTTGGATTCAACTTTTTTATTGAGCATTTCAGTATTTACCTGCATCTTGTGAACAAAATGAAGACTATACCAAACATTGGATGAAAATTCCTTACTTTACAGAAACTTTGCCACCTTTTTTTTTTTCTTTCTATATTACCACACGCATACCTTACTGCATATAGTTATCACTATTTATTTCTCTCTCTCCCTCTCTTATATATATATACATATATGTTTGTGTGTGTGTGTGTGTGTGCATATGCTTGTGTGTGTGTGTTTGTATATATGTTTGTGTGTGTGTGTGTGTTTGTATATATGTTTGTGTGTGTGTGTGTTTGTATATATGTTTGAATGTGTATGTATATATGTTTGAATGTGTATGTATATATGTTTGTATGTGTGTGTGTATATGTTTGTATGTGTGTGTGTATATGTTTGTATGTGTGTGTATATATGTTTGTATGTGTGTGTGTATATGTTTGTATGTGTGTGTGTATATGTTTGTATGTGTGTATATATATGTTTGTGTGTGTGTGTATATATATATGTTTGTGTGTGTATATGTATATATGTTTGTGTGTGTATATATATAAATATATGTGTTTGTGTGTGTATATATATGTTTGTGTGTGTGCGTGCGTACATATGTGTATGGGTGCGTATATATATCTATATATATGTATGTGTGCGTATATTTGTGTGTGTATAGGTATGTCTGTGTGCTTATATATATATATGTGTGTGTGTGCGTGTATGTGCATATATATATATATATATATATATATAATGTATATATATATATATGTATGAATTATCAAAACATATACCCGGTGAATGTTAAGATTTTGTGCCTCTCGCACTTATCAGCAACTGGCAATATATTGCTTCCAGTGGATTATGAAAATAAACTGCCCATTTATAATTGAATATAAAGAAAAGAAGAATCACGAGGACATGTACCATCTACAATGGATAAAATGATTTTTACTGATTTTTTTTTTGTTTTTTACAAACTGAGAAAATGTACATATACATGTATATTAAGATCTATGACTGTGGGTATGTATATAAAGAAACATAAATGAATTCATGCATATATATATATATATATATATATATATATATATGTGTGTGTATATATATATATGCATGTGTGTCTGCATGATAGATATCATATATGTCTCTGCATGATAAATATCATATATATATATATTTTTATAGGTGTGTCAATATGTATGTTTAGAAATGTGCTTGTGGTTGAACTTATAAATTTCTGTATTTCCATGCCAACCTGAAATATATATGTATGTTGATATGTGTGTGTGTGTGTATATATATATAGAGAGAGAGAGAAAGAGATAGATTGATAAAGATTTACAAGCGTGTTTATGCAGATATATATATATATATATATATATATATATATATATATGAATGCAAATGTTTACATATAATGTTTAGTGTTTCCATGCAAATTCAGAATTGTTTGTGTTCTTCAGCTAATCTTAGAACCTTAAATGTCTGTGTTCATCCATGTATTCGGCTGTCTATAGAGCATTTTTACTCAGCCACTTGGAAATTCATTCAACCATGTCATGTTGCACTATCAACACTTATTGATTCAGTTTCTATCGTACATGAATGTAAAATAATACAAATAAATGAAATAGATAAAATTCTAAAAAAACTCCCGCTCAAAGAAAGGAAACAAAAGAATAAAGAAAACACCTTTTTTTTTCTTCAAAATTGTTTCATGAAGAAATTCAAGCATTTTGGGGATGTAACACTTCTAAATATAAGAAGAGTATATAACCTATGTATCCTCCTGATAGTCACCTATGGAGCTGAAACTTAACCAAGAGATTGATCTGCGAACTGAGAACCATGTAATGTGCACATGAGAGAATCATGCTCAACATTACGTTGAAAGACCACAAGACAGCATAGTATGTTAGGGAAAATACAGGAGTCTGACACATCATAGAACCCATTAGAACACTCAAATGGCAACGGGCTGGTCCTGTGGCAAGAATGGCAGACATCTGATGGACATTACAACTCACAACATGGATCACCAGAGATCACACATACAACCGAGGCTGTCAAAATACAAAATAGAGAGATAAACGAGACAACTTCAGAAAATATTGGCTCCATGACGCTCACAATAGAGAAGTGTGGCAAATCTTGCGGAAGGTCCATGTCCAACGACAGACGATAAAAGACTGATGATGATGTCAAAACAAAAGACTTACTTGCAATCTCTAGGACCTGTTTTATAAGGGCGGTTTCTTTTGGACTGCAGTTCATCACAATTCTGACCTCCAAGCTGTACATCTTGAGTGCTTGGCCTCATGTCTGCTAGGCCAGGGCATTGGATATAATATAATATTTGACTATATATATCAATTCAGCACTCATTTAGGAAAGACATGAATACATTTCCTCTTCTGCTCTGTACCACACCCAGATATCTTGACAAAATATCTCATCACTGGCTTACCATGATACTAACAGTACAAAAAAAATGGAAGATCTGATATGAAATACTTAATTGCAATATCGTCATGATGCTGCAATTGAAGATGGTCTGTTGTACTGACTCTGCCCAAATTTGCCTTTTGACTTTGACCCCTTTGGGTTGGTAAATGAAAACAGACTGGATTTGAAAGAGAAAAGCACTGAAAAGAAATTGGAGGAAATTTGATAGGCAGAAATAAAGATTAACAAGAGGTAGTGCTGGAAAGGAGGGGAGAAGAGAAAGAGAGAGAGAAGGAAAAAGAATGAGGAAACTGAAAGGAAGATGAGAGCTGGGAAGAACAGAAAAGAAAAAGGATGTGATGAAAAAGAAAGCATAGAAGAAGAAGAGATGAGAAATACAAGGTGAGAGGAACAATGTGAGTGAGAGGATTATTGAGAATCGGAAAGAAAAAGAGAGAGAGAGAAGTGGTGAAAGGTGGAGGAGAACAGAAGACATAGATTGTGCAAAAGAGAGTTGAAACAGTAAGGTGATAGAAGACTCAGTAATAAAAGGAGTAGAAAGAGAGGAGGAAAGCAAAGCAAAGGGAGGAGGTTGTGCTTTATCATGTGACAACTACTGAGATGCCCTGATAAAGGCCATGTTTGTCCTGAAGCCATCCTTGTCATGGGTCAGTGCGTTTTCTCCTTTCAAGTGTGGAATGTTGAGGATATTTTTTAAATGCTGGCAAATGTCAGAAGATATTTGTTTCTCAATAAACAAATAATGTCATGTTCTGACAACCTTTGGTGCTGAAGACAGTAAGTTTTGGTGGCCTCTTCACAAAACTACTCAACTATGATGAGTTTGTATTTTTAAACGTACTTTTATATAATATTCCAAGTATATACATATATATATATATTATCTGGGTCTCCATGTACGTATATTATTTTGTATATCAGTTTATATATAAATTATCAGTAAGAAAACAAACTTTCAAGTGTTTCAAAAGTTTTCCTCTTTCAAGATTTCTTTAACTTTGCTAAGATTTTAATGATAGATACCAACGCACATATCCATTACACGCAAAAAAACGTGTACATTTGCATATATATTATATGTGAAAAGATCTGTTAAATTCAAAAAATGACATTTTTTAAAAAGTAAATAGTAAGAAAGTATGGAATTGTAATGCTAAAACACATCAAACTATCATTAAGCTTTAAAGACAGAAACATTTATCCATTAAAAGTCTGGAGTATGTATTTGAATATGTTACACGTATTATATTTGCTTTGATGAAAAGTTTTGTTTTCAAAGGAGCTATGGATTAGAAATTATTATCATTATTCATCGTTTTCTAGAAAAAAAAGTCAAATTATTGAGTGGCTTCCCCATAAATTATTTGATTTATAGAGTTTTCTCCCTTTCATTTGTCTCAATATTATAAGCAAAAAGTTTGCAAAATTTGAAAAAAAAACTGCTTTTTGATTCACTCATATACACAGTTAGAAAAAGTTAAACAGCTTTTGACCTCTGCATCAAAGAGGTGTATCCCTATGCCAAATTTCAGTTTCTTAAGTGTGAAACTTTGGTTTACAACTTGGAACATACATAGATACAACTGAACATACTTCCATATAATATATATATATAATATAATATATATATATATAGAGAGAGATTTTATGAAAGTGTGTGTAAATATATATATATATGTATATATATATATATATATATATATATATATATATCATTATCCAGAACATATCATCCTTGGAGGCAAGGTAGGCACTGCCTACCCCGAAAGAAATCATAAAGGGAAATTATTGAACATAAAAAGTGAAAGATCTCCAATTCATAGTTGATTTGTAACTTGATGCATTAAATTCAATGTATAATTCAGTGAAGTTTTATATATTCCATCAAAATTCTACCTTGCCTTTCAGCATCAGTGTATATGATAATGCATAATGATGCAAAACTTATGTGCCATTGTTGGATGAGCCAAGCTACATTTGATAACACAATAGGAAAGGCAGTCAAAATTCTGCCTTTCGCTACAGCCAGTCTTCTTGAATTCACTGTAAAAAGGAGTGGGACGTCTGTTGTGATGTCTGCATCCGTTGCTTTAGTGGCTTGGCAATCTATTTCAGAATTTTCTCCTGAACAACTTATATATAAAAGTTTTTCTCTTTTATTATAATCTGTTATTTATTTTTGAAATTTGTGATTATATCTATAAAAAGAAGTCACGTTGGAAATGAATTGGAAATTTTTCAATGCCAAAAATACTCTTAACTTAAAATTCAAGAAATTAATGAAATTTAATAAAACTTTTGGTATTTATTCATTGATTACTATATTTATTCATGAAAAGGCTACTTAGTAAAAAAAAAAATTAGTGAAAATATATGTTCGTACAAGAACATCTCCTTATTAAACTTTATGACATCTCAATAAACATCTGAGTTGAAAGGTGTTTACATTGTAAAAAGATAAATCCATCCGATAAGGTTTAATCAATTCCCTGTAACATTTCATACTGCATTATAAACTAAAGTAATGCTTTGTTTAACAACTTTTTAATTTTATTTGTTGAAATATTTTGTAGATTTACAATGTTTAAAGGCAATGGTTGACAATTTACTTCATAAAGGTTGATCGGCTGCCTATCCTGAGTAAATACTAATGGCATGCGCTTTATATATATATATATATAATATATATATATATATATATATATAGGAGAGGATGAAAGAGTCTGTATGTATGTATATATAATGTATGCTTGTATAGAGAGAATGAAAATGTCTGCATGTATATGTGTGGGTACATGGGAGGGTTGCCTTCAGGTAAGATGTTGGACTCTGGGAATAGTGGTTTAATATTTGCCATTGGCTATATTTGAATGCTGGGAGGCAGAGCTAAGGAAAATCTGATATCCTCCGGTCCCTCAAGGAAGAATGTTTAGCATCTGCTTAGTAACCTGCCTTGTAAAAATAATTAGAAAAGACAACCCTTCCTGGATGTCATGCTCGAGCATTGTTTGATTTGAACAACTTGAATGATGTTATGAGAGAGAGGAAAAACTGTGGAGCATTCCTGGTGGTATTGTGAGAGATGGTTGGTGTAGTGTAGACTAAGTGGTTATAATCTTTCCGCACTAAAACCATGCCAGACCTCGGGATCATCCTCCGAGGGAAACGTTGGGAATGCTGTTGCAGATGCATTCCAGTGTGTGTCTGAGTGTATGTGTGCATGCGCACGCGGATAGGTACATCAGTAAGTCTGTAGTCTGATGGTGATAAAAGCATCTATTTTGTGCATCATATATTCATTTTTCAACACAATCTCCTTCATTGCACATAATATTCAGTGGTGAATATTAATCACATAGATTGAACTTCATTGAGTAAAAGTTCAGGATTAGAAGTCGGCTGATAACTTTGTGTGAGGCTGCGGACTTATTGATGTATCCTTGTATACTCATTGCTGAAATACTCTAGAAGGTGCCCGCCTCAGACTTGTATGAATTAAAGTGTGTCTATGTCTGTACATACATAAGTATCAATCTTGCTTCTATCCAAAGTCATCTTTTTGCTATTTTGGGGATTAATCCATTGTTTATCTCTCATTTATACATGAAACTCTATATTGGTGGTTTCAAAACTTTGAAAAATCAAGGATCCCTTCTGTAAAGGAAATATTTTTAGCTATTAGTTTTTAGACAATAATCGATGAACTACAATATCAAATTATTTTGACCTTTGAAAACAGTATTCATTCTAAATGGATTACATTTATTTGAATTCGAAAGCCTGTGTACAATAATTGTTTTTCAATAGCTGTATGATGAATGATGATATTTCTCTGCTAGAAGATTTGCAATGTCAGGTTCAGAAGGAAAACTGCTGTAGACTCCGAAAGTCCCAAACCATTGTTCTGTATATTTAGGTACAATCTGTGATCTTTTTTTTCTGCTTATACTTCCACACAGGGGAGATATAAAAGATATGAATTTGGGGATCGGGATACTGTTGAGACAAATTTGATGTTTGTTATATAATTAAATATTCGTATTTATTTATTTATTCATTCATATTTACTTTTTATATCTATATATTCATTTATGTATATACATTTATTTATTATATCTCGGAATTTTTGAGATGAGGTATTATTATTATTTCTATTGACATTCGGACCATCGTCATCTAGCACCTGTTGTCCACATGGACACATAGCGCAGTGGTTACAGCATCAGACAAATTACTGTAAAGTTATCTGATGGTTCTAGGTTCGATCCTAGTGTGAAACAATATAACAATACTACTAATGCTAAGAGGGGAGTACGGCCAATATACATCCGTCGGATAAATAAAAGGTTCGGTTCATTACTTCCCCAAATCTACCAGATGATATCTGACGAAGGCCGTAGAGTGCAACGGCCGAAACGTTGTATGAAAAACAACCAAGATGAGGATGGTCCGAATATCAATAGAAATTACATTTATTTATGTATATATATTCATTTATATATGTATATCTATATATTTATTTATATATATCATATATTTGTATATTATCTATACATATGTATTTGTATATTATCTATACATATGTATTTGTATATTATCTATACATATGTATTTATATATTATCTATACATATATATTTATATATTATCTATACATATATATTCATATATATGTACGTATTCATATATATATATATATATATATATATATATATATATATATATATATATATATATATATATATTGAGACCGATATGTAAGCCAGTTCAATGTAGTTTTGCTCTTACCATTGAGCCCTTGTTAATGCAAAGGCTCAAATAACTGTTTCCACTGCAAATTCTAATCTGGTTTATTCTTTGTATACTTGTTTCTTCCAATATAATTATGTATATATATATGCATGTACAAACATGTACATATATATATATATATATATATATATATATATATATATATATGTGTGTGTATTTTTTTTTTCCAGTTTTGACACCTGTGCTTTCAAAATGATTTGGTTGAGAAAATCTTTGTAAAAAAAGCATTTATATATATATATATATATATATATATATATATATATATATATATATATATATATATATATATATATATATATATATATATACTTTGGCAAGCAGTATTTAGAAAAATGATATGACCGGTCAGTTGTTTGGGGGGCATTTATCAAAATTATAGAAACTTTAAGCTATGACTAACAACTATTGGGGTACTCAATCACCCCCTGACTCTACCCAACACTGTTCAACAAACTTTTTAACTATTCTCAATTTAATAAATCGATGGTTTTACTAGTTACCACCTGAAAGATCATTATACTAACTAAAGTTTAACAGATTATTCTAGTAATTACCACCCAACATCATTTTATTAATTTCTACTTGACAAATCATTTTGCTTATCATCAGAAAGATTCTTTGCTTATAACCATCTTGTATATCATTTCTCCTGATTATCACCCAACAGATAATACTACCAGGTTGTGGAAGCTCCATTTACACATTATGCATCGCTAAATGAAATTTGGAACATAGTCTGGTGGTAATTCAGACCACCTAGATTTCTAATTATGAAAATTTATGATGATTCATTAATCAATTCGAGAACACATAATTTGATATTTGAAGAAAAGGAAATAGGTAAGTCATCTCTGGTCCCATTTAGATTATCAGACTTTTTCCAATTTTGTTTTACTATTTTCTCATTATACCATTAGTTCATCGTTTGCCAAATTTTTTTGGCCGAGACCCTGAACACAGAATTATTTTGCCCTAGGGACCCTCAGAAAGGAAATGTAATTTCAGTTTTTCTTCACTTAGTTTTATCCAATGAATTTTATTGAATTTTATTTGAATTCAATAATCAAGTGGAAGTCTTGGATGTGAACAGACTGTGATATGTAAGATATTTTCAAACAATTCCCTGGTCTCTATCATCCTTTATGTTCTGGAATTGTGAATAGGGAAATTCTGAGTACATCTGCACGATTTTTACTCTTTTCATATTTTTCCTTTTTCCTTTTTATTTTCTACACATTAAAAAAAAATTTAATCTACAAATCATCCAACCTTCTAGAGAATTGTTGCAACCCAAATAAGGGTCGCAACCATGGGTTTTGTAACCACAGCTTTATTGTTAATGTGGAATATGGAAAATTCCAATTTTGGTGTTGATGTAAGAAAAAAGAGTTTATGGATTGGAGATTTCTATTCTAAAATGCATCTCATCTGCTCTAAAGGTGCAGCATGTTTAACAAAATAAGTTTTATCAAAAACTGTCATCTAAAACTGTCTCCACAGGTTTCTTCAATATCTAAGTCAGTCTGGCTTTGTAAGTATAACATGTACAGGCTGCACCAATGGAGCTAGAAAATCAAAACACCCACTCTTATTTATTGTCCAGAAAAAACGTCTTTCAGTTGTTTTTTTTTTTTTCGAATTCCTCTCTCTGATTCCTCTCCTAAAGAGGTTTTTAGTGGGGTTGGGGGAATTTGCAATGTAAATTTATGTTTAAACGGTCTCTTAGTCTGTCTCTGGCAGCAATTATTTTATAAATTGAGACATTTTGTGATCACTGCCCAATGAAAGGTTAGAGAAGTAACTTATTCATTGATCATCCTCAACACAGCATGCTGCCAAAAGACAATGGTCACGTGATGGTTTCTATTGAGCGACTAACCAGTCATTATTATTTCGATCAGTTCTCCTTTTTACTCCCTGTCAATATTATCGATTTAGCACTTTCTGAGAATGTATCATACATAGATTCACTTTTTTCTATCAAGTTTTTACATACCAAATGATATATACTTTGTGGAGAAGCCACCTCATGTCAGAGAGTTTCATCTAGGATAGATATTTTCCTTACAAACCCAGTGGTGTGTGGTGCATTGTATCACGGGTTTGCTGTGAAGTTATGGATGCACAAAAACGCAAAAATATTTCAACGTCTTAAAAAGTGATTGACAATAAAAGCATTTCTAGTACTATGTTAGGAAGGAGATTCCAATTGTTAATTGTTAAGTTTCATACCCTTGCCTTTTTGATGTTACAAATTACAAATAAATGAGAAAATTAATGTGAGTAGTACAACATTTTTAAATTCCTGTAATTAACAGATGCATAGTAAAACATAGAAGAGGAAGGAAAAAAATATGTCTTGAATTTGTTTTTTTTTTTTAAATAAATTCTTAGAAGCTTCTTTCGACTGACACTCTCATCGGAGGATAACCTGTCAAAAAATGTTTGCGACGATCCTAAATAGTGCCAAGAAGGCTTTTAGTGTCCATCACTTTTTACCGACCTAAAATATTTTTGCCTTTTTGCGCAACTGTACCTCAAAGACAGCAAGTAATGCAATGCACCCAACGTCACAGTACAAACCCATTGGGAAAGGGTTATAAAATCTAATGGAGCAGATTTAGATTATAGGATAGAATATTGTGTTTTAAAAAAAATGTATTCTGTTTTCCTATTTATAATCATTTGAAGCATTCGAGACATTTGTTAAATGCTTTAGAACATTCTCTCCATTGTACAAGAAGCTTCAATCTGATCAATGCTGAAATGCTCAACTCAAGGTTTCAAGGTATTTTACATATTCTAATTGCTATTATGATTTCTTGCAGCTCTCCAAAGGGACTCCTGTCTGTCCACTTGAGGTCTGCACATGAAGTGATTGCATAGTCAATGATCTGTCTATAGTTCTTCCTACATGCTGCATCCCTGCTAATTAAGCATCTATTGTGCTCGGATCCACGTCTACGTCCAGCGGGATTGGATGCTCTAAGCCACAATCAGCCTACACTTGTTTACGTCTCTTTCTATACAACCCGACTGAATGATTTTAGCAATGAGCGACTTCTCCGAATAAAGAGGATGTGCATGTAACAGGAGCTTCTATAATAATCTCTCTTCGCGTGAGACAGTTTTCGTGAATAGGCAAATCAACTTTTGTTAACCTGTTGTACCTGAAGTGCACCTCGAAGCGCAAATTAAACAGAACAATTAATTAATTTTAAGAGCATTGAAATTGTAGAAATGTTGAGGGAGGGAAGAAAAATTGATATTCTGATTTGAAAGACGTGACGGTATTTTCCCCCCCCCCTACAATGAGTTTGTTCAATTTTTTTGTGTACTGGTACTCTGCATTGTTCATAGTGAAATCTTTGTTTTCTCTATTGTTCTACCTACACAAAAAGAAATACAAACTATTATATATATATATATATATATATATATATATATATATATATATATATATATATATAGTCTAGCAAGCTTAACTGCTTTAAACACTAAATACATTTTTTTTCAAAATCTTTTGTGTGACTTCAGACCACTTATTCCCCAAAACCTGTTAATGTGATTTATTTAATTTTCTCCAGTGTTTTTTTTTCTTCTGTTTTACAAATACTTTGTTATTATGGTACTGAGTAAATTTTTTCTTATTAGAATCATCAGTTGTTTACTGTGAAACAGTTTTGGGGATTTGAAAACAAAACAGTTTTATTAAATTGGTTTCTCTCTCTCAAAAGTAGAGCATCCCTATCGAAACCTTTCATTAGCAGAAATGGCATAAGACAAAGATCCAATTGCCATTAATTTATATGGGAAAAAAATTCTGTGCTTTCATAAACCCCCAAAATAGTGATTATGGTACGTTAGGCTGAGTCGTCAGTGGTTAGGATGATGGGAGGTACAGGAGACCGGATGTAGTAATATAGTGAATAGGCACCCCAAAGGGAACTTTTGAGAAGCAGGCTATAATTGTATATAGTGTGTGCATTTTTATGTAACTTAAGGTATTTACTAGGCTTAGCTTGATGTAATGCAAGGCCAAAAGTGCATGAATTCAGATACAGTTGTAATGATCTGACATACTAGCTTGCTAACCACTGCTCCAGTGAGAAATATGCAACTACTTCATCCAAAAAGCAAGCCAGTAACAAGTACTAATCTTCATAAAAGCAAATGGGCAAAATATGGTGTGCAATATTGTGCTCTGTCAATGTTACAAGTTGAGGGCCTGTCTACCTTGAAAATCAGCTTCCAAAATCCTGGCTTTTTACACCAGCTTGAATGTTGGCCTCTGGCATTGATAGGAAATACCATGGTAACACAAACTTGGGTTCATTCTCCAGGTCAAGCTGCCTGTTGTAAAAGTTACATCTTGATTGGTTCTTGTTGTTGCTATGGTGACCATAAGGAGAAGAGAAGTATTTCTAAATAAAAGGGTTGCATATCAGCGCTGAAAATAAATTCACTACTTTTTATAAACAATGTCATTCTTCTCTCCAGATAAAGTTGTCTTTTGAGAAGCTTATGTCAGTTGGGTTTTAACAGACTGAAATTCTGGTATGCTTAAAACTCCCCTCCCCCACATCCTTTGCTGTCCCACCATCAACTCTGTGTCTGTATGGCTCCCATCATCTTTGCTTTGTCATTTCCTGAGGGCTGCTGCAAGAAGCAGAAGCTGTTTTTTTTTTTTTTCATTTCATTCATTTACCTTCAATATTTTGAGGAAACAAAAATTTAAGGGTGCCAGTACCAGGGTAAATAATCATCTAATGATAAATATGAGGTCTGTCCAGAAAGTGTCCAGCCATTTTGATATCAATGGAAAAATAGCCTACCAAGGGTAATGGCTCCTTAGTGTTTTCATTGTACTCCCCTTGGGACCTCACACAATTATACTTATATTCCTTCCATTTTTCAAAACTGTTTTCAATATTCACTTTCAGGATTGCCATACCCTAGGGTCACAGAGAGACAAATCTGAACTGAGTTACACCACAGGAGAGTGTCTGTTCATAAATTTTCAGTAAGGTCTTCTCTGATTGGTTGCCAAGTTATATCAAGGCCATGCCCTTGGTTCTGGCATGAGTGCATGCTGTTCAAGTCCAGGTAAAAGCCAGGATCTTGAATGCTGATTCTCAAGGCAAGCAGGCAATCCGTACTTGGAAGATTTACATATTACAACCCTCCTACCACCATTTCCCATCATTTCGGCTCTGTGCCGTTATAAACTGAGAAAATATCAAGACATTACTATTAAATATATTCAACTCTTCATTGTCTGAGAAACCTTTACTCTTTATTGCCAAACAAAGTTCCATCTTTTCTTTCTCTCATTATCATCCATATATATAAAACACAATATGTATCCATGAAGACATATTTTGTTTTATGAAACACTTTTCAATGAGCTCACAGATACTATACTCTGTTCCTTGACAGAAGGCTAGAGAGCAAAATTTTAATCCTTGCTAGCATGCACAGATTTTCTGATCCGAGGCAGAAATTTATTTTTCAACTTCCTGCCAGTAATCACATACATTCCTGCGTAGGTTCTGAAGAGGATATTTTAGAGGTTAAAGGCAAAAATTGTTTGCTATATAAAATTGTCCCTTTCTTTTCATGTCGTGATCCGACTTAAAAAGCCCTGCGCCCCTGTGATTTGTCTGCATGATAAACAGTGGAAGGTTGGGTATTTGCTGGTGCAATTTGATTGGCTGTTGGTCTTTTCCTTTAATCCTTCATCCAAAGTACAAGTGCTAAACATCTACTCCTGTTAACTGAGTAAACACGAATACCAAACAAGCCCACTTAGGTCATTTTTGGCCCTCTCTTATATTTCTACTGAAAAGATTTATGGCTTAAGATAATTCTCAAAGAATTTCATTCTAACAATATTTACAGAAATTGTATCAGATTGCATGGAAAGAACCAGGCTTTGATGTTCTGGGAACATTGCTCGTGTTTTACTTTCAAAATAGGAGGATTTTCAAAAAATACTTGAAGGATTTGAATCCACGACTGTCATTCCTGCACCGAATATGCATGATGAATAGAATTTGGATTAAGGCAGGATGTGAAGAGAAGAGTTTCTTGAATCGAGAGAATCTTTTTTTTTTCTCTTTTCTTTTCTTTATATTTCTCTTATTTCTCTCATCTGTCTTTTTGCTCTCCCTTCTCTCATCTGTCTTTTTGCTCTCCCTTCTCTACCCTCTGTCTTCTTTCTCTCCTTTCTCTTCCCCCAATCTTTTTTCCTTCCTCCCTCTCATTCCTTTTTTTTCTGTCCTCTTTCTCTTTCCTCTATTCCTCTCCATCCTCTTTTTCTCTCTTTTCATTTTTTTCTCTCCACTCTCTCTTTTCATTTTTTTCTCTCCTCTCTCTTTCTCTTTCATCTTTTTCCTCTCCCTCTCTCATCTTTTTTCTCTCCTCTCTCATCTTTTTTCTCTCCTCTCTCATCTTTTTTCTCTCCTCTCTCATCTTTTTTCTCTCCTCTCTCATCTTTTTTCTCTCCCCTCTCTGTCTCTCTCATCTTTTTTCTCTCCCCTCTCTGTCTCTTTCATCTTTTTTCTCTCCCCCTCTCTGTCTCTTTCATCTTTTTTCTCTCCCCCTCTCCGTCTCTTTCATCTTTTTTCTCTCCCCCTCTCTGTCTCTTTCATTTTTTTCTCTCCCCCTCTCTGTCTCTTTCACCTTTTTTTCTCTCCTCTCTCTTCCCCTGTACTGATGAGCTCATAATTTGTTTCATTGACTTTCATACATATCTATCTCTTGAATGAATGTATATCTTAATATTGAATACATATTTTTTATGTGAATTGTATATGAAGATACCCATTGAGGCATTTCAATATGATAAATGAATAAAAGTTCTCTTTCCGTTGCCTTTCTCTCTCACCTCTTTTCTCTTCCTGTCTTTCTTCCCCATTTTCTTTTTTTACTGTCTTTCCCCATCTTCTCTTTCTAATCTTTCTTTTCCTTTCATATCATTCTCCCTTTTCTCTTTCTTTCTCCCTTTTTATTCTTCCTTTTTCTTTTTTCTCCTCTCTTTCATTCTTCCTTTTTCTCTTCTCTCTTTCATTCCATCTCTTTCTCTTTTCTTCTTTCCTTTTTCCCATCTCTTTCTCTTTCTTTCCTCCTCCTCTCTCTCTCTCTCTCTCAATCTCTCTATCTATAAATATATATATCTATCTATCTATCTATCTATCTATCTATATATATATATATATATATATATATATATATATATATATATATATATATATATATATATATATATATATATATTGTCTTCTTCCTTCCTAGTTCTAATTCTTCCATTTTTGATATTCAAGGAAGGAGTGGCTATAATGTGTGCATTTGTGCAACCAGTGAGATAATCTGCATACACAAAAGAAACCTGCAAAGGAATGAGCTGATATCAGGAATTATTGCTGAAATAATAGACATTTGCAATTCTCTATTTCAGTCCACTTGTTTGTATTTCCAAAATCATAACTGACAGCAAGACTTTGGATCTGGTTTTAGTCAGGGTTGTACTAGTGAAGGTCTGGGGGTGGGTTGCAGTGGAGAGGGGGTTTGTGACAGTGCTAAGGACATTGGTTAGTTGTTGTTTGTGGTCGCTTGCTCAGTTTGTTGTCAGTCCCCAACATGTTTGCTGTTATTGTCGGGAGAGTGATTTATTTTTATCATATTGGCTTTGTTATGAAAAATTATCCAAATATCACATTGCTACTGATTCCTAGGTATTATAGATGGGAGGAAAATTACCAAAGGCTCAAGATTGACAGCTTAGGAGGGAGTATAAATTGTTGCAAACACCAGTCAAAAACGTCTGATAGGATGAGAAGTATGGCCTATGTCCTATCTGATGCATGTACACATGCATTATGTCTCCAGGATTATGTATAAACATTTTCCTGAGAACTGGCCATTTTAGTCTTATCTAAGACAAGCCCAACATCCACAGAGACCAGAAACATACACCCTCTGCCACCTCCTCTCACAAACCCCTCTTATTTCAGACCAAACTTGACTCTCACCTATACAAATACAGATGCCTTACTGAACAGCCAAACAACATAGAAATATCCTTATTTCTTTCCTCAACCTTAGATATGTGAACAGCAAAATTTTCTTCAAACCACTGCAAGTTTTTCTCTGAAAAAGATGGCTAACACCTGTTGAAATGAATCAAAACATCCCCATGTGATTTTTAAAATTGTTTGAGATGTAACACCTGCTTTCTCTCAAGTTTTTTTTCACCTTCTAATTGTTACTCTCAGCATTCTATCGGATTTCTTCACATCCACAATATATATATATATATATATATATATATATATATATATATATATATATATATCACAAGTCATATTTGCTAGGTTTGTTTGGGGAAAATATTCCAAGATAGCACTGCATCAAATGCCCACATATACCCAAGGGTCTAGATAGACAGTTCAGGAGTCAGGATGAACTGAAGTAAACATACCAAAAACTTCCCCATATAAAATGTATCTTGTAAATAAGTTGATTGTTTTAACTAATGGAAAATGAAATAAAGAATTTTGTTACATTTTGGAAATTGTTAACATTAAATGAGGGAAATCTAAAGAGATATTTATAGATAGATGTAAATCTATTTGAGGCTCTGCTATTTTCTCTGCAAGTATCTTTTGTCTGCCTCGTCAATAGAAGAAGAATGGTGATCAAATCTCTGCCTTGAACAGATGTTCTGGCTATTCTCTGACTTCGTAAGATTTTCTTCATGTCCCTCCAATTAAGCCTGCTTTCCCCTATTTCAAAAGAGGGAAGAAGAGTTTTTAATAAGCACATTTGTTGAATCACATGAATAGGGGGGAAAAAAACAATTGTAGGATAAATTTAAAATTTCATATTCTCCTTATGTATAATTACATTTAAAATAGCAAAATCTCTTTTAATTTTCTTAGAAATTGCTTGTAAAATTGGGGTTCCTTAATGAATGAGCAGAGGTACCTTAGTTTTTGAATGGGGTATCATTGCTTATTAATTCTCAAGCTAACTTTAGTTTCAGCAGGTTTTCTAGTTATTGCCTCCTTATTTTATTTCTTTTCAATCTATGGTTATTATTGCATTAAAATAGTACATTCTAATTTTGTCTTTATTTTTTTAGATGAGGAATTGTCATTATCATTCATTGATTTATCCGAACTCTTGTTCTCACCTCGGTTGGTATAGACACAATGCACTGGCCATGTACCCTCAATTCTTCTTTTTGGGAAAAATTTTCTAAAAAATCTGACGAAATTTATCAGAACAGTATGAACCTAATTGCAAACTATCTAACATTAGATTTAAAGGCTCCAAATCATGCCACTTGATGTCTTTATGGATGGTGCCCCAATGGATATAGGCATTGGTTATGTGTTACAGTTACCTGATGGTTGTGAGTTCATTACCTAGATGTGGTTCAGCAGATAAGTAAAAATGCTATCAGGGTCTATATAACATAAGAATCAAGAAATACAAGCTATCAATGGACTGCCAACTAGGAGCAAATAGGCTCCTGATGAAGTCTGTCATAACATCTATAAAGACCTAGATGAGAATAATAGTTTGAAAAAATCAATGTATGATAGCTCATTCTAGTTCAGTCTCAGTATGAATTTATCTTGAAATTATATAAGTAGGCAAAGAGAGTGCCTTGCCATGGAGTAAAGGTTTGCCAGATCAGTTGAATCTTCACTCAAAACCCTAGAACTGAGGCTTCCTGTCAGACTAAACTTATACCCGTGGAGTAGTGAGTAGAAAGCTCTTTCTGCTGACCATTACTGCTGTGGTGAGTTCAATCATCACTGGGTAACCCACTACATCTAACTAAATAGTAAATACCTTCGAGTTGTCTTTGTTTTTATCACCTAGTAATAGTTTTAAATCATTTGAATTCTGAAATGAAATATTCTTACTGCGTGCTACTCACTTCAACAGCTGGGGTTGGGAGGTGTTGTTTGACCTAGATAGTTGAGATAAAAAGCAACAATAAAATGAAGAAAGTAGTCAACAATATATTGTGAAAATACATAATCTTAAAATTCAGATAACTTCAGACTATTGCTTCTACTATTACAAGGTTGTTAATAAACAATATATTGTGGACAATCAAAAAAAGAGGTGGCAATATCATTTGCATGTTTATGTATGTAAAAGCCTGAATATATATATGTGTACAGCTATAAATGTCCTTTAAATCCTCCTCAAATTATCAAGATGATTTTTTTAATATAAGCATTTATTTCCATTACTTATTCAATTTTACATTTTCTGTGAATATGTGTGTTATTTTGTTCATGATAAATTTGAAATTTTATCCGGCTTCTAAATCGTTAAGTGAAATAAATTATTAAATGCTTGTCAAGACTCCATTTTTTTCATGTCCAGCGAAGATTGATTATCTATTTTCGCCTCCTTCAACAATTTTAGTGTTTTTTTTTTTGTTTTTTTTTACTTAAAATTTTTTAAAAATCTACCAACATAAATCTGCCTAAATATGCGTCTCTACAGTTGATATATGAGGTGACCGACCAACAGAGCTTATTACTTGGCAAAGAGTCCATGGCTCAAATAGGAGGAAGAGCCCTCATTGAGGAAGAAAAATGTATCACTTCCAGCTCCATCCATTTTCATAGTTGGTCTCTTCTTTGAAATGGCCTTGCTATCTGTCTTCACTTCTGGCATGATCCTCTTATTTACAATGGAATTTGGTGCTAAACATAAAGAAACAACTCTAGTTGCAAAACTAATTTCTGGTGTTGTCTGAAGTTTTAAGATGTTGTCATTCATTGTTAGAATCATCACAGCTGTTGTTTTGAGCATCATGTTCAACTTAGAAAATTTCTCAATGTTATAAATCATAGGACTGTGTGTTCAGGCTCTGTGAAGAGAGAACTTGTGTGTAAGCAAACGCATGTTTCTATATATGTTCACTTTTATTCAAGGCTTAACTTTTCTCAAACTTATTTTTGTAGCAAGCGTATACAGACTGACAAACATGCTTTATTCATTAAAATTGCTAAAACTTGACCTAGTTTATTGTGGACTGCTAAAAGAGGTATGAGAGAAGAGAGTTGTCAGTTCTTGAATAGTTCAACAAATGTGTTTCAAGAAGGCAGAAAAGTTGTCAACTCTCTCACTGTTCTTTTGTTGTCTGTATCATTCATTTGGATTCCCTCTCTATTGTAGAATAGATTCAGTCTGCTGTTCCTGAACCCCTGTGGCCATGATTTGGTACATGGTCAGAGCATGGTTTACTCAATAGGAACTTATTTTAGCTTTGCAAAAGGAAGGGAAAATGACCTGGATTTATCCACATTTGGGTTTTTATCTAGATGTGACTGGTGACCAATCACTATTGAATAGTTTATCAACCTTTTAAAGTAACTGCAGCAGGCTAAGGAAAAGTATCTTTTCCCAAAATGGATGATTCAATCTATTTTGATATAGTCTGTTTGCGATCAGACAGTTTTGTATTTTGTTGTATTATTTTCATGTTGATATTACTTCTTTGCAATGTTTCGTATTGTCTTTCAAAACTGTAGATATCATTTATACCTTCATGCCTGAAGATTTCATAAATAAAAAGGTAAAAATGTTATAATTGTAATTATAAGGCAAAAAAAAAAAGACATAATAAAAGTAAGAATAAGTTTATGATAGCTGGATTATAGAGATGAGAACATTATCTGGGTTTCAATTGCTTCACTGACCAAAATCATATGATATTGGCATTGCTACACAGTATAGAAAGCTTCTGAGGTATGGAATGCAAGCTCAAATCTCGTCTGAAGGTACCTTTTGTAAATAGCTACCTCTTTATAATTGAAAAGGTGTATATATATATATATACATACATATATATATATATATATATATATATATATATATATATTATTGTGTCATCCATAGACAGCTGTTTCGTTGTATTGCAACTCTTCAGTGTGGCTATAGACTTTCCATTATCCTATCCAGTACCACAAGGCAGGATTGAAACCTTTGCTTCAGACCCGGAGGCCGATATCCTACCTCTGAGTTACGGAACTAGACGGTCAGTAAAAGTGATATATTTAAGTGATATATTTATTATAGGTTAAATTCCCCATCCACCAAAATGCTCTATTCCTATGGAAGAGCATTGCATAAGCTTACAATGAACGAGTTACCTTACTTAAAGAGTGCTCAACCCTGAATAAAGGAGTGTTAATTATATATATATACATATATATACACACTCTATTTGGTTAATAAGGATTTTTGCAGCAGCAACATCTGTTTAGAGTCTATGGGATCCAAACAAGCTCAATATGCTACCCATCTCAGTCCTGTATTGCATTCTTGTCATGATAGCAGTGGTGCTCTTGAACATAGATGATCTCAACATTTAGCTTTTCTGCTGAGGCTACAAGTTAAAGTAGCTGATTGATTGTTCAAAGAGTCAGCACATGACATTTTGAAACTATTGTTGTTCATTAACATTTAAGTAAGGAAGAGTTTGTTTTTTGGCTCTGTAGCTGATTTCCCGACCACTGGGCCTAAGCCAGAACTATAGCAGAAAGCATCCCTTATTTGTTTGCAGCATAAGATGCCATAATTAGAAAGAAAATCTTTTTGTTAATCTGGTTTAACTTCAGACAAGAACAAGAACGAAAATGAGGATAGTCCAAAAGATTTATTGAATATTATCAACTACTCATCTCAAGGTATCAGACAAAAACAACAATGGCAATCCTCTTTTTTCTTTGTTGTTGTTGGTGTTTTGTTTTCTTCAACAAGCCTTCATCCAGTTCATTCTTCAGCCTTCTGCAAGTGGGCTGACTTTTGGATGTTGTCCATTAGCCATATTGCGTTAAGGAATTAATTAGTTTGTGTAATTTTTTTTTAAAAGTTTATTTTCAACCACTGATATGGGAACCAGCTATTGCATCTGAAGAATGTAATATAACAAATATGTGAAAAAAAACACAGATAATGATGAAAATGAGGATAGTCCAAAAAATTAATTGAATATTAACAACAATTTATCTCAGTCTTAGACTAAAACAACAATAGATTTCTTGGCAGGCAGCCCCTCCCTGCTCAGAAGATTGGTCCAACACTATCTTCTTACTTCTTATTTTCCCTTTATAAGCTTTGCATCATCCTAAATTCAGCTTAGCATATGATTGTTTGCCTGCATTTTGGCTGAGGCAGTTGCTTTTTTCTAACCAGTGTCAGAGGTCAGTGTTTAAACCGAAGTAAAAGCCAGAATTTCAAATGCTGATTTTCAAGACCAGCAGTCCTACCCGACTTAGACAATTGGTATGACATGACATTCTTACCTCTATTTACTTCTTGTGTTGCTTTGAGCTATAGCAAGATAAACTTAGTAGATATCAATAACACAGTATACCTTTAAGATCACATATCTTGGTGAATTGACCAGTCTGTATAGACTAGATTACATTTATTTCTGATAAACTGGTGAATACTCCAGATTCAATTTTTTTAGAGAATGTAGACTTGAAATTTTTCGTATTATTTTTAGACAAAGTATTTTTGCCATTATTATATGAAAGTAACTAATGTTATTTGGGAATATATTCTATAAGAGACCAGGGGTGCAAGGATGACTACAGATTTGTGCTCCACTTACTCATCAAAGTTTTGATAGCCGAAGTGGTTAAAGTGACGTCTATGAAAGACAGGTTCTCAAGGTGTGGGATGTGGCAAGCCAATATATATTTACTAAGCTCAGCTGAGTATGGTGCAGGACTGCAACAGCTGAGTGCCACATGAGGATTGAACCAGTGATAACTTGTAAGAAACTCTCTTTCTAACCCTAGATATTTCCGTAGCTTTGGCACAAAGCCACAAGTTTGACACACCTGGAGAGGACTGAATTCAGTATACTAGTGATATTTACACGAAGTTGGACATAATATATGATTCCATTTTCCAAGTCAGTAATTGAAAATAAATATAGCAATTGTTTTGCCGTTGTTATGAGGGTAGTTAATTGCGTACACACTGACCCCAGCCTCTTAGTTCTATACAACTGTATCATGTATACAATGCTCAAAATATCTACGCATTTTTTGGATTCATACTGATTATAATTCATGCTATCCATTTCTCATTTTAATGAGCTGAAATTTTACAGCCAAAACTCCAGACTATCAGGCATAATGACCTTAATATAAAGGTTATAAAAACCTTCAAATTAGTCTTTACATTTGCACCCCAAACACACTTTTATTGGTAACAGAATTTTTGTTTGTGGATTTTGCCTGATTTTCCTCCTTGCGTATTCATACTTTTAAAATTTGATGATATGAAATTGATACTTCGGGGTTTTTCAGTTAAATTCCCATATATAATCATGTAAAGCTTAGTCTAGTATATCAGTCAGTGCTTGATTTGTTAAAAGCAGTTCAAGCAAAAAATGATATCATTCATATAATAACCCTATCCCATCAGGAGCACATACTTTATTCTGTTTCTTCCTTATTTACAGTGCATTTCTACGGTAAAATCGTTTTCAATTCATTTCTATTCATATTATATATATAATAGCACTATTTTTTCAATAAGGCTTTTTATAATTCCTGACCACTGACAATCCCTTTTTTATTTTTTCCATACATTTTTATAGCATATTATTTGTGCTTCATTTTTATTTATATTATACTCGTAATAGATTTATTCCCTCAGTAACACTTATTTCAACTTGTGACCACTGACAATCTTAATTTTCAATGCACATTACGACTATTAAACTTAATAGTACAAATTTTTGGTTAAAAATCACAAAATTCATTGTTGAATCATGTAAATTATAGCTTTATTCTGCAATTGTAAACTTAGTGTTTAATCTATTGCCAGAAATATTTAATTTCTTGTGGTGAAAATTACTAAAGAGAAAGGTGAAAATGATGGTTAAGTCAGGTGGCAAGAGCTCTTTATACCAGGTTGAATTTTCCCCTTCTGTCATAATTTACCATGTGACTATATAAGTAATCAAGAGAGTGAAAAAATAGTTTTGATATATTTATTTAATAAATCCTAACCAAGATATCACTGGTTACACAACTAGTTAGGACTAACACACAGTCATGTATAGATGGATGTGATCACACTGGGATACATAGATGGATGTGATCACACTGGGATACATAGATGGATGTGATCACACTGAAATACATAGATGGATGTGATCACACTGAAATACATAGATGGATGTGATCACACTGAAATACATAGATGGATGTGATCACACTGAAATACATAGATGGATGTGATCACTCTTTGATACATAGATAACATGTTTTATATATTTTATATAGAAAGGCGTGAGCCTACTGAGATATAAATAAGGCTGGATCAATTATTCCATACCGTGACACATAGTTAGAAGTTTAATTTTGATCCGAGATTTTCACTGTATAATTTCCAATCTATGTGGTTAATATTCACTGCTGAATCGGATGCTTTGAGAAGAAAGGAGATGCTGTTCGAAAATAGATATTGTTGTTTAAAATAAATGCTTTCATCATCATTAGGCTAAGGACTTATTGTTACACCTACGTATTTTTAATGACTGGAGTAAAGGAAAGTTTTGATGTATATGTTTAATAAATTCTATTTGTGATATCACAGGTTATGTATCCTGTCCATGATATCAAAAGTTATATAAATAGCTAGTCTCTTTATATGTTAATGATTCTAAAAGCACTTTTGATCTGGGCACTGCCATTTGCTTACTATGCAATGGTCAGTAACTGCTACTGTCGCATAGGGGTGAATAGAAAAGCTTATTGGATTATCATCTGATGGGGGCCTCAATGGAAAATCTACCATAAACATAATTTGGGTTATTTGAACTTGCACATCATTAGCAGCTGTATTTTAGTGTCTATTGTTGGATATAGACCTTCCCCTTCAGTTTTAAATCTGATTTGTAGGAATCCATATTGTGAGTCATAATGTCGAGCAGTTGTCTGACATTCTTGCAACATGACCAGCCCATCGCCATTCAGATTTTCTTATGGATTTACTCATATTTTTATTCAAATATTCTGCTATTCTGACCATAGACCTTTATTCTAAATACATATATTCAGGGTGTCTGCTATCTGAAATTACAGAGCTTTCTTATGAAACCTTTCACAAACTGAAATGGCTTAAATCAAAGAAACAAGTGCTATTTTGCTTATATATATATATATATATATATATATATATATATATATAATAAAAAATTGTGCTTCCTCAGCCCCCCAAAATAGTGATAGTGGTATGTTAGGCTGAGTTGTTGGTGTGGGTGGTACAGGATAATTTGAGAAAAATTGTACAATTTATTATACTTGGGCCTGGCCTTTCAAAAGGTACATCCGGTATCATAGAAACCTTCAGGAGGTTTGAATAATGTTGCTGCCCTTTATTTATGATGTCACTAATACCAACAATTAAAAGAAAAATATTTTCATTCAACAATTAATACAGAAATTTTTTAAAATGTTGTCAAGTCATCTAACTATAATTTGCTTTAATCTTATTCTATAGAATATTTTGGCAGAAAAAAACCTTGATTCTCTTTCTCTCTCTCCCTCTTATTCCAGAACCATACTGAAATAATTAGATGCATATTGTCATAAACACATCACTTTTTATAGGCACAAATTATGTGTTCATTTCAGTATGAATTCTTTTTTGTTAATAGAACACCTGCTTCATGTTGAGAACCACTGATCCAAACAATTTTGAGCTTAACACTGAAATCAGTGCATGGACCAACCTACCGGGCAAAATATTACCTTTCTACAATGGCCAATTGCCGAGCTATCTTGGTGCATACACACACACGCACACAGAGGCTTCTCAAATTATTGTGAGGTAAAAATATTCCTGCAAATACTCTGTTCTATGCAGCACATTGTTTTATGAAAATATCCACTTACATCTGGATTGAAATTCTCAAGCAACCTTTGTATAGCTCAGCAATTCTCTTGAGCACATCAGTCATAGCATTTGTTTGATAAATTAAGAATTTGCGGTATTGCTTTTTTTTCTTTTTTTTCCTTGATCAACTATTTGTTGTGCTGTTTGCTGTATTTTAATAGGGATAGATTTTCTCTGTTAGAGTGATGGTCATCTTATATCTTCTGAGGGGAGAGAGAAAAGCAAATTGATTAGTAAAAATGATTTCCAAAATTTATGATAATGTACAAACTCAAGTTCTTTTTTTTCTTTTTTTTTTTACTTCAAAATCAGTTCAACTTTTATCTTCTCAAAGATACTTATAAGTTTGAATAAAAGTACTCATCTGTTGAATAAAGGTACTTGTAAACGTGAATAAAAGTACTTATATCTTTTGCAATATTGAAGAAAGCTGTTAAATAGATCAACAAAAACGAAGTAAGAATGAGTTTAAGAGTCCATTGACATTTTGGAATGAAAAAATACTTACGTTTTGAATAGAAGTACATTTATTTTGAATGAAAGTTAATATGCTTTGAATAATGTTGCTTCTAAGTTTGAATAACGCTGTAAATATATGATTACGTATACTTCTTTTCAGTGATTTGCTTTGGCAATATGTAGGCTCATTTATCTACCTACTTACATATGAGGTACTCCCCAAAAGTTTGGGGAATTTGACCATGATGAAATTTACTTACACTAACACCTAGTTTCCATAAACTTATTCAAAGTGGTCCCTTGCTTGCTGTTTTCACACAGGCTCTCAAAAGGTAACGGCAAAAATCTATACTACATCCAGCTTGTTTATGCTGTTCAAATTCCCCAAACTTTTGGGTAACACCTCACACTTCAGAATTGAAACAAACTATCATATACTAATGTAGAAGAATGTGACTGTAATCAACCAAATACCTTAAATTTTCATCGATTGAAAATAAAAATGATCATATAGTATAATCACTGAGAGTGACTGACTTTAAAGCATACCAGTCTCCACAAATACTAGCATTGATATACAGTTCTCAGTGCTATCTATCTACTTGTGTGACTTTTATACAGTACACTTGGTACTAAGCTTTATCTACCTAGGCATATATTGACATACTAATACTTGGTGTGTGCAGTATATGTGTGTGTGTACATGCCTTTACTAACAGGAGGACGATCTGTCTGCTTTTCATTGATTATTCTCATCCTTTGCTTGTTGTCTGTGAAGAGTAAAGATAAACTTTGCTATACATGGCTGCTAGGCTAGCTACACAAAGAAAACACTGGTTTCCTTGTCGTATAATCTATGTGCATCTTACTAACCCTCCATGCTCATTTTTTGAAAAATTTTGTCTTGGGAATCATCTCAGAATTAGCTCAACGAGGGACTTGGATAATATGGCTTTGTTTGTTTTTGACCTCTCTTTCTCACTTTTGTTATTGATGCAGTGTTTTTTTGTTTGAATTTCATCCTTTTCCTGATTTTGCTTTCTCTCTATCTCTATCTCTCTCACATTTTTCATTTTTTGTCATTTAATGTCATGCATTCTTTCTATCGGTTGGCTTATGGATATTTCTCCTCCTGTCCTTCTTCATTCTTTCTATTTTTCCTTCTTGCTTTCTTTTCTTTCTCCTTTCATCTCTCCTTTCTCAGTTCATTTTTTTTCCTTCTTTTCCTCTCTCTTTTGCTCCCTTCTCCCGTTCTCTCTCTCTCTGTCTCTGTCTCTCTCTCTCTCTCTCTCTCTGTCTCTGTCTCTCTCTCTCTCTCTGTCTCTCTCTCTCTCTGTCTCTCTCTCTCTTCTTCCCTTCTCTGTCTCTCTCTCTCTTCTTCCCTTCTCTGTTTCTCTCTCTCTTCTTCCCTTCTCTCTCTCTCTCTCTTTTCTTCCCTCCTCTCTCTCTCTTTTCTTCCCTCCTTTCTCTCTTTTCTTCCCTCCTTTCTCTCTTTTCTTCCCTCCTTTCTCTCTTTTCTTCCCTCCTTTCTCTCTTTTCTTCCCTCCTTTCTCTCTTTTCTTCCCTCCTTTCTCTCTTTTCTTCCCTCCTATCTCTCTTTTCTTCCCTCCTATCTCTCTTTTCTTCCCTCCTCTCTCTCTCTTTTCTTCCCTCCTCTCTCTCTCTCTTTTCTTCCCTCCTCTCTCTCTCTTTTCTTCCCTCCTCTCTCTCTCTTTTCTTCCCTCCTCTCTCTCTTTTTTCTTCCCTCCTCTCTCTCTCTTTTCTTCCCTCCTATCTCTCTTTTCTTCCCTCCTATCTCTCTTTCTTCCCTCCTATCTCTCTTTCTTCCCTCCTCTCTCTCTCTTTTCTTCCCTCCTTTCTCTCTTTTCTTCCCTCCTTTCTCTCTTTTCTTCCCTCCTATCTCTCTTTTCTTCCCTCCTATCTCTCTTTTCTTCCCTCCTATCTCTCTTTTCTTCCCTCCTATCTCTCTTTCTTCCCTCCTATCTCTCTCTTTCGTCCCTTCTCTCTCTCTTTTCTTCCTCTCTTCCCCTCTCACTTCTTCCTCTTTCTCTCTTCTCTTTCACTTTCTTTATTTCCTCCCCTCTCTATCTCTACCTCCTCTCTATCTCCTATCTTTTCCTTTCTCTTTCTATCCTCTCCTCTTTTTTCCCTCTCTCCCTCTTTTATCTCTCTATCTTTTCTCTTTTCTTCTCTTCTCCCTCCCCTCTTTTTCCCTTCCTATACTCTCTCTTCTCTCATCCCCTTTCCTCTTTCTCTTATACTTTCCCTTTTTCTCTTCATATTGTCTCCTCCCATCTTGTTTTCTAACTTATCATCTTCTCTAGCACTCTCTCTTTGTTTTTTTTGACACAAGGTTATTCATATCTTATTGCCATCTCCCGGTTTTATCCAATATTATTTTGTTTGTACCTGATGATGTCAAATGTTACATATAAATGCAAAGTTATTCATGTCTTATCTTTTTAACCAGATTTGGGAGGGTTAAACCTGATGATGTCAAATATTCCACAAAAGTTGTTCATATCTTGTTGCTGTCTTTCATGAAGACCAGTGAAAGGTAGAATGAGGAAGTCAATTTGGATTTTACTCTTCTAAAAATTGGAAAGTTTTTCCATTTAATTCCTATTTAAAGGTAGTCTCTATAAACTACATCATCATCATCCTCATCATCATCGTCATCACCAGTCTTTTAACGTCCGTCATTGGACATAGACCTTCCCCAGCAATCGCCACATTTCTCTATCATGGGTGTCGCGGAGCCAGTACTTTCTGAATTTGTCTAGCTCATCTCTCCATCTAACATTCTGCCGGCCTCAGTTACGCATGTGATCTCGGGGGATCCATGTCGTGAGTTGTGATGTCTATCGGTTGTCCGCCATTCTTGCAACTACATACATACACCTACATGTTAAGTTGATGAAAAAGTTTTTTTGCCCAATGTTAAGGAAATTTCAGAAGTGTCCTTGAATGCGCCAAATTTCGAGTTCCAGCTATGAACAGTTACGATTCGGCAAAGTCTGGATATGTAGATATATACGTATAAATGTTAGAACACACAAATAACATAAGCCGAGCAACAGTATCTAAACCAGTGTTGTCGGTAGTGATGATTAATAGTTGGTGATGATGAAAAATGAATTTATTGTGAAGATCCAAAAAGAAGAAAATGATGGCTACATCTTGAACAACCTTGAACATCTCAACCAAAATGGAATCTACGGGGAAAAACTCTTTTGTATTTGGTGAGATGCGAAGGGAATAACCTAGACAAATTGTTACAAGACTACAGTGAGCAATTGGCTAGTTTGAATTGTGTATTGGGAGAGAAAAGATTTATTTCTGGGCAAGGAAGTCAACCAGAGGTTTTGTTATGACTACAATTACCTTCATATTACAAATGTGCCACACCAAAAATCATAGAGATTGTATGGGAAGTTTTTCCGCGTATGGTATATTTTCCAGACCTGTCACTTTCAGGTTGACTTGCTTTGCTCTATGCAAAACTTTCTGTTCAGTCAGCAGTTTCAACAAGTTCAAGATATCAAAAAAAATTGCTAGAAGAAATCATCAAATCAAAACCAGATTCATTCTGAATTTGATGGAATCTAATTGAAAAGTGGTATAAGGTCATAGAAAGCTATGTAAAATACTATGTTGACTCAATAATGATGCTGTAGGTTTATATAAATGGAAAGTTTTGTGAAAAAAATGCCAGAAACATTAGCATCCATTTCTAATCTATCTATATCTCTATGTATACATTGATATTTGTTTGTTTGTCTGTGCCTCTTCTCCGCTAAAACTTCAAAACATATTGACGTAATATTTGTCATGGAGAGTCAATAAAAATTAACTTCTCACATAAGCTAACCTTGGAGGTCATTTGAGGTCATCAGGGGTCATTTTCTGACCAATCTCTTATTATAAACATTGGAAACAAATAATTTTCATACCAGGATTTTTGTCAATAATTCTTCTCAAGCATGGCACGAACATTCATCATTATAAAATTGATTTTTAACAAGTCTTCGGTGGTTTCTCCTCACATTTTCACAAGAAAAAAATTGTCAGTACTGTAAGTAGAAGTGAGTGAGTTGTCAGATTCTTTGAGCCCATCCCTCATCTTATTAATGTAACAAACAAAACCAGATTCTATCACTTCTTCTCCCTCATACCAGCTAAATAAATCATGACATTTCTTGAAAAAATTATATTGAAAGTGATTATATTAGGTCGGCTCTCTAATTTCAATGATTCCTATTTTGTGGATTCGATTATTTGCTATTTTGTCATCAATAGTTAAATGGAATTTTAAAATATTATTGTGGGCTGCTCTGACTACTAACAATGCTATATAGTTCACCAAACCGTAAAAGCATACAATGTGTATAGTACGTCACCAAGTTATGTAACATCATACAAGTACAACTACACTTTTTCTCTCTGTACATTTTGAATGTTTAATTCTATGTACAGCACAGTACTGTTTGTGTTGAGATATCTTATAGATGTTAACTTTAATGTGATGTACCTATTTCATTTAATACCATATTATTACAGTAATAGCTGTTCAGCTTTAGTGGGGAGTCTAGACTTATTCCAATCCACTAAATTAAAATTTTGTAAGTAGTCTGCACCCTGAAACCTCATGCATCGGAGGGTTGACTGTATTTTATCATTTTTTTTCCTATTCTCCAGATTAAATATTCTAACCCATCATCAATCATATTTTTTACTATCTACTTTGAGATTATTATTTTAGTTGTTTTATTAGGTTGGAATACAATTTCACATGAAAGCCAAAAATGTATCAATAATTTTCCCCCAATTAATATTTTTTTTCTACTTTCAATCACACCTCTGTTACTATTTGAAAAAGTATCAGTTCGTAAAAAAAAATTATTTTAGGTTTTAGGTTTCTATTGAAAATGTAGCTATAATGCTGAACTGGACCCTCACTTTCTGTCCATAGTACAATCATTCAAAATCATTTTTCCAAAACACAAACTTCATCTGAACAGAATTACAAAAGACCACCCCCCTCTGCCCACTAAAAACTTGGCTTTACAACAGACGTAAGCCAAGTACTTCAAAGCGGTAGTAATGATCCAGTTTAGCTTTATTGCTACATTGTCAATAGAACCCACCCCCATAAAACCTACATTCTTTTTCCCCTAAAGCTTACACTTCCACATTGGTAAGGAAGGCAAAACAATTTCTTCTGCTAATTCTTTCTTGTTCGGTTTTTTGATTTCACCGATCAAGTACCTCACCCTTTTTTTTTTCCTTTTTTTTTTCTTTTTTTCCTATTTTTTTCCCTTTTTTTTTTTCTTTTTTTTCTTCCTTTTTTTTCTCTTTCTTTTTCCTTTTTTTTTCCATTTTTTTTTTTAGAAATCTCTATAGAAAATCATTTGCTTTCATGTGTTGTAATACCTCGGGGAAATGCCAGTACCCCAGCTAGTATGTATGCATATATTTTGTCATCAATAGTTAAATGGAATTTTAATATATATATATATATATATTTGATGTCTTAAAAATGCTTGATTTTCTCCAGATGGAAGTAGATGCTTCTCTTTACCATCCTTTCGATTTTTACTATGCTCAATTTAATACAGTATTAGGCAAAATGGAGAAAAAAAACATCTAGAAAGATTATGCTGTGCTATTCTTTCATGTGTTGAGCGTGTACCTGCTGAGAAAATCAGCATTGGAAATCTTGGTTTTCACCAGGGATCAATCACTGACCTCTGGCATTAGAGGGAAGTGCACAACTATCTTGGCCACTAGGCATGCAACATTCTGTCGTATTTTTGTTCTAAATATTCCACGTATGTTCACAAGAAATATCTGGGGGGGCAGGCTTTGAGTGACTGCAAGTCTCCTGTTAATCTCAAGCACCTTTATCAGTATCATTGCAGACCCCGGCATCACCATGGTCTGAAGTTCACACCATGATGGTGCTTTAACTCTAAACAGTCTCAACTATTCAGTCAATTTCTAATCCATCCAATCTAAATTCTAATCAGTGTTGGAAAAGAGGGAGGGGATACGGGGGGGGGGTATGGCATATACCTACTTCTTGATTTCCTGGCTTTTCATATGTTTAATGTCTTCATAAATGCATACTTAGTTCCCAAAACCCAGCCTTACCATATACTTAGTTAAAAACCCATTTCTATCACTGATTTTAATGTCTTTGGTATAATTCCAAGTGTGCCAACTATTATGGGCATAATCCTAACCTTCTTATTCCAAAGCTTTCAGTTCCTGGGTGTGGCTCTAATATTTTTCCAATTTCAGAAACTGTAAACCAAAACTGTCAAACTGTTTTTTCAGTTTCTGTTGAGTGACTAACCAGACCTTATCTTGCTTTCCTTTTTTTTTTTTTTTTCCACCATGCGGTCCGCTAGCACAACCTCATCTACAATCTGACAGGTTCTCTTTTTCTTGTCTATGACTATCAGATCCAGTCTTTTTGCTTAAATGGAGTAATTCATAATTTTTTTTCTCATACAGCCTCTGGTTAGTACTGATACTATTGGCCGATTTGGTTAAAGCTTAGTGTATCGCTGTCCCTGTCATGCCAGGTCTTATAGTTCTTTTCAACCGGCTTTGCTGCATTCACTTATGATATAATTTACAGTCTCATCTTCTCTGCAGAGGCAATTTTGCTTTGATATGATTTATTGATGCATTGTTCATGGCTGCAATGGTGAGATTCCATTTCTCTTTTCAGATGTACTCTGTCTAACCATGTCTGTTCATCTGTGATAGGTTGTAGCTGCCATTTAAATTCTTTTCATGTTGCATTCTTCACTATTCTCACGTTCTTATCTTCAGCCATCCTGTTTTGAGCAGTTTTTATAATTTTGGTATGCATATCTTGGAAACCCCGATTCAGTTCCTTGAATAAAGCCCATGGTGCTGATGACTCTTCTTTCTCCTTCTTCTCTTTTTACATAGTCAATCAGTGATGTCTCTGGAGTGTAGAGCCTTGTGCATAGTCATTACCTTCCTGGTCTGTTATTCAGTATTATTACACTTTTTTTTTAATTTCTCATATTTTCTGTGTCACTCCTCTCTTTCATTCTTGTATTTTCAATCTCCTGTTACTGCTATTTATGAGCTGTTTGTGTCACCAATGATATCATGAGTAGGATTTATTTAGCAAACATATCAGAATTTTCATTAATTCTAATTATTACATGTACTCAAAAGTTCAGGGGAGTCAAGAGACAAAATGAAAGAAAAAATTGATAGAAAATGTGCCTTATTTCCCGGAGGAGTGATCTGTGAAATTTCCAGCAAAACATGGGACAAACTGGGTAACAGAAGAACAAATTGATCTATCTGTTCTAATTCCCTGGACTTTTGTGTAGCACCATGTAACACTGTGATGACACGGCAAATTCTGTTTGTCAGAGAAAATATTTGAACCCAGTATACATAGACATATAGTGGGCAGATTAGTTTATAGTAGAAATATGTAATGATTTTACTTGGGGTTTTTACTTTGCCAAGCCTTCGCTCGGCTGACTCACTCCTGTTGCCGATGAAGATGAAATAACCATTGACACTTTCATTGTGTGATCGATTTGCAAACAGTCTCCAGCCCATAGAGAGAGAGAGAGTTGATGTGAAAGAGACAAAGACAGAAACAACTTTTGTCTCATGAGAATGTCCAATTGGATATCTTTCCCCAGATGAGGAGGGGTCCCTCTGCAGCCCTGATAAAGTCTGTTTGAGGCTATCTCAGTCCTCCCAACTCTGACTGCCTGTAACTTTGAATCTGCAGGCATACATATAGATACCACTCATCGGCTGAAACTTGGTCACCCATTGTTTCTAAATTTATGATTCACTTCTGCTGTCTAAAAATATAATGTAATGGCTTTTGGGGTTATCAATGTAAACACATATTTCAGTTGGGTAATAAGATATAATCCAACTGCCTAGTTCTAATTAAACAAACCTAGATTTCAACCTGAATGACCAGAATAGAAATCTATCCTTATATCAATCGTATATATATTTATATCGGTCAGCAGCGTTCTATGATTTGACACTTGTCTTATATTTTTCTGCTTTAACTGAAGACCATCACTCTCGTCCTAATGCAAACCAATTTTTTTATTTTCAGAATTACTAATCATTTAATTCAAGTCATAAATGACGCCTACGTATAGGAAGATGGTCGTATCCTGTTAACTCACAAGTGTTATTTTTCCTGTGTAATCACTGACTAAATCCCATTCTTGTAAAATCTACTATCAAAACCTTGGCAAATGCATCAATTATTTTAATGATAAATGTTTATGTAACCTGTGATATCACAGGTACGGTTTAAGAATACATCCAAACTTTTGTTCACTCTAATGGTTATGTATAGAGAGTGAGAAAAGAAAGTTCTGGTGAAAATGAAACAATGAACATAATTGTACTTTGGTGCCAACTCTCCTGCTATGCTTGAGTTATTTTCTACACTAAAATATTCAATATTTCTGTTGGTATGAGAAAATTGATGATTAAATACTGAATTTTGCATTTTTTCCCCAAAAATAAGATTCAGGCAATGGAGGGATCGTCATTGGTCGGGAATTAAAGCAAACATTGCGGACGGAACAGAGCTATTATATGAATAATGTAAATTCATTGCTAATATTTCTTACTATAGAAATTCTCTGAAGATGAGGAAGGGAGGGATTTTGATGGTCAGGAATTAATGAGAGCATTTCTGAAGGAATTGTTTTTGGCAATTATTTTTCATTCTTTTTCTCCCCCTTTCCCTTCTTTTTAGTTTTCTATTCTTTCATTCTTTTTCTCTTTCTTTTTCATTCCCTTCTTTGTTTGTTTAGTATTTTTCATTCTTACACCTTTTCTTATATTCCCTTTTCCTCTGTTTTTGTTTCCTATTTTTCATTCTTTTCTCTTTCATTTTTTGTTTCCCTATCTTTTCATTCTTTTTTTCTCTCCCTTTTTTGTTCCCCTGTTTGTTTATTGTTTAGTATTCTTCCATTTTTTTTCCCCTTTCTTTCTTTTTCCTTTCTGCTCCCCTTTGTCATTCTGTTTCGATTTCTCTCTTTTTAAAAAAAACAAACTGTTCTCTCTCCTTTACTTTCTCACTTTCATCTTTCTTTTCTTTTCTAACATTCCTTCCTCATTTAACACTCCTTCTTTGCCTCAATTTCACCCCATTCGTTCCTTTTCATTCTGTTTTCTTTCTTTCTCTGCATTTTTCTTTCCTTCCAATTTTTCTTTCTACCCTCTTTTTCAATGTTTTTTTTTTTTCCCTTCTAATTCCAATTTCTTTCTCATCAGGTTATTTGAAAATTTCCTTTTTTTTTTCCCCTCTCTCTTTCCTTTCCAGTTCTATTTCTCAATTTCCTTCCTTCTTCACTTTCTTCTTTCCTTTCTTCATGCATCTCTCCTTCTACATGATGCATCTTATTGTGGGTTGCTTGAAGGTAGAATCATTGATCATGAACTGCATACAAACTGTGGCTCTCTATCACACGTTAGCTACTTTCTCTGCCTATCGCCAGATCTTTGTGTGTCTGTGTTTTAGTCTCTTTATGTGCGTCTGGGTGTGTGTGTGTGTGTATTATTCTCACTCTCTTGTCTTAACCCTTTTTTTTTTTTTTCTTTTTTTTTTTAAATCTTGAACTTCAACCCCCACATCCACTGAATCGAATCCCTCACACCCACAGAAATTACCGCAAACTGCTTTGTCAAAACTATTACTGATAACAGTACCGCTTATTCTAATCTTTTTCTTGTATCTGCTGATCTAATACCTCTGCAAGTATGACTACCTTCAGCTTTGACAAGTTTACTTGATCTGTTATCCTTATCTCTGTTGTTACCTCTACCAAGGAGGCCATTTGTCTGCCGTCATTTACCTGCTTGTTTGCCTCTGACTGGCATATTTCTGAAATTAATTGCAGGATTTATCATGGAATTTGCTGTAAACATATATTGAAATACACTGGGTTGAATTTTGAATAACCACATAATTATAACACGTGCATAAAATATATGTGTGCGTCTTTATATAAAATGATTCATCTCAAAATCCTATAGCAAATGTATTGCTACTAATTTAACAGAATTGATTGTCTTATGATATTGCAATAAAAAGTGACTGAAAAGATGAAGGTATCCGTTAAAACTATTAATGCAAATATATGTGTAATAATGAAAATACTTCAGCTGAGAATCTCAAAGCAACTTACAATCCTTATTACTAAATCAACTGGGGAAGAGCAGATAAGCTAATAAGATGATTTATGAACAAAGAGATGGAGAAATTAATCAAAGCTAATAATAAAGAATATGTATAATACCTTGGAGTAAATAAGTTATATATACTCCACTTGTAAATTGGATTACAGATTTTTGGTCAAAGGATGAATTGATACAGGTATACCCCTGCTTTTTTAAAAGTTGGCTCTATGCCACTTTTTTGCTTTTATGGAAAAAGGCCTCTTCTTAAAATAAAAACTCTCTAGATTAAAATCAGTTCATCAGTGATCTTTTGATTTTAATAGAGATTACCTTTCCTGTAATTATTTGTGCATAATACACACTTTTTCCCCCAGATTTTAAACCAAAAACTTACTTGGTAACTAAATGTTACTCCCATTTTTTCCCTGGCCAAATGTATGGCCATGATCGGAATGGCATGACCGAAAGTTAGTTATCATATCTATGGTCCAAGCTAACTAATGGGTGATGACAGAGTTTAAATCTCTTACCAAATATTGGAATTTGTAAAGATGTTTTATTCACAAGGATACTAAGCAAATTTTAGTCTGCTTCAGTGATGTCTGTGTCATAGATTAATGTCGGCATGATAGATGTCTTGGTCATCTTCCATATCATTGTCATTCAGAGTCATCTTGTCCTTGTTCCTCAAAGAGGATTTCGTTTCCACTGCCGCCCAGTGCATTTGTGATGCAGCAACTTTTAAAATACTTCACCACGATGGTTTCAAGGATGCTCCGCCAGGATTCCAGTATCCATGTAAAACTCAATGTGATGGACTTGTGCCTCACTTGGCCTGGACATGCAACTTGAAGTGTGTGTTTCTGCTGATTTTCTGTGGTTGTAGAACATTGGTCATCCCTCAAGAATGGTTTCAATCGATATCAGTTGAGCTTTCTTGGCATCTAAGCACATGTAAAAAATGGCTTTTTCATTTGGGCTGCCAGGACGTCACCCCCCCACACCATTTTGATGCAGTCACTCATCATCTTTACATCAAACCACCCCTTCTCATCGACACGAACCTCTATCCTTTTTGGAAATGTCTCCTTGGGCAATGTATGGTGGCCGCTTTCATTCCATCACCAGTGACAGCTAACATCAGTGTGAATTGTTTTTTCTCATTGCCAATGGTCTAGATATTGACTGTCTTCTGGCCCCTTGAAATCAATTGTCTGTCCATAGGGGAGGTCAAAGCTCAGACCTGATCTACATTTCCAATCTGTGACAGGTCGTACTCCATGGCTCCCTGTCATTTGGAACTCATGTAAAGTGTCTTTGAAACCTGCGAGAATGTCTGTGCCACGTGAGTCTGGCAATAAACTGACAATTGTTATGTCCCTCCATAAAGTACTGATTCAATCCCTGAAGTGGTCAGGCGTTGTTCCCATCTTCTTTGCGCCTAGGGATGTATGTCAGTGGTGCTGATCCCCATGCTGGCCATTGTGTATTCCTTCACTCCTTCAACCAGATCTTCTAACTTTAAAAATGGAGCTGATATCCCTTTGTTTGCCTTCAACTTCAGGATGGATTGAAGTTTGATTTTGTTTTAGTGTCCAAGTTGGATATTGTACTCGGAGCATCTGAAATAATGATCAGCTGCTGGACTCCCATTTTCCTCTGCTGACAAGACTCTCTTCTGTTTTTCTACTCTTGCGTAAGATGTTCACTCAGTGTCCATGGTCAAGAGAGTGGACAGAGACACACGTGTGTAGGGAGTTTAGTTTGAGACAGAGGACACCTGGCTGAGTTTAGTTGTGGAAGCTATCAGAGAAATGGTGTCATGGGTGACTGGCAATAGGTCCAATCATTAATCAACTTTTCATATGCCACACATAGACTTGGATGTATAATCCATTCTTTATTTAAAATCCTATATAAGAGTCAATATGAGCCAAGTTAAAAGTTGAATAAAGGTTGAATTTAGCAGCAAAAATTCTGAGACGACCTATTATACATGAGAGATGTTTTTTCCTTGATTAGGATGCATATTATATACAATTAATCACAGTGTGGTGTATATATATATATATATATATATATATATATATATATATATATATATATATATATATCTGCCCCATTTTCTTTAATTGTTCATTCTATTTGCATTGTCTAGGCAAAATATGTTTTCCATGTAATAATAGGAGATCATTCCATATAAGAGTTTCAGTATAACAATATAACGCAATTTATTAACATTCTGTCGGATCATACATTCATTTTTTGATACCATAATTGTTGTGTTGAAAGAAACATAGATAGATATCGACCAAGAATGAAGAAATTGAGTATTTACAGTTGAAACAGTTATTAGGGCATTTGCATTACCGGCAACTGTTTTGCTCAATGGTAAGAGCATTGTTACATTAAGCATCTACCCTATTGACTCTCTCTCTTGTATATATATATATATATATATATATATATATATATATATATATATATATATATAAGTGGATGTATGCATGTGTTTATACCTCATACACAAACCACCCTAAGACATAGGTATGAGTATTCACTAAGTTTAAGAGTATAAGTATCCCCTGATATAATGTGGTCCAAGTTGAGGTCTAAGAATGATCAAACCACAATATAACCAAACTGTGGTCAGTCTAGCTATTTTGTTGCTATATCATCCATTTTGGAGCTAATATATAGCTATTTTGAAACTAGATTAATATTTTGGAATCCACCATCCTGCTTCATCGTAATGCAAACAGTACTATGATGAAGCATGTTCTAACCACTTTTAAAGAGAAATCCCAACCTAGCTTGCATGCCAGTGGATCAGCTTTGTCTAGTGCAGAGCCCATTTAGTATTGAACTCAATTTGCTTGTTAATAGTCTGTGAGATGAGCCAAGTGGTGTCCACTTTGCATAATAACTGGTGTATATATATGTGTGTGAGTGAACACTTACCTACCTCCATCTCTCTCTCTCTCTCAAACATATAATATAGGTGTGGGTGAGTATGTATTTACTTCATTTGGCACTGTGCTACAAGTATGGGACACAGAGTGAGTATTGAGCTTACTAAAGTTGTAATAGTTTGTCAGATGAGCTTGTGAACCATTGTACTACTGTAAGTACCCCATGTAAACCACATAAAATTTTCTCTGCACCACTGCAAGTTTCTCTGAAGAAGATGGCTGGCAACAATCAAAATGCATTGCTCTCATGATAATAAAAATGATGTAGCACCAGCTTTTCTCTTAAATTTTTTTCTCTTCACCTTCCAGTTGTCATTTTCATCAACATTCTGTCAGATCAGCTCACATCCACACAACAAACACCCACACACACATACATACGTATATACATATCTATGTATGTCTATCTCTCTCTTTATATATATATATATATATATATATATATATATATATATATATATATATAGTAGAATGTGGATTCACTACACAAACTAGCTCATGTTTCTGCCCTCTCCGGGCCTCGTCATATGTAACGAATCCACATTCTACTATTTAGCTATTTATTTCCAGCTCAATAATAAAAAGTTGTATGCGTTGAGCATTCTATGAAATAAATCCATTACATATCAGAAGTAACTTTATATTATTGATATATTATTATATTATGTTATACTGCTAGCCTGATTTGTACCACATGTACTATGTATATAATATATATATATATATATATATATATATATATATTCACAGGGTACTCATGGACTGAATGATGAACTTACTAACCATTTCACAATGGTAGGCTTTGCATATATGAGTATATGTAAATGTATATATGTGCGTGTGTATATATATGCAGACAAAAACATTGTTTCTTTTTCTTATTTTTATCCAAAAAGTGATAGTTGCAACTCAGTATGATTGAACACAAAGACTTTAAAGCAACTTCAATTCTTCGGAAGCTTTGGTGATTTATTGTATTGTTAATGGGTTGGAGGAAGATCTATGGAAGTCACAGGAGGGTGCTAAAGCAGACGCCCTACCACTTACCTTCACCTCCCGTTTTCACCTAATGCACTTCCAAAATGATCGTAAAACAAACCTCTGAGAGTTATTCGGGCTATTGAACTCTGCTTCTGTTGATAATAGATAGGGAGCATTGCTGAAAGGTGAGAAATTGAAAGAAGTGATGTATATTTGCCTACCTGACAAATGAATAAGTCAAGCCAGTGCGGATGGATTTCAGCATGGTGCAAATTTTGTTGCTTTCACTGGAAAAGAGTCCGGCCTAAGTATGAAAAAATATGTAATTACACGCATCACATGAGTTGCTGAAAAAATGTGTCACAAGTATTGGGAAAGTGGGAATTTATTTGGTATGTTTGCTGGCACTTTCTAGTTAAGAAAAAAAAGAAAAGAAAAAACAAACCTTCTCCTTCCATATGGATTAACACCCGTGGAAGGTTGGGGAATGGATTGGCGGAAATGTGAGAGCAACAAAGCTGCAAAAAGAATAAGCTCTGTCTGGAAAGCACTTGAAATGATAATGACTCCTCTCAAAATCATGGAAAGTACACCTGAGGGAGGCTGGAGATATTTTGGTAATAGCAAAGGCAACATTAAGAATAAGTTGAATATCCCTAACCCTAATCTCTTTTATTGATAATGATAAAAAATAACAACAATAATGATGATGATAAACGTGGTAAACTAGCACAGCAAGAGTACAAGAACAGGCCTGACAGGCTAGGAACTGTGATACACTGGGAATTATGCAAATGACTAGGATTCAACCATGATGACAAATGGTACCAGCACAAACCAGAAACTGTCCTGGGAAATAAAAATCACAAATTATTCTTGGAGTTCAATATTGAAACCCACCAACCCATCCATGCAGGAAAACTGAATCTGCTAATCATGAACAAAGGAAAGAGAACCTGCCAAACCTTAGACATGGCTGTGCCAGCAGACCACAGGGTGAATATGAAAGAGTGAAAAGCTGGGAAAGAACCAGGACTTAGCCCAGGTGGTGAGAAAGGCGTGAAAGTTCAGGGTTGTACCAATAACAGTAAGTGTACTGAAAACTGTACCAAAGACATTTTAGTCAAGATCTGAGGAGCTAAATATTAGAGGAAGGATTGAGAGTAGACAGAGCATGGCAATGCTGGGGTCTGCATGAATATTCAGGAGAGTACTAGAAATATGAGACTTATGACCTCTAGTTGTTAGCAATGGCTGAACAGCTAGAATGAAGAAGACTTGAGTGAAGCGGGGGATGGTTGGTATAGTACATACCACTGTGCTGCCGTGATATGTGAAGATGCTGGGAGTAGGGCTTGAGACCAGAGAAGACTTACTGTCACTCAGCCTTCAGCGATGACCACCAGACATATTGGGAGAAAAAATTGCAAACCGGAGCACTTCTGTAGACTGTGGAAATGCTGCAGGCTGGAGACGTAGTCATTCAGTCTCCAGGGATGACTACCTGAAATCTGATGCGAACATGTAGAAATAAAGAAGACAACTGAGTAGGCCATCTCTCTCACACACACACACACACACATACACCTACACACACATGCAGCTACATGTTTTGAAGAGGTAAAAAATTCCACTAACATAAATTCAACATGTATTTTCTTATTGTGTACACTTACACAAGATCGTTGATGGCAATTTGGCATTCATCATATAGAGTTGAGAAATTGGAGGAAAGGGACAAATTACACTGTACTATCCTAGTTCAAACGGCATTATACAAGTTACAAGGTCATCGTTCAAATTTTCATTTAGTTAACAAGTTCAGGGCCAATGTTTTTTTCTATTTACCTATGTAAGCCAAGAATACGTTTTTTATCCGTGTATAATGCAAAAGAAAATCCATGAATTCGGGTTGTGATGTTGTCAAGAACCTGTGTAAAAACTGTTCCTACATAAGTTATGAAAATGAAATGAAAGCACGAATTCATTTTTCATTCAATAACTTGACCCAGATTCATCAATTTTTTTTTTTACTATCACATTATACAGAAGTAACTATGGTAGGACAATGGATTCCCCAGAGTCTAAATAGCATTGCTGGAAAGCAGGTATAGATCATAGCAATGTGTAGAAGACAAAATGAAGACAAGGTACGAATTTCAGAAGAAAAGGGATGTCAATTAGTTAACATCATGTGGCACTTAACAGGTAAAATGCTACAATTTAGTACAATGAATGATGTATGAATACTCAGAAGAGAAACGTAGTAATATCACTATAGATTTGAGCATTCCTCTGCCAAATTGGTTAAAGCATCATCCATGTAAAATTGGCTTCCAGGATATTGGATGCAATTTACCTCTACTTTACACTACTCACTTTAACAATCGTAGGATATTTTACAAAGGAAGTTGTGATAAGCTATAAGATGAAGAAAACTAGTACAAAATCAATAATGAAAATACTTCCTCTAAGAAGACAGTCTAGATAAATCTATACATAATGATCATCCTTCATCCTAAAAATTCAGACAGAAACAATGAATTATTCTGAACTTTTGTACATACACTTTGAATCAAACATGACATACACAAAAAAAACAACAAAAAAAAATCAGCTGCATTACTAAAAAGTATTGCATTAATACCACGATGGAAGTTTTGTTTCGTAGGAAAGACTGTCTCCGGATTGATAACATCTTGTTTACAAGAATTTATACAGATACATATTGTGTTTGCAAAACAAGTTTTTTCAAAAGGTTTTTTTCAGCTTTTTATTAATATCTATCAGTTCATATGTGTCTCTTTCACTCTCCCTCACTATATATATATATATATATATATATATACTCAAATATTAATGTATTTATGTATGTATATATATATATATATGTGTGTGTGTGTGTGTGTGTGTATATGTATAAGTATATTAATTTAAGTGCACCTGTATCTCCCTTTTTTTATGTATATATATATATATATATATATATATATATACCACAGACTTCATCACTGGCTGAACTTCTCTCACATAACAGGATGCCACTTGCAGATGAGATACCATTTTTTGCTCACAAAGCAAAGCTCCTGATAGTGGACTCATGTTCCACATCAAACTTATAACCTCTAAAAGAACAAACACACACATACACTACTAGAGATGGGAATACCTCCAAAACATGTCTAGACCATTAATGGAAACATTTACAGATAAATAAACCTAACTTCCATACACTTTAACTCCCGAGTCTGTCTCACTCTCTATAGATCAAATTATGTATATATATATATATATATTGGAGTGTACGTCTATATTTTTTTAGGAAAAGATGTGAATGGGAATCAATCAGGTGCAATCCAAAAGATCATAAAAATAAACAAAATTAGAAATTTACTCCTAGTTTTCACTGTCTCCTCCAAAGTTGCCACCTTGGACATGTTCACAATGATCTTAGTGTTTGTTTTTATTGTTTTCATTTTTCAAAGATTCTATGCAAAAACTCTAAGGTAGCTCCATATATGTGTATGTTCAAGTGATCCAGCAAGGCCTTTATAAGGATTAGGCATGATTTGTGGGTTTAAATATCATTGCCACAAACCTAGGATGCCTCTTGACTGTGTAAGTTTCCTATCTCAGTACAAGAACGCCAGATCCATGCAGATTCAGCTCTTAGTCAAATCTTAGAGTTGCTTTTTATATCTCTTCTTTTCTGCTGTTGAAATTCCGAAGTCAGCCAGATATATGAAAGTTGAGTTGGTGATAAAATCGACATTCTTCTAAGAGAGGAAGAATATTTGTTATTCAGTCACGTCACCTTCATTAATCTCACAGATCTTCATATTTTCCAAGGGGTGGTACTTTTTATTCCTACCATTCCTTGATACTTTTAGTACTCAAACATAAACAAACTCTCTGCCTGTCGTGTGTTTCATCAATTTTTGAGAACTAGTTATATTGAGAATTCGCAGGATTGATTTTTGCATCAAGATATTTCATGAATCGTGCGGCAGGGATGAAAAGGCACTGCCGTTTTTCAAGCTTGTGGTCAAGATCCCATCCAACAATTTCCTTAAAAGGAACGGTTTATGATATGATGTAAACTTTTTCGATTTGTTGAGAATGTCAGGACACTGAGCAATTGACGTGATCTCAGCTAGTAAGGTGTGACACTATACTGCATTTACGGCAACTCTCCAATCTCTATCACTGTCAAGTAAAATTTCTGCAGTTCTTTTCCACATCTAGTACCTTCGGTTGACATGCGCAGTAATCCTGTGAACTGTGATTTATGTCCTGGCTGTTGTCTACACACGTCCCATTCTAGAGTGATGGATTTGAATTCCTCGATTGATCGCTAGTAAAACTGTGATACTTGCATGGTATTCTGGAGTCACCTCTCATTGGTTTGTGTTGTACTGCTGAGACGTACAAAAAAACCTAGAAATTGAGAAACACGATTCTCCAGGTACCCCCCCCCCAAATTCCACCTCAGCTAACAACTCTTATCACCCCACTTGGTAGTCTTTTCCAACTGTTATTCATCATCATCATCATCATCATCATCATCATCAGTCTTTCAACGTCCATTGTTTGACATAGATTTTCCTAAGGATTCACCACACTTCTCTATCGTGGGCATTGCAAAGCCAGTACTTTGTGAATTTGTCTAGCTTGTCTCTCCATCTAATACTCTACCTGCGTTGGTTGTGCATGTGATCTCTTGGGTTGAGTCGCGATGTCCATCAGTTGTTTGTCATTTTTGCAACATGGCCAGCCCATTACCATTTGAGTTTTTTAAATGGATTCTATGATGTCCCTAACTCCTGTCTTCTTCCAGATGTAATGATGTGCATGTTGCATGGTTCTCAATTTGCGGATCTGTCTCTTGGTTAGGTTCCATGTTTTAGCTCCATAAGTGACTATTGGGAGGATGCATTGGTTGTACAACCTTCTGTCGAGGATTAATGGGATCTTCTTGTTTTTGAAAGTTGGGCTTGTTTTGCCAAAGTCTTGCCATCCTAGTGTGATTCTTCACTTGATTTCTTATTTCAAGGGTAGATGTAGTGATCTACTTTCTCCAGTTCTGTGTCCTCGATTTTGATCCTAGTGTTTTTATCTCCAATGTGGTTGTTGCACATGATCTTCGTCTTGCTGTTCATGTGTTGGCCAACCTTCTTGCTCTCTTCATTTAGTTCATCTAGCATTAGTTGGAGGTCGTGTAGGTTCTCTGCGAAAAGGGTAAAGTCGTCTACATATTTGAGCTTGCCCAGATATTTGCCGTCTATTCTGATTCCTTTACTCTCCCAGTCTAGTCTTCTGAAGAGGCAGGCTGTGAAGAGTTTGAGTTAGCTGGTATCACCATGCCTTACCCCTTTTTGGAGCTGAAAGGGCTTCGTGTCTTTATGTAGCTTGATAAAGGAGCTGCTGTGATTGTATATATGTTTCAGCACTTCGACATATACTGGATTTACACCTTGTTGAGTGATGGCCTTCTTGAATTTATGGATCTCCACTGAGTCAAAGGCCTTTTTGAAGTCAATAAATGCTATGGAGAGTGGTAGTTTATATTCTGCTGCTTTTTCTTTCAGCTGATTTATCAAATGCGGGTGTTCCATGGTCGAGTTGCTTCTTCTAAAGCCAGCTTGCTCTCATGGTTGTTTTTCATCAAGTATTTTTGTGATTTGGCTGGTGATGATTTTTTGTGAATAGTTTGTATATGCAGTTGAGTGAGCTTAAAGGCCTGTAGTTGTTGAGATCTTTGGGTTTCCTCTTTTATATAAAAGCATTATGATTGCAGTGTTCCAATTATCTGGGACTTAACTCTGTTTTAGACACAAGTTGGAAAGGACAGCAAGTTTCCTAGTGATGATCATACCCACTTTTCGGAATAGGTTGATAGTGATGTTGTCTGATCCAGGGGCCTTTCATTTCCTCATTTGTTCGATGGCTTGTTTTACCTCCCACGGGGTTACTTCTGGGAAGTCCTCAAGTAAATTGCTTGTGTCTTGTATATCCTGTTCATTGTTATTAGTCTTTCCCAAAATTATGTATATATTTGTACGTTTGCATGTATGGTTTTCTCATATATATATGTATGCATGCATAAAAGGTTGGGGAGCTTAAGGCATGAAATGGCTTCCTCAAACATAGAAAAATATTGATGAAAATGAGATTTTTTATTTTCTAGTCGGGTAAATTCAAAAAATATATGGATATCCTATAAGCTATGGGTAATGCTGGGTAATCGAAAGATTTCCTGAAGTTTTGAGTAGCACCTCATATATCTATGTTTATCTTTATGTATATTTGTATCTGTACATATACATATGTCCTAGGTAAATGTAGTAGTCATCAGGTCCTACATCTACCTTAGACAACAAATCTCTATGAAATTCTCAAAAGAAAGAATCAAGCGAAGAATCACTCTAGGTTGGCAAGCTTTTGGTAGAGCAAGCTCAACCTACAAGAACCAGGAAATCCCATTGGTCCTAAACTGAAGAGTGTACAACCTTCTGTACGTCACCTATGGAGCTAGCTGGGGTACTCAGCATTTGCCTGGGGAAAATAGATCAATACTGAAAGGTCATATAAATTCTAATACAAAGCTTCTCAAAGGAGGGATCGCAACTTCTTAGGTGGGTCGAAAATGACAAAATTGACTTTTTTCAGAGATGATCCAAAAGACCTGACCTTGAATTGATCTGTAAAGGTCACTATTACCTATCCTATGTTAATCTTGGGGTCAAGTTATTCTTGTATGCAAATTTACTGTCCATAGGCTGCAGCCCTCTCCATTAGATTTGAAGATGCTAGAATTGACCTTTTCAGAAAATGCCAAGAATAACCTAACCTTAAATTGATCTTGAAAGGTCACCAAGAACCACCTATCTGATATCAATCCTGGGGTCAAATTACCAGTTTCAAGCTGTCTCCATTAGATGAGAAAATGCCCAAATTACCCTGACCCCAAATTGACTTTTGCAATCACCAAAGGTCATTACCACCTATCCCATGTTCATCCTGGGGTCAAGTTACTTTTATGCACAAATTTTCAGCCCATTGAGTGCAACTGCTAAGGCATCTTTGAAACAAAGTTGAAAATGATAAAACAGTTGGTATCTCTGAAGTGTTAGATATATTCTTATATATATATATATATATATATATATATAAAAGTAGTTCTCCATAATTTGATTTTATATTGATTGTTATCCTTCCTTATCCAAATATATACCATTTGTTTTCAGATTCACACAAACATTTGATTTAATCGAGTGGTTGAACAAGATAACACCAGATAGCCTTGCTGATATTTATGCGGAAGACTTTTTTTGTTCGATATAAATGGTAAAATGATTCCCATCTCTGCAGGAGAAGTTCTGACTCTTTTAAGCCCACCATAATCCAAGTTCACAGGTTCCCATTTTGAAGAGGAATTAATCTGGTCTCTGTCTCTTGTGCGTGCCCTTTGGAAGAAGTGGGTCTTTTCCAAATTCTTTAATCTTCACCATTGCTTCATTTTTTCTCTTTGTAGGTCACTTAAACTTCTAGATTGCTTTATTGGTAGCCATAAGCAGACATTTTAGCCTATACAAAAGATATATTATTCATAAGCAAAGGCTTATTTGAAATGATTGGCAAGAAAAGCCATTTTCCATCAGGAAATATCAGATTTTCTCTTTGGAATGTATGTGTAAGTTGGGTGTATATATATAGATGTAGATGTAGATATGGATATGATGTCAATGCTGAAGTTTCCAGCATTTTTTTCACAAAATCTTTTATTCATATTAATCCATCGCGTCATTATTCAGTCACCTAAGTATTTTCCATGGCTTTCTATGACTTGACATCACTTTTCAGCTAAGTTTTGTATTCCTTCAAAATAGAATTCTTTAAAGAATTTTATATATTTTCATATCTTGAACTTGATGGAACCAGATTTGGCATGCATACTTGATGAACCTCGAGGAATGTTTTAGACTAAAAAGTATGAAAAAAAAAAATTTCCAAGGTTTTAGCAGCAGGGGTTCTATTTACAATGTAACTAAAATGCTGAGCAGAAATCTTGCATTCTATCATTATTATCATATCTTTAGATATTACATAAAACAACTGGCTCTGCATTGTCTATAACTTTGAGGATAATCATAAACATACCAAGTTCTGTTTGGATAATCTAATCTCCAATGTGTATAGTTTTTTTGGAATTGCCTGAGTGCTCGGTTAATGGTATGATTAAGTCTCTGTACCTTGCACTGTAAAAAAAATAAAGAATGGATTGTTGGTATATTAATGACCATAATTTTTTCTTCTCTGCTCAACAGAGACAGAATTCTTTGTCTCGACGTGAGATAGAATTTTTTGTTTAACAAAGAAATAAAATGAGAACCTTTCCACGTTGAAATTATGAAACAAACATTTCAAAATACTTGTATTTATAAGCATTGCCATTATTTTTAAATTTTCTGTTACCTCTCTTTTGCTTTGCACCACCAGAGAAAGAGACTTCGTAGATTTACATATTGCACCTGAAGAAGACTATCAAATGAATTGACTGAAACATTGTATCAGCATCATAGATGTTATGAAGAGATTAGATTGTTTGAATAACAGATGGTACATCGATAACAACTGGCTCTCTTTGTCACCGTACCCCTCTCTCCTCTTAGGCACCCTTAAACAATGATGGAGCGAAATCAAATTTTGCATGCATATTCAGTAGACCTAGGAGAAGCTTTTGAATATCTGCAAAAATCTTTGAGAAAAATATTTTCAAAGGGTTTTAGATTGGGGGTTACAATATAACTATAAAGCTAAACTAAACCCCTACTTTCAATTCAATATACATATACATACTTGCTGGAAACTGCCCAATAGGGTGTGTTTCATATATATTGAAAGAAGCTTTCTTGGCACACACACATGGATTATGGCTTCTCTATTATTGTAATTATCAGAGGTGGAGTTCTAAGCATGTAAAAGGATGATAATCTGTAAGAGAAATGTTAGATGAACACTGTCAACTGAGAGGTGTGGTACTGTCATGAAGCATTTTATCCAGTTTATGTCAATCCATTTTCTAGATTTTTTTCAAACTTTCCTATTGCCTTGAGATGATACGACACAGTTGCTGTTGGAGTCCTAAAGTCTCCAAAAAGCGCTCAAACCGTTGTTTGTGTGTTGTTGGCCTTTGCTGTCAGTAATTTTTCATCATTAAAAACCGCTTTGGGCCTCCCTCAAGGTTTAATATTGGTATCAATATTTCCTGACCCAAACCTATTGAACCCGAGTTGAACAGTTTGAAGTAGTGTTCATTCCAAATATTTTGCTGTCATTATCAGTAATATAAGCAGCATTATGTCCAAATTTGAAATCGTACTTGAAAATTAGTCTAAATTCTTGGTTAGACTTCATTGCTCTTAACAGGCTCTAAAACTTTGAATAATAATTTGCTATATCTTTATTAGCATTGAATCTACAAAAAAAAAGGCAGTTACATCAGTAAATCTTCCACTTTTAGCATTGCTCTGTATGATGTTGAAAAAACAGTATTCTACTTGTAATAGCCTAATTTATATATTTATATATTTATCTACCAAAAGAGTAATTTGCATAGAATCTTCTGTTTGAATGTGTGTAAGTGTGTGTGCATATTCAGATATATGGGTGAGTTTATGTGTCTCTGTGTGTATATACATACGTGCAGAAATGTTACATTAAATCAGAAGGAATTTTTTGCATCAAAATCAGAATTATTATAGAACAGAATTACCTTAAATTATGATTGTCAGTTGACAGATAAAATAGATAATATTTTGCACAAATGCATATCTGCTCACTCTAACTCTTCTTCAAAATAGCTGCCAATTTTCTCATCAAACAGTATACTTACACTAATGTATTTTCATCTACCTATATATATATGTATATATATATATATATATATATATATATATATATATATATATATATATATATATATATATATAGGGATACCTGGCGTCGTCTTTGGACAACACATTGGAAATTGTTATTTTTCTTACCAGACATAACAAATGGAAAAACTATTATTCACGCACAGATGTAAATCTTCTTTTTCCAATATGCACTCTTTACTAATTGCTGAATAAATTGATGAAGAACATTGATTTAAGACTGTGGCTCAGTTTTTCATTACTATTCATGCATGCGCTCATGTAGCTACAGAAAATTTTTTGGAGAATTCAACCAACTTATGTATTTTCTAAATATTTCTGAAAGAGAGACACACTCACACACACATACATATATAATTGAATAGTTTTGTCATTCACAGACAGCTGTTTTGTGGTATTACAACTCTTCAGTGTGGCTAAAGACTATCCATTATCCATCCAGTACCATAAGGTAGGATCGAAACCTTTGCTTCAGACCCAGAGGCTGGCATCTTTCTCTGCCCTACATAGAACTGAACGGTCAGTAGGGTTGAATTCAAGCGGTATATTTACTCATGCATATATTTCCCATCCACCAGTGTGCTCTATTCCTATGTTGTAAGAGCATTGCATAAGCTTATAATGAACAAGTTACCTCACTTAAAGAGTGCTCAACCCTGAATAAGGGAGCATCAATTATAATATATATAAATACATATAAGCAAGGATACCTGGTGTTGTCTGCAGAAATTAGACAACATATTGAAAAATGTTATTTTCTCCTTTTTTACCTAACATAACAACTGGTAAAACTATTATTTATCCCCAGATATAATTTTTTTTTCCATTGAGTACTACTTACTGATAGTCGTAGATTGTTGGCCTTACTGATGTTGTGATCAACAATTTCAGCAAAAAATGATTATGAAGCTAATTAGTAGTCAAGAATTGATTATAATGGTTTACAATATTTCATCTCCTCTGAATAATAGAATAATTACTTTCAAATTTATCCTAGGGACTGACCTGATTCAGCACAGAGTCATGAAGAATTCACCCCTGCATCATCTTGTCTTCAGCATGAACTGAATTACATTGAATTTTCGTCAATGAGGAAATGAAATTGTTAGAGGGAGAAACGAAAACATTCACTGGCTTAGACCTTGTCAGTTTTACTGCTGCTATCATTGTTTCATTGCCAAAAAAGCAATATTCTACAAAAAACATCAAAAACTGTTTAAGGATTGAGTTTATTGTAAGAAAAATATGTGCCATTCTTAAGATGAATGAATAACATAATCTTGGTATAAAAAATAATTTTTTCTGACGTTTTGAACTGAAGATTGACAAGCAAATGACCTCTGTTGACTTTGAATGACCTGGAAGGTTAGCCTATGTGGAAAGTCTATTGTTATTGATTCTTCATGCCAAATATTCGGTCAATCTGCCTCATAGTTTTTGCAGAGAAGTGGTACAAACAAACAAAAGGCTCAAATATTAGTATAGATATAGATTATGATGATTATCTTCTTGTTGTTGATGGTTTTCATTAGGTTCATGTGGAACCCTAATATCAAGATTTTTCACTTTATCAATTTGCGTTGGTATGGTCTGATATTGTCAATACCTAGTATCTGTGACATTTTTCTGACAGTTTGGTGTGACTTTTGTTCGACCAACTTATCCATTTGCAATTGAAAATGAACCACTGAATGACCTTTGCCCTCTTGATATTCAAGGCTCGAATGTCCACTTTGAAAATTTTGAAACCAATTCTGCATTGTACAATCGGAGGTGGTTGCTTCACCCCATGCCTTGTTAATATTGGAAACTCTTTGAGATGCATTGTGACTGAGTACATACTCGTGAAAGAGGATTCTATGCAACTTTACTTGGGTTATCTTCGGATTTAAGGGTTTACTTCACAGTGTACAGATAACTGGATTATTCGTGAAAAAGCACATTTTAATCATTAGAACAAGCTATATATATATATCTATATATATATATATATATATATATATTGGTACAATATTCCCTTAGTGAAGTTGTAGGACACGACTAAAAGTTTGTATCTAGAATCAACAATTATTTTCTGAACAACCTAATGTTTCAAAGAGATTTTTTGAACAGTTGAACTCCTTCCTGTTGTTTATGTTGTTAACAAGACGTTTCAATTGATCCATTCTACGGCTCTCTTCAGATGTACAATATTATAAGCATTGATACCATTGATGGGAAAATTTTCTGTTCATCGCAATTAAATTCGGATTGATTAAGAAGGCCATAGAATAGATTGACCGGAACATCCTGTTGACAACATAAAGAACAGGGAGTTCAATTGTCTGGAAAAAAACTTGGGGGGGGGGGGGATTTTTATGACCTTTCTCAAAACTATAGACAGGACCTCATAATCATGTACACCTGATATCAAGCACACTTCCTTTATAAATAACACATCTTTCAATAACAGTGTATGTACATGCATGAACTAGCATAGTACCCAAAAAATAACAGGATTATTTATGTATGGATAAATTATATGAATATATACAACTATATATTTATGGCAAACAAATGATATATTCCTCAAACCTAGTTTTTTTGTCTATCAATTTTTTACAATTTCAAATTTTCTGTTTTTTTAAAAATAATTCTATAAAAATAAGGCTACATGATTTGGTAAAAAACAAAATTGAGACTGCAGTTGTTGTTGTTGTAGATATATTAGCTGTTGCCAGCCTAAATCAGTGAACAAACACAGATATATGGAGCAGAAGTTCGCTTGCCACCAGCTTGCAGCCAATTTCGGGTTTGTGTATTTCAAGTACCCCATACTTCTCTTTCTGTTTGCTTTAACATGACAGAAAACCAACAAACAAACAAAGAGGCAACACCCTTCATATTATCGGAAATATATGTATGTATATATATATATATAGCAATACATTATCATTAGCGGCTGTTCAGCTCAATGGTAAGAGCAACACTACATTGAAGCAGCTATTTTACCAGTTGCTGGTTCAATTCCTGCTGCAGCTCTATTTTCTTTGATTTTTCTATTTACATTGTCTAAGCCGAATGATAAATGAACTGTGTAACAGTAGGAGATCATTTCAAATAATAGATTTTATATTATATAACACAATTTATAGTCATATATATATATATTTGTAAAAAATGTGGCATGAAAAAGATATGCACGCATTGTTAATAAAAGATATGATTTATTCAACCCTTTCATTATGTTCTTTTTTTCTATCTCCATCTAAAACAAATACAAACACACACACACATATATATATATATATATGTAATGATGGAAAAAGAGAGATAGAAAGATGTACATATATATATATATATATATATATGTATATGTATATATATGTATATATATACACGTTTCTTTTTTCCGTTTGTATGAAATTTCTGAATTGCCAAGATACATAATGGACGCCCATGCAGTTGATAATGTATTGCTACTGCTTTTACCATAGGAAAGCATTGGTAATGAAGGAAAAAAAGGGTTGTAAGGAGTCAGAAATTAAAGCCAGCCTTTACTGGCATAATAGGCCTATTATGTATAATGTAAATGCATTGCTAATGATTTTATCATAAAAATGCATCGAAATCCAGAAGAGTGGGAATATCTGTCGTTTAAGAATCAAAGCCAGTGTCACTGACAGAATAGGACTCATATACGTATGATTTTATTTTTTGTCTAAAATATCAATTTGATCTATATACATGATCAGGTTTACATGTGAGTATATTTGGTGATTTGATTAAACAATCCATTAGTATAAATGGCATAATAAAATTCAAAAAGTATGAATAGCCACGAAGGGAAATCTGGCAAAAATTCTATTACTAATAGAAAGTGTGTCGGGGAAACAAATTTTAAAGACTAATTTGAAGGTTTTAATAACCTTCATACTAAGGTCATCATGCCTGATTGTAGTCTGTGGTTTTAGCTGTAAAATTTCAGCTCATTTGTATGAGAAATGGAACTCTACATAAAAAAGCAGACAACATTTCTTGATAGCATGAATAATAATCAGTTAGTATCCAGAAATGTATGGATAATTTGAGCTTGGCATACATGATACAGTTGTATGGAAGTAAGAGACTGGGGTCTGTGGCTATGGAATTAATTGCCCTCATAATAAGACAAAACAGCTCCTATATACTTTTCAATAGTGGCAGGTGTAAACTAGGAAAGGAACTTGGAAAATGGAATCAAAAAGTCATAAAAGCCATTTTTAGATTCACTTTGGAATTTCCATGAATCCTACAAATATCGTGTAAAAATTATAAAGATTATTGATGAAAGTGACCCTAAAATTGTTCTACAGGGTGATGATAAACTCTTTCCCTGATTTCAAAACTATATCACAAAAACCTATGCTAGGTAAAAACACATGGTTTATTGATACTTATAAACAAAAAGATTTTTCTGTGATTTGTGAAATCCAACATATGCTCAATTGGTTGCCTAAAGAATATCTTAGTGATACTCAATTTCACACC
>OY735216.1:19961216-19991216 GCA_963457665.1 Thysanoteuthis rhombus | reverse complement strand
ATCCTGCAAATTGGCACCTTACTAAATAGAAAAACACACTTTCCAGCTTCAGTGACAAAATAACACTCAGATTCTAGGAAGTGGTTAGGGCCAAAAATTGACATTGTTTCCAAAGCCAAGAACTTCTCAGCACCCACCTTATCTCTTGATAAATGAGAATATGTGGTAAAAATTTGAAAGCTGTCAAAATGTTCTAATGAGAACATGAAAATAAGCAATTTAGAGGACACCTGAAAATCAAATACATTTCAAACAATCATTCTGACATTCTTATAACAGTAATAAACATGGTTACACTGTATGCTTGATCTAATATTTTACATATGACCGGGAAAAACCATGAGTGCTTTATCTTGCATATTGTTTGAGTGAGAAGCTATCAAAATGGGCAACAACTTTTTATGTTTGGGATTTTTGGACATTTTCTGACCTGCATAGAAGGAAAAGTACATTAGATCCACTTGATTTGATTACATTTTTTAATTTCACAGACAAAATGAGACTAGTCACAAAGTTCCAGCAGTCTTTGTCATATTAAAGGAGCCATAAATGTCAGAGGTTGGGACAGAAAGGCATAATGCATAAAATTGAGTTGAATTTCAAAGATTTTTATTTCAAATCTATTAGAGATACAGACCTAATATTTTGTATTTCTCCATAAGTTTGGTACAGGAGCGCCTTTGATTTTTTTTTAACGGAATTTGAGAAGGTGACCTGGGTAAAGTTCGATACACACGTTCTATCAAGTTCAATCCTTACTGGGTGCTTTACACTTGTAATGTTGGGCCAGACTATTTTGTTCATTCCTGTAGACTCCTTGTGGATTATAGGACTGCAACCACTCAGTAAACAATTTATGTTTTAGATCTTATTCGCTTTAAATTTTTTCAGTAGTATTGTATAAAACTTTGAAATCAGTTTTTTAAAAGCCAGTATGAATGTGTGGTTCATAAAATCACTATTCTTTTTTGGCTGCTACTGCTGCTGCTATTATTATCATTATAATGATAAAAAATATTTTCAGGTATTATTATAAAAAAATGTTTTTAGATATTGTTGAAAAATGTTTTTAGATAATATTATTATGATAAAAAATTTTTTTTTGATATTATTATTATTATCATCATAAAAAATATTTTCAGGTATTATTATGAAAAATATTTTCAGGTATTATTATAAAAAAATGATTTTAGATATTATTGTTGAAAAATGTTTTTAGATAGTATTATTATTGTTATTATAATAAAAAAAATTTTTTTTCATATTATCATTATTATTATTACAACAATAAAGAAAAAATATTTTTAGATAATATTATTATTTTTGCCAAATGATTATCAAAAATAATAATAATGATGTAATTGTGAACAAGGAAAGAAGAATCTGTCAAATGACAGAGAAAATAAAAAAAGTGAAAAAGCTGGTAAGATACCAAGACCTGGCATGGGAGCTGTAGAAAGTGTGGAACATGAAAGTCAGGGTAGTACCAGTAGTTGTAGGTGCACTCAGAACCGTACCAAAGGCACTGAAGGTAAGATTGGAGGAACTGGGGATAAGAGAAAGGATTGAAACTATGCAGACCTCAGCACCACTGGGGACTGCATGAAAGTTGAGCCGAGTGCTAGAAATATGAGATCTATGACCCCCAGCTGTTAGGCCATTGCTATCAGGGGGAAGATCAAGCAAGGGAAAAAAAAGGGGGGAAAAAATGGTGGTGGAGGTACAAATCACTGTGCTGCTATGATAGGTGATGGAGATATGAGGAGACTTGCTGTCACTCAGCCTTCAGTGATAACCACCAGGCAGCTGGTATAAAAATGTAAAACGCAGGACTGTGAGAGTGTGAAGCGGAGGCCTCTAGACTTATGGAAACTTGCTGTCACTCAGTCTCCACTGGTAACCACCAGGCAACTTGTGTGTAAATGCAAATAATGATGATAATAATGATAATAGCAGCAGCATAACGCCCGATAAATATGTGTCTATTTATGTATGGATCAGCACTTTTGCCTCAGAGTATCTGTATGTTCTGCCTAAGATCAGAGTGTCAGTCCCTAGGTCTTTGTCAGATTATAATTTCTGTGCACTAAATATAAAGTGTTGTACACACACACACTATATATATATATATATATATATATATATGTGTATGTATGTATGTATATATATATTTTTATATGTATGATAATAGGATAATTGCAGATAAATATTTAGATGATATGTATATGCATTGAGAAATCAATCTTCTTAGCCTGATGGTTTAAAAAAAGAATTTATTTTATGCAGCAAACATTTTTCAACATACTCTCTTTCCTTATCAATGCATTTAACCCAATGCTTCTTCATTACTTACATAGCTTGAACATTATGCAGTGAAAATTTCAGATCAAAGTTGAAGTAATAACTGTGCAAGACTACAGACTTATTCATCCACTGATGTATTTAAGACAGACTTTTTTCCCGGAAAAAAATATCTATAAAAAAAAAACAAAGTTTAGGTCAAAAATTGCAAAATTCAATGTTTTTCTTCTGCCATAAGTATTCAATTTGTGCAGAAAATCATAACAGCTAAGCTAGGGAGTGATGGAGTAGCAGTAAAGTCAACGGGTAGTGATAAGAAAAGCTTAAAATTCATCTATGTATATGGGGCAGGCATTAAAACATAACCATGATTATTATTTGATTTAGTTTTCCATACTATCAAAATTGGCTGTATATAATCACTAAGTGAATAAAAGTTCAATAAATTCAACAAGAAAGGGATAGTTATTCTCAGGAATGGATGCAAGCATTACTGACAGAATAGGACTATTATATGTGTAACGTAAATGTATTTCTAATCATTTTATTATAGAAATACATTACAAATAATTTTACTATAAAAATCCATCTCAAATGATTTTTTTCTAGAAATGCATTGAGATTCAGCAAGGAAGGGTTTGTAAGTGATCGGGAATTAGTGCCAACCTCCTGACAACCCAATGTTGTATGTAAATTCATTGCTAATAATTTTACTATCAAAAAGCATAGCGAATGATTTTATTGTTGGACTGCATTGAAAGTTGAACGAGGTCTATTATAAGTCATCATTATCATCATCAGTCTTTTATCATTATCATCCGTCGTTGGACATGAACCTTCCTCAGTATTCACCAGATCTCTCTACCATGGGCGTTGCAGAGCTAATACCTTCTGAACTTGTCTAGTTTGTCTCTCCATTTAGTTACACATGTGATCTCTGGGGATCCATGTTGTGACTCGGGATGTCCATCGGTTGTCTGCCATTCTTGCAACATTATCAGCCCATTGCCATTTGAGTTTTCTAATCGATTCTATGTCTTGGACCTATTTTTCCCCTGGAATATTGTGCTGTCTTATGATCTTTTCATGTAACCTTCAGCATGATTCTATCATGTGCACTTAGCATGGTTCTCAGTTTGACAGTAAATATACCCTCAAGTTAAGATAATTACTCTGCTAGGTCGAATTCTAAATACTGTAATTGGTTGTCTGCAAGTCATCCTCTTTTCTATCAAAGATGATATCAGGTAGTTATGTAATAAATGCCATTTTTTATAGAAAGATGAAGGATGATATCAACAACAAAAATAGTAAATATCTAATCAATATATAACCCATTTGGAGCAATAACTTTTTTCCAATGACCCACAAATGATAATATGCCATCTCCATGAAATTCTTGAGGTTTCATCATCATCATCATCAACATCAGTCTTTTAACATCCATTGTTGGACATAGACCTTCACCAAGATTTGCCACAATCATGGGCATCGCGGAGCCAGTATTTTCTGAATTTATCTAGTTCATCTCTCCATCTTGTATTCTGTCGGCCTCTCAGTTTGCAGGTCTGTCTCTTGGTTTGATTCCATGTTTCATTAGTAACTATCAGGAGAATGCATTAGTTGTATACTCTTCTTTTTAGGATTATTAGGATCGTCTGGTTCTTGAAAGTTGAGCTTGCTCTGCTGAAGGCTTGCTGTCCTAGAGTGATTCTTCACTTGATTTCCTCCTCTTCTGAGGATCTCATGGAGATTCGTTGTCCTAGGGAGATGTAGTGGTCTACCTTGCCGAGTTTTGCATCTTCGATCTTGACTGTTATGTTCTTATTCTCAATATGATTGTTGCACATGATTTTCGTTTTACTGAAGCTCATGTGTAGGCCGACTCTTTTGCTTTCTTTGTTTAGTTCTAGCATTTGTTGGAGGTTGTGTAGATTCTCAGCAAAAAAAACAATGTTGTCTACAAATCTGAGGTTGCTCAGATATTCGCCGTCTATTTTGATTCCTCTACTTTCCCAGTCCAGGTTTCGGAAGATCATCTAGAGGCAGGCTGTGAAGAGTTTGGGTAAGCTGGTATCACCTTGCCTTACTCCTTCTTTGAGCTGGAATGGTTCAGAGTCCTTATGTAGCCTGATTAAGGAGTTTCTATGATTGTATATATGTTGCAGTACTTTGACGTATACAGGGTCTACACCTTGTAGGGTGATGACCCTGTATATATCAAAGTACTACAACATTGTGATCATAAATTCAGTGGAAGCATGAATTATGGCTTCCCTATTATTGAACCTATTACCATGAAATTCTTGAGGTTTAGTGATCACAAATGAAGTAAAACCATGAATTATAGCTTCTCTATTATTGAAGTTATTATCATGGATAGGAAATTCAAATTGCTTGAAAAGATGATAATCTGTCAGAGAAATGTGAGGTGAATATGCTGCAATAAACTTCATATCCCTTTTCTTTATGCTTAGACATAATCAACTGAAAGATATTGGGTATAGCACTATCATGGAACATTTATGTAGGATCCATTTTCCAGGCTTTTCAACCTTTCATATGAAACATATGACGTGGTTGAAGACCTAAAGTCTCCAGAAAGTGCTGAAAGCATTGTTCATAGGTCATTGGCCACCGATATCAATAATTCTTCATCATTAAGAACAGTTTGGGCCTCCCTCAAGGTATATTATTGGTATCCACGTCTTCCAACCTAAGCCTATTGAACCTATGCTGAACAGTTTGCACTGTAGAAGTGTTCACTCGTAATATTTGATATTATCAGTAGCTCATACTGCATTATGTCCTAATTTGAAAATCAGTCTAATGCCTTGGGTAGACACAATTACTGTTCAGGTCTCAAAAACCTTCAAAATTAATGAATTATATTTCAATTTATGTTGAATCTGTAAAAAATGCAATTACATTAGTTGATCTTTCACTTCCAGCATTATCCGGAACAATGTTTTCTTAAAAAACAGGACACATTTCATGCGTTACAACCTAATGTATATATTTTCAAGTTGAGATGATTACTCTGGTAGGTCAAATTCTAAGTACTGTAATTGATGGTCCGCATGTCACCTCTTTTCTCTCGAATCTAAATTTGATTTTTTTTTTTTTGTTGGTATTTTTATTATATAAGGTCATACCGTGGCATAAATAACTTCATTAGCCCGCTAACGACTTCAAGTATGACTGATTACAAACCAAAGAACAAGTAAACACATCGATTTTATTTGAGATTATTATTTTTAATAACATAATTATTACGTCCATCAATTTGTTGCTATTTATCATTTTCAGCTGTTTCTTATCTCCTCTACTGCTATCATTATGGCTATTATCATTGTAAATACTTTGATTGTGGATGGCTTCATCTGAACCACAAAACACACATATGCATACATACAAACATCACCTCAAAGCCCAAACTGATTGGCTCGGGGCCAAAGATTGAGCAGCTCCAGCTATTGAACCAATCAGTGGCCTAACAATGATGAAAACTCATGACAAGGGCTGTGCTCAGGGTGGGGATGGGGGGGTCCCCCAAAGGGCGGTGGTGGTGGTGGTGGGAGGAAAGCAGGCAGACAAGCCGTTAAGGATGGAGTCAGTGTTGAAATATATGCTTAACCAAGATTTCATTGATCTCTTTCATCTCTCTCACTCTCTCTTCTCTCTCTTATGATTCCCTTTATTTTAACCATTCTCTCTCCCCCTCTCTCTCTCTAGCATTTCATATATATATATATATATATATATATATATATATATATATATATATATATATTAGTAGGGATACCCTGCATTGCCCAGGGAAAACATGACTTCAATTTAGACAACGCATTAAAAAGTGTTCCTTATTTCTTCTCACCCAACACAACAAATGGAAAAAAATACTGTTTATGCAAAGACTTGGATTGTTACTTCCAATCTGAGCTGTTCACTCAATGTTGTAGATTGATGGCCTAACTCAAGTTGTGATTTTAAGACCTCAACAAAAAATTGAGTTGTAAATAAGTAGTGGTCAAAAATCATTAATGATGGTTTACAATACTTCATCTAAAAAAATTATAGTATAATTACTTACTGAAAATTCGAAAATTGATTTTATCATAAAAAATATGTGCCATTTGTGAGAAAAATTGGCTAGTGAATGAACTCTGGTGACCTTGAATGACGTCCAGGATTAGTTTATATGAAACGATGATTTTTTTTTTTTCTCATTCTCCATGCCAAGTATTAGGTCAATAGGCCTTGTAGTTTTAATGTAAAAGGGGCATGATCAAACAAGCAGAAGATTTAAATGTTAGTATAGATATATAAATACACACATGGACGCATTATTCCTCTCTGTCTCTCTCACACTATACATATACATGCACACATACTGGCTCTTTTCATACATGTGCACGTATATGTATGCACACATTCTCACTCTTTTACTCTCTCTTTATATATATATTTATTTATATTTACACATTCTCTCTCTCTACCTCTTTCTGTCCCACTCTATCAATGTTTGTTTTACCTTTTTCTTTCTAAACTCTTTCTTACTGTTCTTCTTTTTCTTTCTCTCTACACTATGATTTGTTTAAAAATTCATATTGTTAGTTGCCTTGTTATGCAGTGACAGCTTTGAAGCTTTTTCTATCTTACCCCTCTGCCCCAGGGCCGGGTCTCCTGTTCCCCCAACTGTCCCTGTTTTCCTTTTCTTTCATTTGGCTGACATCGAATGCCATTGTAAAAGGATTCGATTTTTCTCTCATTGTTATTATCATCAACTTGAGAAGACTATTTGCAACAATTTTTGCAACCCCATCTCATTAGCACTTAAATTCATATTAGAGAATTCAAATGTTGAATCAAGGGGGGTAACGTTTCATTAGAATCACTTCTTTTTGATCTTTTGGTAAATTTTTATATTTTTCTCTTATTCAATTCATGAGAGTTCCATCTTGAAGAAGATTCTATTCATCAAGAGTTCTCCTCCGGTTTCAAGCAGTCTATGAATCTAACATAGTATCGAAGTTTCAAAATACTTATATTTTCCCGTTGTGAAACAGGGAAATTTGGACTTGGGAGCAAATGTTTCTAATTCTTTCACAAAACGGTAGGTTAAGAAAAAAAAAAAAAAGTATTAAATTTCTTTGTGGAAATTCTTCAAGTGGAAAAATAACTTCCTCTTACCATTGTTTCATGGATATTGTTGAGCTTAAACATGCTCTATTTTTCCTCTTTTTCCATCCATTTTTTTTCTTTTGTGGTTGGAGGAGGAGCTCTTAATTCATCATCATCGTCTGACTTTTAGTGTCCATCCTCAAGATTCACTAGACCTCTCTATCATTTTTGCCAGCCACCGTTTTGCATATGATCTCTGGGGATCCACATTCTTTCTATCATTCTTTCAACATTGCCAGCCCATTGCCATTTGAGTTCTCTAATGGATTCTACGATATCTTTTATTCCTGTTTTTTCTCCAATATACTTTGCTCTCTCCATGCAATGTTGGCTATGATTCTTTATTGTGCACATTGCATGGTTCTCAATTTGGGAGTCTATCTTTTGATAAGGTTCCATGTTTCAGCTCCATAGGTGACTACGGGAAGATGCACTGGTTGTATATCCTCCTTTTTAGGACTAATGAGACTTTCCTGGTATCACTTTATCTTACTCCTTTTTTTAGCTTGAGTCTTTGTGCAGCCTGATAAAGGAACTGCTGTGTTGGTAATTATGCTGTAAGACTCAGTCATATATGGGTCTACACCTTGTTGTATGATCGCATTAATAACTTTTGGAATTTCCGCTGACCTCAAGGCCTTCTTAAAGTCAACAAATGCTATAGCAAGTGACATTTTACATTCTGCCATTTTCACTTTTTTGATTTACCCAATGGAGATGATCAGTGGTTGATAGGCTTCTTCTGAAGCCTATCTGTTTCCATGGTTGGTTTTCATCTTGCATTTTTGTTGATCTGGTTGGTGATTTCTTTGGTAAAAAGTTTGTAGATGCTGTTTTGTAGACTTATTGGCCTGTAATTGTTTACGTCTTTCAAGTTCCTTTTTTTTATATAGCAGTATTATGATTGCAGCGTTTCAATCTTCTGGGATTCTGCTCTGTTTCAGGCATAAGTTAAATAGATGGGATAGTTTTCTAGTGATGACTTCACCACTTCTTTCGAGTAGATCAATGTTGATATTATCTCTTCCAAGTGCCTTTCTTTTCTTTTTTTTTCTTTCTTTGATTATTTGATGGCTTGTTTCAACTCTCACAGAGTAACTTCTGGGAAGTCTTCAAATTGGTTATTTGTGACTTTTGTATTGTTTTCATTGTTCTGTCCTTGTAACATACAAAGAAAGCTTCCTAACTCTAATCCCGGCTCAAATAAAATGATCTGTCAAGTGGTAATTAGCAAAATAGATCGGCACTTCTGCCTCGAATCAGATTATCCGTATGATCTGCCTGGGATGAAAGTGTGTATCCCCGGCTCTCTGCCTAGGATCAGAGTTATATCTATGCACTTTACTCTGGACCGAAGTATTACTTCCTAATGCTTCTGCCATGGATCTTAGTATAGTATGCACTCATTGAAAAATCTTACGCACAATATATCTATACTAGTATCTGAGCCTTTTTCTTGTTTGTGTATTTGTGCTGCAAAAACTATGTGATCTACTGACCTAATATTCTGCATGTAGAGTGATGAGAAGTCAACTTGACCAATAGGATATGTGAGGTTGACCTTGGAGGTCATTCCTAGCTGATTTTTAGAGCTGTGGGGTTCAATTTTGCACCAGAGATGCTAAAATTTAAGATATGGGGACATCTTAAAGATGTGAAGATTGCAATCTATGTGACATTGACTTCAGAGATTATTTGAGATCGTCAGAGGTACTTTTTGTTCATTTTATACCAATTTTCCAAATTTTTTGCCTCAATTTAGCACATATGGAACTGAAATCGTATATAGCGGTAAACCTTCCCATCATAAAGGTCATATGCATTGCTAGGTTGACCACTAAGGTCATTTAAAGGCATCAGAAATCATTTCTGGTAATTTATATCTATTGACCACATCTTTGCACCGAGGATGCTGAAATAGAGTGTGTGGGTAAATCTTCTCATATTGAAGGTAATAAGATAGGAGAAGTTGACCTTAGGAGTCATTTAAGGTCACCAGAGGAAATTTCTGGTTATTTCTACTCAATTTCTTGAGTTTCCAGCAATAACTTTGCGCCCATGTAACAGAAATTTGGCAATTTTATTTTGACAAAGGTTATAGGCAATGAGATTGTGATCTCAAAAGTCATTTGAGGTCATTTCTAGCTAATTTACCAAGTTGTTAGCCATAATCTTACTCCTATAAAAGTAAAATTTGGCAGAGAAGTAGCTTCTTTCATGGCCAAAATATTTAGAAATGTTATTTTCATATTGGGATCATCTGAGATTATCATATGTCATTTTTGATCATTTTTAGCTAGTTTTTTAAGTTGTTTGCCACAATATTACACCTAGGATGCAGAAATTTTGTATAGGGGTACATCTTCATACTGCAAAAGTAAAGATTTTTCTTAGTTATCCTAGGGTTAGATCTCCAATCAACCTTTTCATACTTGCAGCCAGTGGTAGAAACACTTACATCAAGAAACCCTGTCCGACTAAGCAACAACATAAGTTGTTCTTTTTTGTGCATCAGAATATTTCTTCCGTTGCAGCTACAGTACATAGTATAAATAATCGTTTCTTCATTGGTTGTATTGTGTAAGAAGAAATATATCAAAATATATATATAAATCTGTTGTTTAACTGGAACTAATACAACGTGTTGACAATGTCATCAGTGCACATGAATGCTAAATGCATCTAAGAATGTCCATGCTAGTAGTAAAAGATATCTTATTGATCATAGTTTCTGTTATTTTTAACAATGTATGTATAAATGAAGAATTGCTGCCTTGTTATATTCCTTTTGAATATATATATAAATCAAAAGAAGTGACACGTCTGCTGTTTATCTTACTAATAGTTCATTGTTAAATATGTTTTTGGGTGACCTACATTAGCCCTTTTTTGAAAAATTGAATAATATGTAATATAAAATATTATCAAACTACAATATACATTCATTTGGTTTATCATTTTATATTGGGTATTATGACATGAGCTATGTATCAAAACATAGCTGAAAGGGAGGTGGTGTTAGATCAACACTGCTGGGGTGCCATGTTAATATAACTGGTTTTTTTTTGTTTTTTTAAAATCTCCCTAACAGTTACATGTTAAACAACTGATGATCCCAACAGAAGAAAATTCACACCTTGTATCATAATGACATAGTATATGTAAAACAGGCAAAAAGCATCACAGTAAATAACATGAATTGCATTGACAGATAATGGGTAAAAAAGTGACTGAAGTGACACAAAAAGATTTTGAATTTTTGGATGTTCAGTATTTAAAGTTGTAAAGCTTTCTAGACTCTCTCTCTTTCTTTCTTTCTCTCTCTCTCTCTCTCTCTCTCTATCTATATATATGTGTGTGTGTGTGTGTATGTATGTATGTATTAAGAAATGGACATATTTTGTCCAACAGAACGAATTATGAATTGCGTTACATCATATAAAAACTTTTTTGAGATGATGGTTATTGTATCACTCACCTTACACCACATAAATAGAATAAACAATTAAAGGAAATAGGGCTCCTACATGAATCAAGCCTGCCACTGATAGGGTAGCCGCTTTAACGTAGCGATGCTCTTACCATTGAGCTAAACAGTCCCGGTATTGCAAATGCCTAAATAACCACTTTCACACCTAATTCTCATCTTGTTTATTCTTGGTCTCTTTTATATATCTTTATATATCTTTTATATCTTTATATGATAAGAAATGGGCATATTTTGTCTGACAATGGTGAAAGCATTGCAGCAGCTATCCAATTGGTTGCAGATTCGATTCAAGCAGCAGCCCCATTCCCTCAAATTGTTTATGCTATTTACGTTGTCCAGGGCAATTGTTACAGTAACCGTATAACAACGGGAGACAATCTCAAATAAGTTTCTATATAATATAATGATATAACGCAATATATAATTCATATATACATACACATATATATATATATATATATATATATATATATATATATATATATATATTGCATTTTATAAACATGGTTATCATTTTTCTGTGGATCCATTGCTGATTCTTTGTTTCCCTTGTTCTTGCTCTGCTCTTTTCTTATGTTGTCTAATTTTTTGGTTTTTACAGAATAACCACCAAAATGAGGCACTTTGTTCGACTCCGATCCTATCTACAAAATGTGCGTTATCTCTCTGCAGTGGCTGCCAACAAGACAAGCAAAGGCAACAAAATGAAAAGGTTTGTATTTCTTTTCAACATCTAGCATGTTCTTACCTAACAATTGACAAACTCATCTTTCCAGTTTTCAAAGCATTTCAAATTGTAAAATCATTTACAATGCATTTTTATGGTAAAGATGATTTCACAGTGATCTCAACAGTAAAATCAATAGCAATGCATTTACGTGCAGTGATTGTTCTGGATTGACTGACAAGATATCTTGTAATAAATTTCTTTGTCTTCATTCTAACATTGAATTGAATTTTGATTCGAGGAGCCATACAATATGCAAAAAAAAAGATAGTGCTTTATATCACATAGAGACACTGCAAGATGGCACATTATACTAAAGAAAAAGGAGTCGGAGATATCATGAGATCTATTAGAAAACTCAAATAGCAATGGAAAGGCCACGTTGCAAGATTGTCAGACAACCGTTGCATGTCATGACTCACCAAGTGTATTCCTTGAGATCATTTGAGAAATTGTGGCAGACAAAAAATAAGATGGTGTGACAATTTAAGCAAGTCTTAGAGATATTGGTGCTGCAAAACCCCCGATTGATGGGTCCAGGGAAGATCTATGTCCAGCAATTGACGCTAAAAGAAGGTGATAATGATGATGAGAGCAGAGCAGTGAAAAGCAATGATTGTCCATGAGTGGTTGATGAGATATCTTGCGATAAATTTCTTCAAAATGCGGCATCTCACTGCAACATTAAGCTGAATAGGGATTTAAAACAATTTGTAGATGGTGATGAAAGCAATGAAAGCAATGAGTGTCATGGAGCAGCTGACAAGATATTTGACTGATATATCATCACACAAAAATATACCAGTTCCAAGTAATCAACCAATTTGAATCATTACATTCATTTCACTTGCATTAAACTAAAAATTCTTCCCATTCCTTGTATGCCCATGGCTACAAACAAGCAAAATTTGTTTTCAAAGAATTGAAAATTATTTATAGCATATAAGACCCACAGACATATAGAACCTCCCCCCACCACCTTGTATTTCAGCAGGGCATATTGAGAAAACATTTTTAGGATATTTAAGGCTAAACATTAAATTTTGAAATATGTTGCTACAGTAAAGTTGGAAGAAAAAAATTCTTTAAAACATGCAACTAAGACAGCAAGAAAAATACTTTTAATGAAAATACTTCTGTAAACTTTAAAGTTAGAATAGCAAGAAATTTGGGGATTTTTCTTTAAATTCAGAGGGTCTTCAGAGCATAGATTTTTAATCTTGTAAATAATGGTGCATTTAAATAAGTTGGATGTACAAAGAGTAATAATGACTTATTGAAATTTATCAAGTTAATAATAATGAGAATATGAATAATTTATAATGAAGTTATCATTAACTTTGCATTAAATTTACTAAAGAGATAAGTTTCTTCATTACGGTAACAAATATGGCTTCTTGAAGTGTTTATAAATGAGATATTAACCTCAAAGTTTATTTTCTACTGCAATACTATGAAGAATGAGAATAATTGGAAATGTAATGACTTTAATTTCTGTATATTTTTCACAAATTTTTGACTTTTCTCTAAAACTTGTGGACTGTGAAATTTAAACAAGTAAAAAAAAACACGTGAAAGCATTATTCTGCCAAATTATAGACATTTAGGCCATGTAATTAACTTACACAGACTAAATTAAAGCAATAAAGAAGCATAAAATTTACCCATCAATTATGAAAATAGGAATTCTGATTAGTGATCTCTACTGTATCCATGCATTGACTATCTAAACCAAAACCAGATGCTAAATCCTATTTATTTCACTTGCACCGATAATGTAGAGGTCCCTCTGAGTTTTGAGGTAATAAAAACTATCCTTTAGCAATGTTTCTGAGACATTTGTCTCAATTAACTCTCTACATTTAACTTTGCATTTCTGACCATCTGCTCAACTGTGAACATTCTAATTAGGTATTTCAGAACGTCTATCTCATGAACAATTTCTAAGGTCCATACTGACTACAGAACATTTTGTTATATTCTATATGCATAGGCCTACTATACCTCCTGGTTTAGCTGGGACAGTCCCAATTTGAGGGGTCTGTGCGGGTGTTCTGCCCAGTTTACTAATTTGTTCAGGTTGACAATGAATCGTCCCATAATATCCCGGTTTCTAATGAAAAGGCAGAAACTCAATTATTTTTCAAGCCGAACCATAGCTGGGCAACTAATCTCTTTTTGGTTGGGATCCTGCGGAGTTAGTTCTGCATTTTTATTACCTCCCATCTGTCATCTGGTGACTCATTAGTGTCAATTTAAGAATCAGTCTGCATTTGCCAAGGCATGAGTATGCAAACGTATTTATCACGGACAGAAAGCATGAAAAATTACTTGCAAAATTTTGTTTTATTTTTTCAAATAAAATGTTGGAAGTGAATCAAAAAATGCCAAAAATGGCCAAAATCGCAACTCTGGTGCTAAAGTTCCAGTTAAAACAAGGGTTACTTCACCCTCAATTTCCTTACCAACATGTGCTCGTTTGTTTTGCCATTTCAATAAAAATGAGTAATTTTATCAATTTTTAGTAGTTTTTTCACCATTTTTCTCAATTTTTAGTCGCTTTCTATCAAAGTGATTTTACTATATAGTTCTCTAAACATACAAGTTTTGATTAGTTAGAAAAATTCTCTACCTATATTTTTTTTTTAATCAACTATTCCAATGTCTGCCAGTTGAAAACAAATTCCTGGATCCACCCCAAAATCTAATTAATTCTTTCATACAATATGGTTCACCTTTCAACAAAATTCTATTGATATTAATTGAGAAATTTTTGAGATACCATATGGACAGATGTGAGCGAATACTGAAATGTATAAAATAATGGAAGAGAAAAATATCTCTCTATCTGAAACAAATCCTTAGATCCATCATGCAATTTAATCACATCTTTCTCACCCCTTGGCTTAACTTTCCACAAAATCTTGTTGAAATTCATTGAAGTTTTGGAGATATTGTGTAGACAGACACTTTTTTTCCACACAATATCTCCAAATGTTTTCATTGCATTTCAATGAAATTTTGTAGAAGGCTAGGTCATATCATATGAATCATATGATTAGATTTTGGGGTCCAGGAATTTGTTTTTGATTTAGAGATATTTTTGCGTTTTTTCTGTAATTTCTGTATTCACTCCTGACTGTCTGTACAGTATTTCCCAAAGTTCTCAATGAATTTCAATTAAATTTTGTGAGTTGGTAGGCAATAGGGTATGGAAGAAGTGATGAAATTTTAGGACAAATCCATGCACAATAACTTACAGTATAGTTGCAATATGACACCAGAAAGACAATACTAAAAATTCCCTAGAATCACAATGGAGCTTCCCAAGAAATCTAACCTGCTGTCCAAGATGGCTGTCATATTTGAACAAAATATGGAAATAGTCACAAAGTTGCAAACAAACCTGATATGAATATTATTCATGGGACTATTTCAATGCTTTAGAGGATGAGAAATTGATAAAAACCCATCCTGATGTGATATTTTTGCAGAATAGGGTCATGAATCCAACATGGTTCCCAAGATGGTTGCCATTCCTGGGCAGAATAGCAAAGAAAGCCATAACTTGGCAATCAGAACATATTTTTAGTGAATTCCTATGTTGCAATGGTTGGGCAATCAATTTCACCCCATTATATTGGGGTCATATCTTTGATTAGTCTCCAAAACCAAATACAGCACCCCAGTGGCGAACAAACAGGGTTGGGTGGTGGGCTGCCAATTCCATCAGAGGAGTTGACACCAAGATGACTACCTAGAAAATTTTTCTTGTAGCTTATCGGTAATTCCTTTTACAACAGAAAAAACTGTCTCTCCACATGATATCATCAAAAGTACTTTCTGAATTTCAATGAAAGAAGGAAGGGTATAAAAGATGTGATTAAACTTTTGGGCACATCCATTCACAATTAACTCCACTACGTCATAGTTATATGTCCATACCATATAATATTATTGCAACTTCATGTCTGTCCACACAATATTCCGAAAAGTTTGCAATGAATTTCAATGAAATTTCCTGGAAGGATAGGCAATGGGGTAAGAAAGAGTTGAATGAATTTGGGGGAGGACTCAGGATTTTTCTTCATGAAGAAATATTTTCCCGTTTTTTTTTCTCATGTATTTTTGAATATGCTCATGACTGTCCACTCTATATCTCTAAAAGATCTCAATGAATTTCAATGGAATTCCGTGGAAAGGTGGACAATGGTTCACAAGAGAATTGATTTGATTATTGGATGGATCCTTGTGCAATAACTTCCACAATGCCATAGTTATATGTCCATACCACATCAGAAGTATATCACCAAAAGTTCGGGACTGTTCACTTGATATCTCCAAAATTTCTCAATGAATTTCATTTGAATTTTTTTTGAGAGTTAGACAAAAGGTCAGAGAAGAAAAGATTAAAATTTTGCTGCAGATCCATGCTCAATTACTCTTCCTGACATTGTTGGCAGAGGTATGCATTCTCTGAATACTTCCGAGTTTTATTGTATCAGAGCTTTCTATGTGTGGCAAACACGTTTTGATAACCCACACAAATGGAGGGAAAATCTTCACCTTATTTATAAAAAAGTGTTAGTTTTATTTAGCATTACATCTACCTTGGACAATGAATCTCCATGAAATCCTCAAAAGAAAAAGAAATCAAGCAAAGGATGACTTTGGATGACAAGACTTCAATATACAACCAATGCAACTCTCAATAGTCACTTATACAGCTGAAACATGGAATCTAACCAAAAGACAAACCCACAAACTGAGAAGCATGCATTTCGCACATGAAAGAATTGTGCACAACATCATATGGAGAAATCACAAGATGGCACAATATATCAGGTAAAAAACTGGAGTCTGAGACAACATAGAATCCATTAGAAAACTTGGATGGCAATGGGCTGGTCCTGTTGCTAGAATGGTAGACAATCGCTGGACATCATGACTCACAACATGGATCCTCAGAAATCACATGCGTAACCAAAGCCAGCAGAATACAAGATGGAGAGATGAACTAGACAAATTCAGAAAGTATTAGCTCCGTGATGTCCATGATCGAGAGGTTTGGTGAATCCAGGGGTAATGTCCAACGATGGACAATAAAAGACTGATGATGAAATTGGTTGAAATTTCTGATAGAAATATTATCTAATAACTCTATTCACACTTGAAATGAGAAAACATTTTGTTGAGAATTATTGGTTTTATATCTGTATGTATTCTATCAATTCTTATAGAACTTTAGAACTCGCATTATTTTAAAAGATCACAAACAAAACGATTGAAACATGTATTAAATAGACTTCAAGATAACGCTCAATTTCAGTAGCTGATTTGGCCCTGACATGCAATTTCTGCCAATCTTGGATAAATGATTTTTTAAATTTCCAAAGAAAGGTATCAAAATAGATGGTGAATATCTGAACAATTTCAGATTTGTAGACCACTTTACCCTTTTTGCAGAGAACCTACACGACCTCCAACTAATGCTAGATGAACTGAATGGAGAGAGCAAGACAATCGGCCTACACATGAACTTCAGCAAGATGAAGATCATGTGCTACAATCACGTCGGAAATGAGAACACTAGGAACAAAATCAAGAACACAGAACTGGAGAAAGTGGACCACTACATCTACCTAGGACAGCAAATCTCCTTGAGACCCTCAAAAGAAGAAATCAAGCAAAGAATAACCTTAGGCTGGTAAGTCTCTGGCAGAGCAAGCTCAACCTTCAAAAACAAGATCCCATTAATCATAAAAAGAAAAGTATACAACCAATGCATCCTCTCAATAGTCACTTATGGAGCTGAAACATGGAACTTAACCAAGAGACAGACCCTCTAATTGAAACTATTCAACGTGCACATGAAAGAATTATGATCAACCACATATGGAGTGACTGCAAGACAGCACAACACATGCAGGAGAAGACAGAAGTCAGGAACATCGTAGAATCCATCGAAAAACTCAAATGGCAATGGGCTGGCCATGTTGCAAGAATGGCAGACAACTGATGGACATTGTGTCTCAGACATGGATCCCTAGAGATCACTTGTGCAACTGAGACTATCAGAGTATCAAATGGAGAGATGAGCTAGACAAATTCAGAAAGTACTGGCTCCGCGATGCTCACAATAGAGAAGTGTGGCGATTTCGGGGGAAGGTCTATGTCTAACGACAGATGTTAAGACACCAATAATGATGATGAGAACATGTCCCCAGACTCACCTAAAAAAGGCCCACCTACCACCCAAATTTTACTTTCTGCTGTTGAAGAATAAATTAGTGGGGGGTATCACATATTTATCAAACATTCTTAATGTTGAAACTTCCAAGATTCTACCCCCCCACCAAAAAAAATGATTAGTTCCACTTTCCGGTAGACTTCTGGACTAAATTTATGGTGTAAACTGCTGTCATTAAATCACAATTTGTTTCATAAATATCTCAGGAAGCTCCACTGGGATTTCTTGGGAATTTTTGATTTGTTATTCTACACCGTTAACTATCATTGACAAAATTTATTAGAATTAATTTTAATGTTCGGATCTAATGCTCTTGGACTACTACCAGTATTCATTTTTTTGTGTCTATTCAAGCTCAAGGGGAATTAGCTTATGAAAGCACTTCTTTATTATACAAGTACTAATAATAAAAATTGAAAACCGCCCCGTTTTGAGGCTTGGAAATTATGGTTAGCCTATGTATGCATGTACTATCCATTCTTATTACCAATGAAGCAACCGTGAAATTGGAAATCAGTGAAGTGTTTTTAATTTTCTATCAGATTCTGAAATAAGTTAGTATCCCTCCAAGAGTTGGTTGGACTAATGATCCACCACAATGTTTCAACAGATCTATTTTTCTACTTTTCTCTTTCTTTGCAATCTATGGGAAAAGGAGAGGTCTCCCTTTTTCAGGTTATGATTGCCCTGACTGTGAAACAGAGAAAAAAATTGTGTATCTATTTGCCACCCACACAAGGATGAAATGTGATGTACAACTTTTTTTTTTCTTTCCAGTGCGGGGAGAATCCATTTATATCCTTATGATACAGCACTTAATTCAAGGTTGGAATTTTTAGAGAGTGGTCCATAAGTAACCAAATTCTCTACATCAGAGTGAACTCCTCTTAGTGCTATAGGGTTGTGTTGTCTGGGGCGGGGGAGGAATCTCTGGTTAAATCCACCAATCTAGTTTTTGCCTGATTTGTCTGAAGAAGGAAACAAGCTGAATTACTGGTGGCAGGGCCGTGGAGGCTGTATAACAGAAAAGGTGTAGCAAATAAACTGATCATACCAATCCATTATCCCAAATTTCACAGCAATACATGTGACTTGGAGACTCCATATCACACAAACATACTTTTGATTCCTACTCTCTCTTTCACTCTCCTCGGATTTTCTTCTTTTTCTTTATTCTATTTCTGCTTCTCTCTTTCCTTGAATCTTTTTATACTTGTCTTGCCAACTCTGTTCTTTCTTTTCTTTTGTTCACTTTCCGTTGATACCATCATATCTTCCTTTCTTTTTTTCAATACAGTCCTCCCTATGTATAACCAAACTATGATAAATCTAGCTATGTTGGAGTTTGATTATTATTTTGAGTACTACCATCCACCCATATCGTGATGTAGACCATGCTATAACGAATTACGCTCTTCTCTTTCTTTTTGACTTTCAATTCCTTTTGCCATTTCTCTCTTTTTTTTTGCTCTCTTTGTTATGGTAAAAAAAAATAGTTTAATGATAAAAGGACAAAAACTGCATAAATTTTAAGAAATTATTTTTATTTAACAAATAACACAGGATTGATCAGTGCTCATAACAGTGTATATGTTGTCAAGATCGTTTGTGTTCAGGCAGGCAATTGGCGGGCAATGTCTCTTTACTTAGATAAAGGAAGGCTAACATCAGAGGTGGAAAAAATAACGGACCAGAACACGATTGGTCCAAGAAATCTCTCCAGGTCCAGAAATCTCTCCAGGTCCAGAAATCTCTCCAGAAAGGATGAAGTGTTTTCCTATAAATCAACCATGATGTTGGACAAATCAACAGACAATTCAACAAAAAAGAAATTGTTGAATTTATATTATCGAGAGTGTATTCACTTTTGTTGAGGATCTGAGAGAAAGAAGCGAATCAATTTTTATTGCAGCTTCATGAGTAACTATCAAGTAAACATTTTATTTTACCTTCAATGCTTGCAGAAATCTTATATAAATTTTCTGTGGTCCAAGGAAGTAAAATATTTTTTCTACCCCTGACTGATGTATTGTTAAGAGATTTTTCATATGAGTGATTTGGATAAGGTTTATATGCAGGGCTGACTTGAATATTTACTTCTTTTTTTTTTTTTCACAAAATTATGGCAATGAGTTGGCCGTGTTGCAAGATTGTCGGGCAACTGAATCCCCAGAGATCATATGCAAAATTCTCACGGGCTGAAAATAAGATGGTGTGATGATTTAGACTGGTTCAGGAGATGTTGGTGCCATGATACCCGTGATAGATCTGACAAATCTTAGAGAAAGGCTATGTCAATTGATGGATGATCAAAGGCTGATAAATAAATCTGTTGAAACTTACCGTATAATCTTGGGAAATTACTGATTATTGAAGTTGATTATCAAGGCTGAATTCTCGCCAGTACCACTTATTTAGGTCTCCAAACAATTGTGAATGTTTTTAGATCATTTAATGGCAGTCATTTTAGGTGTTATCAATTATTTTGTGATTGCTTGATAAATCCGTGACTTGCTCGCATACTTAACTTACGTTGATGAATTTAATATTGCTGAATAAATAGACTGGTGTGTTTGTTTTTATCAAACTCCAGTCAGAGTTGCCTTTGTTTTTCTACCATAAAAAGTACAATCCTCACCTAATTTATGCCTGGCAGCTCTTCACTGCCCCGTCATGTTAAACCGATCCGATATATATAAAATTGACATGTCCCTACCGTGATTTGAAATCGTGACCAAGTAACCAGCTTTCTCACCGAGCCAAACCCATGATTTGAAATCATGACTAAGTCGCCAGCTTTCTCACCAACTGAGCTAAAATAATAAGTCATACATATTCTAAAAAACTTATGTTACAATTACGCAAGTATTTGCAAGTTAATTTTGTCCTAATAGATAAATACATTTCTAACAAAAAATAAGTATTTTCATGATTTTTTTATTTATTGTGTGTATTCGAGGCAAAAGTTGGAACCATCATCTCCAGTTAGAATAGAAGAATTAGTGGTGTTTGACTGTGTAGTAACCTGGCTTGTTATAAATGCATTTGTGTTAGAGAGAGGAACCGACTGTATTTTAGTCGGTGAGTGGAAAAACTGTCTGTTTCTCACTTTGAGTCCATTTTTCTCCAACTGATAATGTTCTCCGAAATTGCTCCTTTTATACCAAAATTTTTTAGACTTCAAAGGGAAGGAACTGATAAAAGTGTACTATGACTGACCATTACTGTAACTTCTTTCTTTACTTTTCTATTCATTCTTTTGATATTTTCATACCAAATATCCACAATCAGTTTAATAGCCTCTTCTTTCTGTCTCTTGATTTTTCAAAAAGAAAAAAATAACGTTACATATCATATATATGTTAAATGTTAATACAGCAGCTACCCACCCCGGATCAGGCTGTCTCACCTTGGGTGAGGGAAGAGGGGTTAAAAGTTGGAACCTTCTGGTCAATAAAGGATAATGGTGCTTTACAGTTGTTTTATGTAACCTTAACATAATAAACCTGAATTGGTAACAGGGTTGCTACTAAGATATATTCCAAATACTCTTTTGGCTTTTCCCCGCTCCTGTGTATATACCCGCTCCCTGGGGGGAAGTGGCAGCAGATGCCCATTCAAAGATGCAATATCTGGCAAATACTGGGGATAAGGGAAAACTTCCCAGTCTACCTGCAACAATTTTTGCGTGGTCACTAAAGAAACATATCTAGCATTATCTCGATGGAATATTTCACTCTTTCTCTTAACTAATTCCAGATGTTTTTCATCAATAGTTGCCTTCAATACTTGTTTGAATCAATTGTTTAGTTTTCTGGAAGGAGCACATAGAAGAGGACTTTCTTCCAATACCACAATATATACAGCATCACCTTCTTTGGATGACGACTGGTCTTTGTTAAAGTTAGTGGTGATTCATTTCTCTTGTTTCACGATCTCTTCTAACTTATGGTATTGTAAAGTATCTACTTTTCATCACCTGTCGCTATTTGTTCAAACAAAACAGAATATTTTTGTTACATTCAAGTCATGAATTGCACATGGAAATACATTCCAGTTGTTTTTTGTCACTTATGTGGAAGCTACACATCAAAGCAACTAATGTAATGAAGCGGGATTAAGCGATTATTAGCACTTGATTTGGATATTTTCAGTATGTTGGCTATCTCTCATTTGTTGATTATTCTCAAGTAATGTATTGATGTGAATGCCTTCAACCTCAACTGGTTTAGCTGACCAAGATGTATCATTCAACAAGAAATCTCCAATTCTATACTTTGCAAACCACTTTTGACATATTTGATCGTCTACAGCACCTTTTCCATAAACTTCACAAATCATCTTAGCGTTTTTACCTCTCTAGAAAAAAAGCATAATAAGCTGAAAATACTGCTGCTTTTCTCTCATTTTCAATGATAAAATCAACAAACAAAAATGCATAAATTTTGAGAAAACATTTTTGAAATTCCTGCTGATATGACAGCTGTCACAGTACAAACCAAAGTGATCTCTTTGAGTGAAGTGAGTTAAAACTGAATGCTCTTAATGCCTTCTATTGACAGAACAACATTTTGAGAAACCCAATAGTAAGCATGTTTGTACTAACATAGACATACTCACACATACATACACTATTGTATATCTTTATTTTTATTTTTGTATATCAAATGCATACCTGTTTTATAAGTTGATTATAGAAAGATAATAAACCCTGATTAATATGATGAGGACCACACTCTCTCTTAAACCCTGCCATACAAGATAAGAGATGCTTATCTTCTATGACCTTTAGTGTACACAATGTAGAAAAATTTTTAGCTAGCATTTGCTTTTTAAAAAAATGTGTTCTATAGACTATTTATTTCACTCACAAACTCCCACACAGCCCGTACAACCATATGTCGACTTGTGTTCGATAGCAGATAAATCCCCTTTAGAGCTTTAAACCCATTAATTGTGGATGACAGGAATTTCAGCCATTGCAGTTCTATGATTCAACTGCGAATGACAAACTTTTCCATCATGTTATTGTTAGCTTGCTAAAAAGAACGCTCTGTACACGTCAGGTTTGTTTCAAGTTCTTCAGACTGGAAGGGCAAGAAGGAGAAGGTAAAAGAGCGGACACCTTGCTGGGTTGAGCTAATGACTCGGTTAAAAAAAAACATAATGGATTACATTTGTTCCTTTCTCTTTGGAAAGGCAAGGAAGACGTTTGCACAATATAGAGATTCAGGTGAATATATATATATATCATGGTATCTTATGTTGTGCAGTGCGTATATTTTACTTCACCCTATAATCGACTTCCGCACAGATTGAGTTGCATCCATACTTCTAGAACGTAAACCGGACACAAGCCAATGCGAGGCTCTATCTGCATTCAATAAGAGGATATTCTTGGACACGCTTCTTTGTTTCTTGATCATGCACATACGTTGAACAACCCCTCCTTTAAGACACGTGTCAGCAACTAACTCTAAATCTCACTGTTATCCCTCTCATTCTCTCTCTATCTCTCTTTCTCTACTAGTGCACCTACACACGCCTACGTATTGGTACAGGAGGCCAAGCTAACAACCTCAAATCAATAAAAAGGTTGCATCTCCAGTGGTACCGCACGTATATTTATATTTGAGAGTCACAACTTACTTTATGTTAGCATATGATGTGGTTGGCGGAGAGGTGGGGGGGGAGAGTAAGGAGTGGTAGTGGTGAGGGCTTTGTTGTTAGCTTTAGTTTCTTTAACCTCACCTTTTATATTTAAATCCAAGCTGAACTTCTACATATGGCTTCTTCCCCCTGGTGCTATACACTCTTGATTGGTCTAATTCTACTTCCAACCTGTCAAAAATGTATATCCATTTTACCAACACTTTCATTCTATCAATATCGACTCATCAGCTTAGTCTGGTACAAGATTACAATAGAAGGGCACTCAATGAGAATCAAACTCAAAATTATCTGCATTATTACATTGCTGAGCAGATTTTCTGATTTCATGGGTGCCACTTTATTTTTCATTTATTTTTTACCTAATTTTTTTTACTTGAGATCAAAATCTTTAGGCTAAAAAATGAAACTTTAAATGTCTATTTTACTGAGTGCATAACCTTCAATGTTTGTCAAAACACTTGAAAACATGGTTTCATACAGTAAATGCTTCTTTTCATAAATTTAGAGGCCTTTATATGTTTGAATATAAAACTTTTGAAATGCTTAAATGAAAATAAGTGTATACGTCTTTTATATTCAAAATACTTAGAAACATCAATTTTTTCTGAAGGAAAATGCAGTGTAGTTTCAGTGGCTTTTATAGTCTGGATCATCATCATCATCAGTCTTTTAACGTCTGTCATAGACCTTCCCCAGGATCCTCCACAATTCTCTATCTTGGGCGTCGCAGAGCCAGTATTTCCTGAATTTGTCTAGTTCATCTCTCCGTCTTGTGTTCTGTCGGCCTCGGTTTCTTATGTGATCTGTTGTGAGACATGATGTCCATTGGTTGTCTTTCATTCTTGCAACGTGGCCTACCCATTACCATTTGAGTTTTTTGATAGTTTCTATGATGTCACGGACACCCGTTTTCTTCCTTATATACTGTACTGTCTTGTGATCTCTCCATGGAAGGTTGAGCATGATTCATGTGATCTCTGGGGATCCATATTGTGAGTCATGATGTCCATCGGTTGTCTTTCATTTTTGTAACATGGCCTGCCCATTGCCATTTTAGTTTTAATAGTTTCTATGATGTCTCGGACCCTTGTTTCCTTCCTTATGTACTGTGCTGTCTTGTGATCTCTCCATGTGAGGTTGAACATGATTCTCTCATGCGCACGCTGCATGCTTCTCAGTTTGTAGGTCTGTCTCTTGGTTAGGTTGAATACTATAGCTGAATAAATATTGTCTGAAATTCTAAGGTGAGTCATTATCATTTCATGAGTTATTCAGAATAGTATCATCACCCATGCTATTCCTATCACTACATCTCAATAACTGTGTCTTTTGGCCTCCTCCACTTGTATGATTCATCCGGTAGGATTTTTTGTCTGAAATACAGAGACATTACAACATGGTTAAGAGTGCTTGCTCAATTTCAAAGTCAATAGGAGGTCATTAGTTTGATTCTCAGACCTGGAATTAAAAATGCAACAATTTGATATAAGAACATATAAGTACATGTTGGGATGTGTGTATATATGTTAATGCATAATGTGAACAATAGGAAGTGAGATAGACTCAGGAGTATAAGTGTATGGAAAGTTTATTGATCCATAAATATATTCATTGATGAGCTAAACATGTTTTGGGAGGTATTTCCATCTTCAGTAGTGTGTGAGTGTGTGTACCATTTAGTTGTTAAAATTTAACAGTGGACAATAAATTCACCATCAGATGCTTCACATTCTGAGCAAAAATTGGGATACCATCTTTTAGGGTCATCCTGATGTGTGGGACTTAGTTCAGTATGTACTTAAGTCTGTGCTTGTCTGTGGTTATATATATATATATATATATATATATATATATATATATATATAATATAGATAGATAGATTCACCTGATGAGGCCCGAAAAGGGCAGAAACACGAGCTAGTTTGTGTAGCAAATCCACAATCTACTATATATATATATATATATATATATATATATATATATATATATATATATATATATATATATATGTGTGTGTGTATATATTATTATTTAAAATGACCTCCCGTTGTTTGCTACATAGGTCATTTCTTGAGTTTAAAAACCAGTATTGGAATACTGGTAAATACTGGTTTTGAAAACTGATGAGCAATACTGTTACTGAGAGACCAATACTGTTTTTTTTGAGTTTTCCTCATTAACTCTCAAGCCTTAAACTAGAAATGTTTCAACAAAGAGATACACTTGAAAAAAGAATTTTGGGAAACATCACATTCTTGTTGTCTCATCTGAAATAGCACCACTGCTTTCATTGTAATACCTGTTGCCTACGGTGCTCATTCTCATCTTATTCATTGTTTTGAAATTTTTGCACCAATTAGAGTCAAGTGTGAACTACATTAATCCTCATGATATCTCATAAGGAGTCAAATGTGTGGCTGTACTTTTCATGGAAAAGTAAAGACAAAGCTGAATTCTTAACTTGTCATGAGTGTATGTGTAACGGAAATCTTACTATCCACATATGCAGCCTATCGAGAAAAAAAAAATTAGACCTAAAAACCAGTATTGAGAATTTCCATTGGTAATTTACCGGTATTGGTGATGTTTGTATTTTGCAAACCCTAGTCATTTCAAATAGTTTCAAATCATATTAATACATTCATAAATAATCTGTTGGTTTACATCTCCATTTCCAAATAATATAATTATCTGCATTTAATACAACAGTGCAGACATGGACAGTAAATGAACTACATAAGAGTGAGGATAATGCAGTCATTTGATTCTTTGTCTTTCTGTTGGGCTGTTTGGCTTAATGGTTAAGAGCAATGCTACATCGAAGGGGCTACCTTACTGGTCGCAATATTGATTCCTGCAGCAGCCCCATTTTTCTATATTTGTTTACTTTTTTTATGCTATGCTGAGTGACTCATTCTTCGTGTAACAACAGGAGCTCATTTCAAATAGTTTCAAAATATATAATGCATTCATAAACATTCTATGGGATTACGTATTGCATTTCTTGATATCTATACATACATATATAAATATATATATAAGAATACTTTATTTGATAATTAAGTGTTTAAAAAAAACATTTGATGGAAGCCTCATGTTATACAATGTGGAAAAATCAACTTTAAGGCTAGTTGAAAATAATTGTCCAATTCCTCGTTTGGATATGTTGGTAGAGAATCAACTCAGAAGTTTTTTTTGTGTAATTGGTATTCTTGGAGATGATATCATGAGTTGGTTTGCATGCAGTCTGAGATTAAAAGTGACACAACGGGTTTAATATTCACATAGGTGAACATTCAATAAAAATGACTCAAAGAGCGAGTCATGTTTGTTGTTATACTCACTGATTCCTCATCGTTACCATTTTCTTGGTAACCTACATAAGTAAGCCCTGTTTCAGAAAATAGATATGGAGTATAAAATAACATCAATACACAATACACATAAAACCTCATATAAAAGGACAAACTACATGTATGGCATATACTATATAATAAGAAAGAGAGGTGATGTTCAATCAACACTACTTGGGTACCATGTTAATATAACGGTCTTGTTTTTCAAATCCCCGAAAGGGTTACATGGTAAACAACTGATGATCCCAACAAGAGACAATTTATACATTGTACCATAAAAATAAAATATAAGAGAAATCGGGGAAAAAAATACTGTGGAAAATTACATAAATTGCATTGACAGTCATTGGGGAAATGGGTGACTGAAGCGACACAAAAGAATCTACTGAAAAAGTTTTTTAATGTTCAGTGTTTAAAGCTGTAAAACTTTCTAGACTATATATATAAATTAAAGAGTAATAATAAATGTAAGAGAGAAATAAAAAGTAAGGAAAAGCCATACTTATCGAAGGTTATTTGATATTTAATAACTTTGGGTATTTTGTAAAAGTGGTTTGTGTTAATAGTTACATTTCTTGCATGAGTTGATAGTAAAAATTTCTCATGAACTGTTTGAACAATTATCAAGAGATTTTTCTCCTTTGATAATTTTGAGGAATGTAACAACTAACACAAACTCTTTTAACATCGTCTGATCTCGTATCTCTGCACCACTTTTCTTGTTCTATTGTCCCTACACCCCCTTTTCTTGGTTCTTGTGTTTTTGCACACTCCTATTCTTATTTTCATATCTCTGCATTACCATTTTCTTCTTTTATATGTCTCTACACCCTCTTGTTTTTGAGTATTTGCACCTGCTTTTCTTCTTCTCTTCTTATCTCTGCACTCTCTTGTTGTATATTTGATCCTGCTTTTCTTCTCTTCATATTTCTGCGTCCTCTTGTTTTTGTGTATTTGCACCTGCTTTTCTTTTTTTCTTATCTCTGCACCCTCTTGTTCTTGTGTATTTGCACCTGCTTTTCTTCTTTTCTTATCTCTGCACCCTCTTGTTGTATATTTGATCCTGCTTTTTATCTTTTCATATCTCTGCACCCTCTTGTTCTTGTGTATTTGCACCTGCTTTTCTTCTTTTCTTATCTCTGCACCCTCTTGTTGTATATTTGATCCTGCTTTTTATCTTTTCATATCTCTGCACCCTCTTGTTCTTGTGTATTTGCACCTGCTTTTCTTCTTCTCTTATCTCTTCACCCTCTTGTGTATTTGCACCTGCTTTTTATCTTTTCTTATCTCTGCACCCTCCTGTTCTTGTGTATTTGCACCTACTTTTTTTCCTTCTTCCCCTGTCTCAGCATCCCTTTTCTGTTTCTTTTATTTCCTTTCTCATTTTTTTTCTCCTTTTTCTGTCTCTTTTTCTTTTCTTTTTTTTCTGTGCCATATCCCCATGGGCCTCTGTATTCAACACATGGTTCCTATCCTGTATATGACACTGAAGAAAACAGAAGCTTTCAACTCAAATTTCATTGATTTTCAAGACTTACCTTTCTTCATTGCAACGTTTGTTTCCTGTCACTGTCTTCAATGCTCACACCTCATCACTTGGCACACCTGATTTCTTAGTCTTTGTGGCTGAAGGAATAGCTGCAGCTTTTATGCCACATATTGACATAATTGCCAATTGTTGTCCTCTCTGCTGTTGTATTTGTGATTACAGACAAATCTTGGTTATCATTTCCTCATTTGGGCATCTTGGAGAGCACTAAGTAAGGAGACAGGGAGGGGGTTGGACGATAGGAAAAGAGAGAGGGAAGTTTTTGAGAAATAAGAATAGAGTGAGAGGAATTATAAAAGTAGAAATGAAACCTGTCTGAAAAAAAGAAGTAGAATAGGAAAACTGAGGGAGAGAGAGAGATAGAAAGAAGGAAAAGAGAAAGGAAATAATGAACGAAAGGGAGGGAAAAAGAGAGAGAAGAAATAGAGAAATGAGAATCGAGAAATGAAATGACAAGAAATAATAAGTGAAAATGAGATCAGTCTAAAAAGAATAGGAAAAGGAGACAGTGAAAGTGAGAGGGTGAGAAAAAGGACTGAGTGGGTGAAGAGGAGGAGATAGAAAAGGTGAGAAACATGAAAGAATGGAAGAGTGATGAGAAAGAACACCTGTTCCCCCAAACTCAGTAATATACAGAGAGGGAGGGGGGGATACATTTTTGATGTCAGTGAGGGTAGACATCCCATTCCCACCTCCTCCAAGAAGATTGACCAAGGACGTCATCTTATGTCTTGAATTAAAAATTGAAGGCATTCTGTAAGCTAATAATTAGCACTGAACAGCTCAGTTTATTAGAGAAAAAACACAAGTCAGGGATATCATTGAATCAACTAAAAAACTCAAATGGCAATGAACTGGTCATATTGCGAGAATGTCAAATAACCGATCAACATCACGACTCACAATGTGGATTCCCAGAGATCATATGCGAAACTGTGCCCAGCAGAATATAAGATGGCATGATGGAATAGACTGGCACAATACAAGAGGTGAGACAAACCAGACAAGTTCAGAAAGTATTGGCTCCACGACGCCCATGATAAAGAGGTCTAGTGAATCCTGGCAACGGTCTGTGTCCAACAATGGATGCTAAAAGGCTACTGATGGTTATGATGACTTTGGACAGCCAAAATATCCTTAGAACATGTTTATATATGCAATATGTCATCTAATATAGCAATGGCATGAATTTGAAGTGAAAAAAAAAAAAGAATTACGTTATGAATGGAACAGAGATGGAAGATTAATCTGTATCAAGATTTGAGGGAAGAAATGAAGTTCCAAAAGATAGAAGAAAGAAATGAAAGCAGGTTGAGTGATGGGGAGGTATAGAAAAACAATGGGGAGAACTATGAGATCTTAGAAGACAATTAGAAAGACTGTCTTGAAAGATATTGGAAGACAATGAGAAAATGAACTCGGAGATATTGATAGACAATGAGAGAAGGAAAGATTCAAGAGATATGGAAA
>OY735216.1:19918716-19956216 GCA_963457665.1 Thysanoteuthis rhombus | reverse complement strand
TTATTAGGTGGCACACTTATTGATTTACCTATGTGAAATGAAGAAAACCAGTCAAAAATTGATAATGAACATACCTTAATCAAATTTTAAAAGCCTTATTGTTTTTGATTACCACTTAATCTATACATTCATCTTATAAAATCTATTGTTTATCACTTGATTTCTTTTTCTTACTTTCCTTACTTTCCTCTCTCAATGAATGTATCTCACTATTTTCTATCAATTATAAACTTCCAATGGTTTTCTTAGGTTCAAGTAGAATAACTTTTCATGTTGTGGACAATGGAAATGGCAGGCCAAGATTAAACTCTGCCAGTGGCTGAGAGCTTTCACCCAGCTATGGATAAAATAGCAGGGCAAACTGGGCTCTCTGGTTTTGGGGGCAACCAGTCTAGGTGATAGACAACCCTGAATTCAAAAGCACCTTACCAGAAAATAGTGACACTGACTGAGTTATTTAGCTCATCATCATCATCATCATCATCATCATCATCATCAGTCTTTCAACATCCGTTGTTGGACATAGACCTTCCCAAGGATTTGCCACACTTCTCTATCATGGGCGCCGCGGAGCCAGTACTTCCTGAACTTGTCTAGCTCGTCCCTATATCTAATATTCTGCTGGCCTCGGTTGCGCATGTGATCTCGGGGGATCCATGTTGTGAGTTGTGATGTCCATCAGTTGTCCGCCATTCTTGCAACATGGCCAGCCCACCGCCATTTGAGATTTTTAAAGGATTCTATGATGTCCCTGACTCTTGTCTTTTCTCGCATGTACTGTGCTGTCTTGTGGTCTCTCCATGCGAGGCCCAGCATAATTCTTTCATGTGCACGCTGCATAGTTCTCAATTTGCAGGTCTGTCTCTTGGTTAGTTTCCATGTCTCAGCTTCATAAATGACTATTGGGAAGATGCATTGGTTATACACCTTTCTTCTTAGGATTAATGGGATCTTCTTGCCTTCCCTAAAATGGGAAAGGCCTTGGCCCAGCAGTGGACCTGAAATGGTTGCAGCTACTGCTAATGATTGTTTCCTCGGAAAAAACAAAACAAATGTACATTTGAGATTTCATTGGCTAGCCAGTCCTGCAGGTCACTCACAGCTTTCTTTCAGCTTGACTTGTGTCTTACCCACCATCAGACACTCTCCCCCGCCCCAATCAATAATTATCTGGGGGGAAAACGAATAGATATGTCCTGGGAGAGAGATAGAGAGAGAGAGATAAGAAAGTGGTCAGTTTCAATGGACTGGCCACAGTGGACTGTGTCTCCCTTTAGGCTTGTTCCTTTTTGAAATTATTTCATTTTCACACTTGAGAATCAGGATTTCTTCTTGTTAATCTATTCCCCTTAATACTGGCTTGGCAAAAAGAATCAGCCTATTGAGAATGTTCTAATTCCCCCTTGATATAATGCGTGCTGGAATCTAGACAGGATGTTGATATTTGTGCAGTGTTCTTAAAAGTTTATATATAATCATAGATATGTACATGATATATGTTTTATATATATATATATATATATATATATGTGTGTGTGTGTGTGTGTGACAATATCAGAAGGCCTGCTGTACAAATGATTCTTTTATTTCAACGTTTCACCTGACTCAGCTTTGTCAAGAGATGAGTAGATTATACAAGAAAATGGTGTATTTATAAATGATCTGTGACTTCTAGTAGGTGTACATAGTAGTTAATTAAGTGGATATGATAATGATATGATTTATTCCTACCTACCACAAATCTCAGACCAGTTATGAAGAGAACATTTTCTTATATGACCTCCTTGTTTCTTGCCAAAGCCAAGTTGAGCAAAACTTGGGAATAAAAGAATCATTCATACTTCTAATATTGTCATTTCACTCTCATATTTTCTGAAAAACCATAATCCATTCCAATACACTGATCATATACGTGTATATATTATGCATATGATAAACCTACTGATTCAGCAAAGTTCCCTTTGAGCTCAGCACTTGTGTGCATGCACACACATTTTGTAACCAGCACACAAAGGAAATTGATGCGTGCAGAAAAGATTTCAAATTCTGTTGATAGATCACTAAGTTTTTATTGAAGAAAATATTGCTCCCCTGTATGGAATTCAAAAGTGCAAGCACTTTCTGTCACAGAAAAAAGAATTTGTACAACACAAGATTTTTGTGTCCGCTAACTACAAAATATGAGAGGGAACATTGTCAATCAGTAACATTTGCAATAATTCCTGGCCATTGATGATCCCTTTTTTACCTCATTTTCTATGCATTTCTATAGCAAAAATCAATCCCGATGCTTTCACATTTGTACATATAATTGCCTTATTCTGTCGGTAATGCTTGCCTTGACATCAGACAGTACCTTTCTTCCTAATTTTCAATGCATTTATATAGCAAAATTATCTGTAATGCATTTATAAAATATGTTTATATTACATCTTTTTGATATTTTTCTGTTACAATGCTAGTATATATACAATCTCTGTGTACATGATTTTTTCGTCTGCCTATACATATATATGAGATATATGTATATAATCTACAAAGGCCAAGGTGGTTTGTTTTATTCTAATATCTTTCCAACTCGAGAACAAGATGTTAACGAGAACTACATAGAAGTTTTAAAAAACATAAAGAAAATGACACTGTAATAATTAGGTTACATAAAGATACGAACAAGATAGAGACACACCATTACGGTCAATAATTGAATAATTGTAGTATCAAAATTTGAAGTCATGTAAAAAAATTCCATTTCAGTGAAAAATATGGTCAGATTAAATTCTATTCATGACATCAGTAGTGTTTTCCCCAATGAAACATTTTAGATAGAATGAAAAAAATCTTATTGAAAGATGTAGATTCTACAGAATCTAGGTATTATTAATAAACTACACCAGTCAAAATAAGACCCCCAAAAGTTCAAAAACTTTTTTCCAAAAATCCAAGAAAACATTTTTAGAACAGGTTTAGTGGGGTACCAATGCCATATGTGCTCATAGAAAAGAAAAACTCTTTGCCTCCAGTTGTTCTATAGCAAAAGGAATAAGACAGAGGAAAACAATATCTCCAAATCTATATACAGCGAGCCTTGAAAGCGTTTTCTGGAAAGCTTACTGTGAGGGAATGGGAATAAACATAGACAGAGAATATTTAAACCATTTGAGATTTGCCCCTGACATTTCCATGTCATCAGAGGTATCAGAAGAATTACAAAACATGATCTATTTTGGAAGTAAAAAAGTAGGCTTAAAGATGAACAGAACAAAGACAAAAGTATTGCTCAATGATAAAGTCTCCCAAAACACCATAAACTTAGAGGGTGTTGCTCTAGGAAAGGGTGATGAATACATTTACTTAGGAAAGATAATAAAGTTTGAGAAAGACCATGAAACCAAAATTTAAAAAAAAACGCATAAAGATCAGTTGTTAACCATTTGGTATAAATAGAGACATATTGAATTGCACATTGCCAATGTGCATAAAGTATGAGTATACAATGGATGCATAATACCAATTATGACTTACAGATTGTAGGGATAACTCCAAGAGATAGAAAAAGATCAACATTGATCATAGACTAAAATGAAGGACATTATACAAATGTTTAAGCAACAAAAATGGAGATGGGCTAGACCCTTGGATGGAGAAAAGGACTGACTGATTAGTGCCTATGGAACATTCAATGCAGGAGGAAAAGACCAGACACAAGATGGAGAGTTGAGATAGAAAGGTTTGCCAGTAAGACATGGCATAGATTAGCACAATCACGGTCCTTATTATTTGGAAATGTGGAAGGCCTTTGTCCTGCAGTGGACTTATAATGGTTGCTGTTAATGATGATATATACATACCCATGTTCCTATTTTTTCAAATAATGTATACATGTGTTAGTACAAGTTGTATGTGTACGGGGATATATATGTATCATGATAGCTTGGAGTTGTGAACAAGAATTTTGCAAGGGATTCTATGCCTATTGCAAGACTGCCAGTGGCTGGCAAGGCTCATGCAAAACAAACAATTCTTTGGATGCTGGAGAAGGTATTGGTGACTGGAAGAAGCACCAAGTTTCCAGTACTGTCTTCTATCCTGTTTCTAGAGATAGATTCAGTAAGAGATGTTGTTTGGAAGAGAAAAATTGGTTCTTTATTTCTTGGTGGAGTGCTTTTAGATGTGTGAAAGATGTGGGAAGATACGGGAAACACAGGCAAATGTAAAATGTTGATGTAAATAACATTGATCAATCTGTTTGAATTTTCCAAACTACTTGAAAGCACCTCACATACACACAAACACACAGAGAGAGGCTTTTATACATGCATTTATAAACCATAATGTAGAATTGTATGTGTGCACAATTATGACCATGATTTACATATCCATACATATGCATGTAGAAGAGTCTGTATAATAATTCACACATGCACATACACACACATATATATATATATATGTATATATTTTCAGAAAAATGGCATAACCAAATGAAGAGCAGATTAAGTGGAAGAGATCCAAAACTTTTATTTCTGGACCATTGCCAACATGAGCAGCATATTAAGAATTGTAATTCTTATGTAGTTCCTTTCCGTCCCTGTTGACAAAATGCTCATCAACACTGTCATAATTTTTTTTCTCCTCATGAACAAGCCACTCATTAATCAGTTTCCTTTGTCAATAATTCTCAAAGTACAATCTTTAGCTTCCTCTCCTTCTTTCCTTCTGCAGCCAATGCCAAATCTTGTCCGAATGGAACATCAACAGAAAATGCCCACATGCCAATTGTTTGGCATATCGGAGCAGCATTTATTAGAAAGATATTCTTTTTCATAACAAGACCAGTTAGTCACTCAATAGAAACTGTCACATTACTGTATTTTGGCTGCATGCCATGTTGGGGGGGTGATCGATTAAAAATTTGGAAAAAGTGATGATCAATGAATAAGTTACTGCTCTCGCCTTTAGTTGGTCAGTGAAGGATTGAAAAGAGTCTGAATTTTCCAAAAAACAAGTGTGAAAACTGACAAATACTAAGAGACTTATTCAGCATAAGCTCACACTGTAGATTGAACCCCCCCCCTTATTTTAGAGATAAATTTTGAAAAAATCAAAGAAGTTTTTTCTTGACATAATGAGGAGTAAATGTTTGAATGTTCGGCTGTCTTGCTCCATCGACACATACATTGATAACTAGCCAACTACCAGACCTATCTAAAAACTCAAGAAACCTATTTTGATGTTGACAGTTTTGGTTGATCGTTTCTAATAAGTATTTATTCTATTAGTGTAAGACATATTTGATATTCAAAACATTATTTTCATTTTTTTTGAATATTAACAAAATTTGGTATCAACATCTAGATCATTTATCAGTTCCTCTCAAAATGATCCAATTCTCTTTTGTCTTCCCCTCCAAAGAATCATAGAATACTTTGCCTACTATCTTGACTGATTATCTTGAAATATTTTTCTGGTGATTTCCATTTTGTTCATTGAGTTTTGGTACCTGTGCTTCTGACTACAGTGATGTATGAATATCTGCCCCTCATTTATGATGGTAACTAAGCTGTTCATTTCTCTGTCGATAGACTTTTTTTTCCAATGTGCTTGCTATCAAAATTTAAATCTCAGACTAAAAGGCATCAAACTCATCCGTGATCCAACCGGTGTCTCTTCAGATTTGACTCAGAAGTCAAGTCAGTTAGCAGGATATCCCAATAGCAGGCAGCTTAGCTGACTGAATATCAGATTGAAAGGAATTGCAAGTGATCTGAAATTAATGCAAGTATTACTGACAGAATAGGGTTATCAAAAGTATAATGTAAATGCATTTCTAACGATTCTCGACCTCTGGTCCAAATTGGAGGCTGAAGTTGACTTTGTTCTTCTGATGTAATAATAAGAACAAGAACAATCCTCTCCTAACTGAGGGGAGTAAACTCATCACCCTTTGTCTGTCCTTTCACATTAAACCAAACCAATAAATGAAATTAACATTTCCCTACCGTGATTTGAAATCATAACCAATCGATTTGTAGGTGGTTCTCATACTGATTCAAATCAACAAGTCCTCTATGTCTACAGAAATTTACATTAGAAATATACAAGGGGTTATTCAATTCTAATAAATGAATACATTTTTTTGTGTTTTGAAATCAGGACCAAGTGATCAGTGAGTGGCTCTCTTACCGACTGAGCCGAACTGACAAGTTTTACAAATCTATGAAAATTTATGTTACAAATATGAAAGGGCTTATTTCATTCTAAAAAATAGATACATTCATGCTAAAGAAATATAAATTTGCTTTATAGATAGTGCTACAATTCAATCCAGTGCATAATCTGCCAATGACCTGCAGTCATCATCTTTAACCATGACTGACCACTGATTAGAATCAAGTTGATGAAGTCTGTGTGTCAAGCTATCATCTCTTCTATCACCCTACTGACTAACTTCTTCATGAGAGAAAAATGTGTATCAATTATTGATAACATTTTTGTCCTGTGTCATACACTGATATACAAAATGTTTTCCACCTTGAAAGGCTCAATTATGGCTGACTTTATGAGAAGCTTCTTTGTTGACATTTTGAATTTTTTTTTTTTTTTTTTCAAATTTGTCAAACAAAACTACAAATGCTTTAAAAAAAAATAATGTTTATACAAGAAATTGAGACTTAATATCAAAACATTGTTATAATAATATGTGTCCTTTGTTACACTCTGGTACAAAAAATGTTTTTTACCTTGAGCGATGACAGACTTCATTGGAAGCATTGTGTATTTTTATTTGAAAATTTTTTCAAGCAGAGTTAAAAATAATTTTTTGAAAAGTATGAATGATACGTGTTTTAATACTGATAATTTTCTTAGTATAAAATGTATTATTCTCATTTTGTTGATATATTATTTTTATTTTAAAGCAGAAGTCAGAATATCTTTACTGTTTTGTTACCAGTTCTTTTATTGTAGTCTATAATTGTGATTGATATACCAAATTTTACAACTATATTCCTTTGTAAAGATTAAGATTGTAAAAAAACTTATTTAATGAAATGTTCAGACCAGTATTGAACAAACATAGCCATCAAGACATTGGAGGGTTCTATCCTTTTTTATATGTGCATGTGTTGGTGGTTCAGCACTCCTGGCCATACCACTTTCTCTGCAGATGTGAAAAATGGTGACAGTACTCCACTAAACTACTTCTAAAATGTTTTTTTTTAGGGAAAAAAAGCTTTACTGACTTTCTTTGCACCTTATTCTGACAGGTTTCTTGATAACATCTAGATTCTGGAGAATCTAGATGTTTCTAGATGTTGTTTTACTCTATTTAAGATATTTTTCAGTGAAAAACACCAGTGATATTGTAAATATATTTCATTCAAACCACATTTATTCTTCAATAAATTTTTTTTTTTTTACCTGATATCAAATTTTGACACTATAGTTGTTCAATTATTGACTATGATAGCCAGTCCTATTCTCTATTATTTAGATCACTCTGTTTCAGCTTCCGTGCTCTCCAGCCTCCAGCTTGTGAAAAAAAAGGGAATGAATTTATTGATGGAAATTGAAGATATTTACTGCAAGATCTAGAGCATCAACTTTGGAGTTTCTTTTGAGGGCGGGGTTGGAGGTCCCTTTTTCTCATTTTTTTTATTGGTTGCTTCATTTAAGTCTTGCAGTTTCTATCGGTTGTCTTGTTTTGAGCTAATGTTTTTATTGGTTGCCTCATTTCAGGCTCAGATGGCCACAGCAGTTCTAGATGATGCGAAGTCTTCCAAATGGATGGCTGGACCTGTCACGAGCATCGAGGAACTGAAAAAGGTAAATTTCATGAGCATGATTAGCTGTTTTGCTACCAAGTTAGTTTCTGAAGCCGAATTCTTCTTCATATGAAACTTTCTGCTTTCCCTGTATTGATCTGTCCTTTTAGAAAAGACACAGTGGTTTCTTTTCTTTTTTTTTTTTCTTTTTTTTTTAAATTTTATTAGATGCCTGGAGAAAACATTGCATAGGATTCAGATGTCTGTATATTGCCTCGCTTCTGTAATAAGATGTTTTGGAAAGATTACTTCTGTAAATGAAAAAATTGGAGAACTTCAAGAGAAGGTGAAGGTGATTTGAAGATAAAAAAAAACAAGCATACTTTTCTTTGGTAAACAATATTTCATTATCAAGAATGGTGAATTTTGCTATTCCAATATATGAGAGTGGATCAATAAGTTTGTAGCCTGACACGTAGTTATTAGCTGGATTTTCATCTGAGATTATCACTGAAAAATAGTTGATCTATGTGGTTCATATTCACCACTGAATTCAGTGCATTGACGAGGAAGGAGATTATGCCGGAAAATAAGTATTTGTCATATGAAATAAAAGCTCTTTATCATCATTAAGCTTATTTATGTACCTGCATATATATTTTATATCACCATCTGTTTCAAAGCATCAGGTTTAAAAGATGAAGATAGACATTTTCATGCAGCAAAATAACCAGTTGATTTTCTTGCCTGTTCTTTTCTATTCCAATACCAGAGTTGCCAATTTGGATTTTTTTTTTTTCAATTTTTTCAATCCCTGAATCATTTCTAATTTTTGAAAATTAGAAAAAAAAATCTAAATGATTAAAACTGGGCTCACAAATATGATGAATAAGAAAATATAAAGATCATCTAAATTGTTTTGTTTGAATGATCCTTTGGACCAATTCATCATTCAAACAAGCCTGTTATTCACTGTAGCATTGTTCAATAATAGTTTGTTCAGGCTCCAGGAATTCATGATGAAGGATTCCCTTTATTCCAAATACAGACAATAATTTCCTCTCCAGCAGGTTCCATTCAAGTTGAGATTTTGAGGGCTCTCCTAGACCTGGCCATGATTTACTTCTTTGCATAACTTCAGGTTGAACCCTTTTTCAAATCTTCAGATTGTTTCCAAAGGCTTGTAAATGACTAACTACTGTTGATCAAAGTTTACTCAGCATATTATTGCTAGTGCAATCAAAGACACTTCTAAGGTTTCACTACGATTGTGCAAAAGTCAATGCTGAGTAACAAGTGTGCTGGGAAATGGATACCAAATATAATGACATTAAATATAGTGTTATGAAGCATAAATAACCAATATCAGATCTCATTATGTCAAGTCATCGATCCTGTTTCTATCATTGAGTGTATAAGACCAAGGCAGAAAATAATGAGAAAATTGTGCTAAAACTCCACAAGAACTAATCATTCATTTACAGTTAGGTGCTAACCACAAAAGCCTGTAAGCAAATTCTATTAGAAAGTTTGGGGTCAGTAATAAGACTTTTATGAAAGGAAAATATTGATTGTTTAAGCTTAGTCAGGGTATTGTCTCTCCAATTATTTTGCATGTGCATGGAAAGGCCTACTGAAATGCGCATTCTTCAATAGAAGAAACGTCAGGAAGTAATGAAAATTTTTTAAGATGGCCTCATGCAGAGTCCTTACAAGAACAAATAAATTTAATGAGCTGAGTTTTTGTAATCAGGCTATTAGTAAGTAGAAAATGGTGATCCTCTAATGGAAAATTTAGCCAGATGAACTGAAGATGAAAATTGCACCGTGTATGTTCATCAAAGGGAGTAATTATCATCTCAAATTTAGTCCGTTTTGTAATGGAAAGTGGAAATGGTTCTGTTGCAGAAAATTAATCCTGAAATCTATCTCAAGAGTTCTTGATAGTTCTAATTATATAGTTCTTGAATCACTTTAAAGAAACATTTTTGTGTGCCTGTGTGTTTAAGCAATAACACTATGATAGAGTAAGACTAGAAATAAAATGATAGTAATGTTGAAGTATGTATTGAGCCAGAGGGCAACAGTATTAGGATAATAAATAATGATGATAATGATGAACATATCGACCTGGAGCGTGGTGTAAGAGGCAATCATAATATGAAGTAATACGTATTAGTAATCGAATAATAGTAATATATCTTAGTTATTTCTTGAGTATTTATGTTTCACAGGAAGGGAATGAATATTGTGGTACTCAAAAATTAGTTAATCCTTCCAGCCTGAGGAAAAAAGCTCAAATTGATAAAAAAAGATTCATTCACTGACAACTGAAATCATCATCATCATCATCATCAGTCTTTTAACGTCAGTCGTTGGACATAGACCTTCCCCAGGATTCACCACAATTCTCTATCATAGGTGTTGTGGAGCCAATATTTCCTGAATCTGTCCAGTTCATCTCTCCATCTTGTGTTCTGCCAGCCTTGGTTTCTTATGTGATCTGTTGTGAGACATGATGTCCATCGGTTGTCTTTCATTCTTGCAACATGACCTGCCCATTGCCATTTGAGTTTTTTAATAGTTTCTATGATGTCATGGACACCTGTTTTCTTCCTTATATACTGTACTGTCTTGTGATCTCTCCATGTAAGGTTGAGCATGATTCTCTCATGCGCACGTTGCATACTTCTCAGTTTGCAGGTCTGTCTCTTGGTTAGGTTTCAGCTCCATAAGTGACTATCAGGAGAATGCATTGGTTGTATACTCTTCTTTTTAGGATTATTGGGATCATCTGGTTCTTGAAGGTTGAGCTTGTTCTGCCGAAGGCTGGCCATCCCAAAGTGATTCTTCACTTGATATTAATGTCTAATTCATTTCATTTTTAGTGTGAGTTAGCCTTGTAAGTCAAATATATTTCTTAGTAGTGATTGGGTGGTGAGTTGAGTCACCTCTGTCATCAAATGGGTCCAATTTAGTAACGTATGAATTTTTTTAATGTACATTTGAGTGAAGGACAAACCCCCTATTTTTTCTCAAATTTGGGAACAAATTATTTAGTGTTTCACTCAAAGAAATGCATGATATAATGTTAGTAGTGCTCTGAAATCAATAAGTGAAATAAATTCAGCAACTCTTTTGAAGAGAATGTTCTAGTCTGTTTTCACTTATGTCTGATGAAAGTTTTTTTACAGACTTTTAAGACTGACAAAATATCAAAGGATTTTAATTAGTACAGTCTCTTAATACTTAGAATTATTAGCTTTTCCTATAGACTATTTACTAAATATTCAGTATTTTCAAAATTTGCTTCACCCATGAAATCTTACTTATGAGATTATTTAATGTCTGTTTGTTCATGAAAATGGCACATTCAGATTCATCACAATTCTATCTTTGAATATAAGTAATACTAGTTTCTAGCACTGTTACTATTATGCATTGAAATGTTATCTCTAGGCTGGATGCAAGCCTAGACATACAAAGGAAGTTCAGACAAGTATAGTTGGAGAGACTTGGACTTCAAAAATATAACATGTTCAATCCTCTTCTTCCATCTTTCTACAGTAATCTTATTGTTCAGGTTGGTGCATAATTTTTGATGATTGTATTCTTGGTACAATGACTTTTTTCTTAAATGCATAGAGCAACATTCTTGTTGCTGTTTATTTTGCTATTGATATCCAAGTAGAAAAATCACAGATAGGACATGATCAACTTGATTCCAGATCTTTTGTGAGCAATGCGTCAGTTACAATGCAAGAAATTCCTAGAGATATCAAGCTTGTTGATAAAGATAGTGAGTGTTGTTGGTATTTAATTTTGTCTCTGATATGAAGACATTTAAATTTTGTTCTCTTCTCAAACTTAATTACTGCTGCTTCCCTAAAACAAGTGTATTGATTAAAATTGAGCTGAGAACAATGAAAAAAAGACACTTTATGGAATCAAGGGACATTTTGTTTTTTATCTATTTTTTTTTTCTTTTTTGCCCAATGCAGTCAATCCTTTTCATTCTCTCTCTCCTCCTCATTTTATCCATCTTTCCTAGGCAAGAACATAAAAATGCTAATGACCTGTCAGCCTTTAGAGTTTGATTACTAATGTCTCGCTGATTTGTGGGTTTATTCCTGATATGCTGGTTTTTGTTCTTTTTCATTAGTCAGCATCAACTGAATCTCTTGTCTTGAATTTACGTAACAAGTAAAAGCACAGCTTTCTTTAGTTGATGAAGAAATCAATTACCTTCTTTGTCATTCTAATACGTTGAAACTGGGTTCATTAGCCTTGGATGGCAGCCAGGCTAGGAGACGATAGTCTGGAAAGCTGGACAGATATAGCCCACAGTTATGACAAGCGATCTATCTGGGAAAGGGAAAAGTCTGACATGACACCTACAAAGCACCAACGAATGCTGTATAGTCTTCTGAGAAAAAGACTCTGGGTCCATGGATGCCTTTGGCATCTAGCATCTGTACCCCGGGTATTGGATGATGGTACCACTGACTTGTAGATATCTTTAGGGGAAAGAAAATCTATTTGGCTCAGACAAAAATATCTGGAGTGGAGCCCCTTTAGTGACTGGATGCCATCTTCCTTCCTTCCGACACAGCTCCTGCAGCAAGATGTATTGTTCAGCTTTCCTCTGGATTACATTGGTGAGGTCAAAATGGGGATTCTATGTAGCAAGCATCCCATGATCTCCATACACCTCGGCCAGGCTTGCACCAACGCTGCAGCACGTAATGTCAGAACTAACTGGGGGTGGGGTAGCTGTTTAGAGTTATAAATCAAGAGTGATTGGAACCGCAATAGTTTCTGTCACACAAGAATAGGACTTCACAGTCACAGCAGACACTGAAACTCAATCATAGTCTAATCCTTGGGATATACTCCTTTATCTTCCGAGAAATGAGGAGGCTGCTACCGACACTGACTTCGAAACGAGCTTGAAAATGTCTACAAGTAAAGGACTTAGCTGCTGACGAGAAAAATAAATATTTCAAAGAAAACATGCATTCAGTTTATGACAAAAAGGTTGATACCATAACTTCTTTGATAATTTGGTGGGGGGGGTATGCGGAAATAACTTATGCAAACAGTAAAAATACAGCATTTAGTACAGCACAGCCCAAAATTAATAGTCAACCAAAACTATCAACAAAGGTTTCTTCAGTTTTTAAGTTGGTGTGGCTGGCTGGCTATGTATATATCACATATACAGGCTAAGCCAATAGAACAGGAAGGCTGAAAATTCAAACATTTACACATTATGTCTTGAAAAAACGTTTTTTTGTTTTTTTTTCTTAGATTCCTTCCCTAGATAGGTTTTTACATGGAATTTTATCTTCTACGTATGTTTATGCTAAATTGGTCCCTTAGTTTTTATCCAGCAGTCACTCTTATTTTTTTGAATTCACACTGTTTTAATGATCACTGCGCAACAAAAGACAAGAGAAGTAAGCTATTTATTGATCACCTCCAATGCAGCATGCTGCCAAAAGACATTGGTTATGTGACTGTTTCTATCGAGTGACTAACTACACCTGTTGTCAAAATGTTCCATTTATTCAATAAAGAAACATTATATATATATATATATACATAAGAATGAAGTAATAGTTAATTTGATATTCAAAAACTCTTTTGGACAATTGAACTCCTTGTTGTTTGTCTTGTTAATAGAACATTTCCGCCGATTCATTCTACAGCCTTCTTCAGGTGTACTATCCAATTGTGATTGTGGTAAATAGAACTCGACCTCACATGGAGAGGTAACAAGACATAAGATATTAGAGAAAAAATAGGGGTCCAAGATATCATTGAAACCATTAGAAAACTCGAATGGCAATGGGCTGACCATGTCGTAGAAATGTCAGATAACCACTGGAATCCCAATCCACAACATGGATCCCCAGATATTATATGTGAAAACATGGCTGACTAAATATGAGATGGCGTGATGAACTTGAACAGTTCAGATGGTACTGGCTCTGCGACGCCATGATAGAGAGGTCTGATGAATCTTTGGGAAGATCTATGTCCAACGACGGATCCTAAAAGGCTGATGAAGATGATGATGACCTTTCTCAAAACAATTGACCAATAATTTTATCTCACAGTTATTCAAATTGTTTTTCACAATTTTGCAGTTGTTGCATTAGGAAAATGAAAGCTTTGACAATATACTCATGATCCTGTGTAGGGAGATGATAGCCAGTCAGCAAGATATACATACGATGGTAAATCAATGTCTGTAGTTTGACACATAGTTTTCACTGAATTTTGATCTGAAATTTTCATTGTATACTTTTTGATGTTTCAAAGTTGTATCAGCCTTTCCACTCCATAGGTTTAATCTCCTCCTCTTCCCCCTGCACCATGCCTGACAATTTCCCACCATCTCTCTACTGTGATCTGCCACCTCCCTATCTATATGACACTGCCAGGCTGCTTTCTGTGTACATAATGAGGCCTGTTGATGAGATAAGGGAGTTATATTACATCTCCGAGAAAATGGAAAAATTGCATTAAGTTAAGGTGCTGTTTGAAATTTGTCTCATTAATTATTGATCCTGTATGGCGAAAATGTTACAAGATTTTCGTATTGATTAAGGTTATGTTTATATGGTCTTCCTTTAGTCTCCTTCCATCAACTTCCAGTGAGGATCTATGTGCGTATACATGTGTTTATATATGTATATATTTATATACTTATGTTTGTGGGTATAGATTTATGTATGTTGATATATGAAAAAGTTTTATGTTGGTTTATATATAGGTGAATAAAGGTGTTTATTGGTAGCTATGTGTTTAGTATCATGTTTTTGCATAGTATATCTATATAATGCAAACGCATCTATTTATCTATGTGATATATATATACATATATATAACACCTAGGTTCAACCAACTCCTTTGGTATGTATACTGCATTCTGGCAAAGACCACTGCTCACAAAAGGTTGTGGCAATAATCTATACTACATTTGGTTTGCATATATATATATATATATATATATATATATATATATATATATATGTGTGTGTGTATACTCACAAGGAGGTCAGAAAGTTGGTAGTCTGACACATAATTATTAGATCAATTTTGATTTGAAATCTTCAATGCATAATGTTCAAACTATGTTTCCAATATTCATAACTGAATAAAGTGCATTGACAAGACAGAAGATTATGCTGAAAAATAAATATTTGTCTCATAAAATAAATGCTTCTTTCATCATTAGGCTGTAGACCTATTGATTTACCTATGTACTAGATGCTGACCCAAAGTTTTGGAAAATTTGACTTGGAAATAGATTACCTACCCTAGCATCTAGGTTCAACCAACTCCTTTGAAGTAGTCCCATTTGGCATGTATTCAGCAATCTTTCAAAGGATTATGCCAGTGGCAAAAATTCGTACTATATTCAGTTTGCACATGCTGTTTGAATTCTCCAAACTGTTGGGTCGTACCTCACGCTATTATTTATTTCATGTCTACAAACAGACACATACACACTACAACAATGACTGACCAGGAGGGTTATACTTCAGTAGAAGCAGTGTTGTTCGCTTGGCCGTGATTGCTGGTCAAGTTCACCAATTCCTGCATCAAAACCTGTCTGGGCTCTGACTCTCCCTCTTGCCAAAGGTCCAAGGCAGATCTGTAGATAGTGTCCCAGACATGGATCCATCTCTCTGCAACATTGCTTGCCAGGCAATGCTCGATGGCCTTTTTGATGATGTTAGCAAATTGTTTGCACGGGTCAGGTATTGAAGTCCTGGCTGTGCTGATGCATTGGCGCCATTTCTGTTTCAAGTGTTAGATTGGTTTGAGCCAAAGTCACACCTTGCTGCCTACTGGGGGGGGAGTCGGTATTATTGTCAGCGCTGTATTAGCTGTGGGTAATGAGGGCGCGCTTCATTGAGGATCTACAGGTGATGATGAGATCCAACCGGTGCCAATAGTGGGATCTGGGATGCTGCCAGGATATTCTCTGGTTGGGTTTGGTGCAGAAGCCAATAATTGCAGCCAAGCAAGCAGTACTGCTGAACTATAGGAGGGAGTCTTCAAAGACACTCGTTGCGCTCAGGAAATCCAGGAACGATCCCCTATACAAAGCATACAAATGTGCGAATGACCACTTGTGGCAAACAGCCGCACCATGTATAAAAGCATGAAGAGAGCCTTCAGCTAATGTGACATGCTGCCAAAAAACGATCGTCTCGTGATAGTTTCTTTTGAGTCACTAACCAGACCTGCTTTTGGTTTGCTTTCAAATTTTTCTTTGCACAAAAAAAATGGTTATGTATTGCAACACTGATAGCAATGATAATACATAGATCTCTGGGAGTTTGAAATTCAAATGGTTCACCCAATCCAGGCCAGAAGACAGAATCTAATTATCTTAAACTAGATGAAGAAAATTTGGCAGGAGGCGGATTTTGCTGTTCCAACTTGATAAAATTGAAAGGTGGAGAGATGGACAAATACATAGAGCTTGCAAGAGAGATGAAAAAATTGTAGAAAATGAAGTTGACGGTTGTACCCATCATTGTTGGAGTGTTTGAAAGGGTCCCAAAAAGCCTAGTAAGAAAGTCTTGAAGAACTGAAAATCTTGGGAAGAATCGACACCCATCAATGACAGCACTACTGATAACATCTCAAATATATGGAGAGTGCTGATATCTCTAGGAGATTTGCTGTCACCCAATCTCCAATGTAAACCACCACTTGCGACTGGTGTGAAATAATAATTACGACAACAGCAACTTGACTTAATTCTATCACATTTAGGTTTCTTTTTTTTCTTGAAAGGAATTTGAAAATCAAATTCTACCTACCTAGAAGCCATTCTCTAAAACTTGGCATTCTTGAGAGGGTGACGGAAGTGGATGATTTTGGAGTCCGTTTGGTAAATGAAATTATGACCACATCCGATTCCAGGATGTGAGTGAACCAACTCTCTTGGAGTTTCCATAACCAAAACTAAAAATACCAATTCTACTGGGACTGATTCCAGCAAATGGAAACTGGACAAAAAAAAAGCAAATTCCTGTCTTGGTTTGGCTCCCTCCTTGTCCCTCCCCCCTCCTTCAACCTTATTTTCATGAGGACACAAACTTTCAGAGTTTTTTGTTTTTTTTTCTTCTGTACGTTTCTGGGTTGGCTTGATATGATATGGCTTCCAGCTTTTCAGATAGGTTTTTTCATTTGTTGACATACCACTTCCGATTTTTTGTCCATGATTATGGCTGCCTCTAGACTCTTAAGAATGGTAGGAAAAAACTTTTCTTATAAAGGTTATGTTTTTATCTGTCTACTTTTCGGTAGTCAAGCAGAAAACTTCTTGTGCACATTGATATCTATATACAAGTTTGGAGAATTTCAACAGCATTTCTAGAGTGATTGTTGAACCTTTTTGCTACTAACCTTTGGGAGCAGTGCCCTTCGTGAAATCTCTACATACGTGTGCAAGGGGACTACTTGGGAAGAAATGATGAAAACTAAATGAGTATTTCTTTTTTGCATGGTCAAATTCCCTGAAATTTGGGGCAACACATCACATATATATATCATTAAGAATTGGATATATAATCTGACAGATATAATTATGTGTTATATTTCTTTGAAACTCTGTTTGAAATTATCTCTTGTTATTACACAGTGAATGTATCATTTACCTCTATGGTAAGAGCAACGCTATGCTGAAGCAGCTACCTTATTGGTTTTTTATTCAATTCATGCTGTCTTGGCCAAATGATTCGTTCACCATGTAATAATGGGAGATCATCTCATAGAGTTTCAAAGTAATATAGGGCATTTCATAATATGTTTATTTATATAATATATATACACACATCAAGTTGTCTCTGGAAGTATATATATATATATATATATATATATATGTGTGTTTTTGAAAATTGTATATCATTTTTATATATATGCTAGTTAATCCTAATGGAAAAAATCCAGATATATTTGAATTAGTATGATATGATTCTTTTAGAAAAGTAACTACTAAACTTGTTTCAGTGGAAGTGTCTGTTGTTTCGAATAGTGGATAGGTGATGTTTTCATAAGCAAAATTGTTACGTATTAGTGGAGGAATCCACCATTGATACAGATGGAAAAACAGAATGTGTCACATTGTTTATTATATAGTTATATATATAGGTGTACAAAGAAAATTCATTGCCTCATGGTGACTCCGAGTTTCATACCAGTGGTTTAAAAGTCGGAGTCACTGCAAATTACTGATTTTTCTATGTACACCTATTTACATGTGCTCTATCCATGACATTGAGCACTCTTCATACATAGATATCACAAACCTTAAAAAATGATGTGTGTATATATATATATATATATATATATATATATATATATATTAAGGAAATACCATTTAGGAACTAAATTATGCTTAGATCAAATTAATTATAGTAGTGAATGAAACAACGTGATGATCAGAAAATAAAGAAATGAACCCGGCTTGGATTTGAACCTCCACCCTTTTCCATGGCGGCACCTGTGTAACTTGGGTCTGCGCTAACCGATTGAGTCACTAGGATTCTGACTGTTGACAGAGGTCTAAATGTCACCCTCAATTCACTCTTCCTTTCTCCAATCACTGGCCAGTTTTGTTTTTGTATTCTGTTTGTCTCAAAACTACTTGTATATATATTTACATTCATTATTGTTCCTATGTCAACAGTATGATAAGTAATGGATATTAGTATTTGTCAATGTGAATAAGAAAAGACAGTTTAGGAACTAAATTGTGCTCAGACTGAATTATTTACGGTAATGATCAAAACAACTGCAAAGATCGGATTGGTTAGCTCAGACTTAGGCTACATAGGTGCTCCCATGGGAAAGGGTGCAGGTTTAAATTCTATCCTTGGCTCATTTCTTTATTTTCTTATAATCGTCATTGTTTTGCTCACTACCGTCAAAAATTCAATCTGAACAAAATTTAGTTCTTGAACTTTCCTTATTATATATATATATATATATATATATATGTATACACACACACGCACATGCCTTCCCTATAGTAAGCTATGTGTTTGTCCATCTGTCGCACTTTTTAAAAAAAATTTCACTCTGGAAGGGATGAGGTTAGAGGAGTGGTTCTGAGAATGGAATCATAACACAAAGAACTTGAAGAGGTTAGAGAGATGGAGAGAGAAGGATAAGCAAAAGTGTCGGGGTAAAACGTAATAATATTCACGAGAGGAGAATTGCTGAACCCAATCGTTGAGATCAGAAAGTAAAAATTTAGTGAAATTGCATCATGCATCAAAAACACGCTATTACTCTTTCATCCATAATAGAGACATTAGTAAATAAAATAAAAATAAAAATTAAAAAGTATGATAATGATTAATAATATTTTGCTTGGGGACTTTATGCCTACCCAGTAGAATAAAATTTAATAAAATGAATCACCATAGTCTGCACGTATGCCAGAACTAATTATCAAAAAATTATCTTAAAAAGCTAGATCTTTCGTCTAAAATTATCTAAAAAATACTAGCACAAGATATGGACATTGTTGGTCCAAAATGAATAATAAAGACCCAAAAGTGCACTTTAAAAAATAATTAAATTAATAAAAGCGATTTTAGATGATGTGTAGTGGTGTACTCATGCAAATTTTCAAGGTTATAACCCACTTGGCTTGTTGGTCAGGCAGGCCATTTGTGGGACTTTGGTAGGTTGATTAACATTGGCTATCTGGATTTCAAGACACAAATACAAAGAAAAGACATCTGAAGATTTTGAGTTCTGCATTGGTATAGAAAAGATGGAGATGACTTATCCATGATCTTTGAATGACGGTAGTTTTCCTTCTGACAAAGGAGTCATTCAAGGGGAAAAATATTGACAAACAAGTTGGAGAGCGCGAGCTGATGAAGAGTGCATTAAAAACTAAGATGTAATCATGAGAAACACACTGCATAGTTACAGGGTATTTGCAGAAGTAGGTGACAATTTCGTATGCATCGTTTACTGTGTTTAATGAATCACGATTGATTGACCGGTAAATATGCACAAAACAAATGCTTAAAAGAATATGGTGACTGAAAATATGTATTATATATTGATTTTTATTTCTCATACCAGTTTTCATTCCTTTGTCGTCGTTATCCTATTGGCTTTCCAGAGGATAGAGCAGCTGAAGTATTGTAGTAAATACGACGAAGACAAAGAAATTGGGAGAAAAGAATCAATGTATAACAGTAATTCTACCTCTGATATTTGGAGAGAAAGAAGTCAGATAGTACAGCAACTGAAATATTATGATGAAGACAGCAAAGACAATGAAATTGGTCTGAATGAATCAATATATAGTAACACCATGTCTCAAAAATTTAGACGGAAAGAAGGCTGATATATATAGCAGCCAAAAACGATTGCTTTTTAATTCAATTTTTGCGACTAATTTTTTGATATCCTGGACTGGTTGGAAACACTCAGTCAGACGAGTGACTGTCTAAATTTGACAGATCTGGAGAATATGCAGGATGTGGAAGAACTTCTTGCCAAAGCTCCATGATCATTTGCCGCATTACATTTGCTATAAAAGGATGGGTGTTGTCATGCAGAGAAATGACTGCTTGACTTCCTTGTCCAGAAAAAAGGTCTTTTCTCTTTGAATGCATTATTCAAACAAACCAAAGGTTCAGTGCAGTGTTGAACAGTAACAGTTTGTCCACGTTCCAAAAATTTGTGATCAAAATATTTCCTTTGAATTACACCAAAAACATAGAGGAAATTTTCCTCCAGTAGATTCTGTTTGGGTTGAGATGCACGAGGCAACATTTAATTTTGTGATCAAATGTTGTCTTATTGATGGACTTTGTGTAAATATGTGTATCTATCTATCTATCTATCTATCTATATATATATATATATATATACACATATATATATATATATATATATATATATATATATATATATATATATATATATATATATATATATATAACAACTATACCCACCAGAAATAGCAAAGAATCCCATCCCTTTTTATGTGCGCTTGCATTGGTTTCAGCACTCAAGGTTATACCGTTTTGCATACAGACAAAATTAGCATCAGTACTCTATTAGACCCCTTCTGAACGGATTTAGATGGGTTTATTAATTGTTCTCTAGAATCTAGATATTTCAAAAATCTATTTTAGATGATTTCCAGTGTAAAATTCCAGTGATGTCATTAATATAATTTATTCTTTGATTGAATTTTTTATGACTTCAAATTTCAATGCTACAGTAGTTCAATTATTGACTTTGATGGCAAGTACATGTATATATATATATACACGCACACTTGCAAGAATACACAATAAGTATGAAGCCTGATGAGTAGTTTTTAGCTGGATTTTGATCTGAAATTTTCATTGTATAATGTACAATTTATGTGATTAATATTCAACACTGAATTGAGTGCATTGACAAGGAATGAGATTTTGTAGGAAAAAAATATTTGTGCAAAATTAATTCCTTATCATCAGGCTTGATGTACTTATATATATATATATATATAAAAATTTATATATATATATATATATATATATATACTTCCAGAGATAACTTCCGTAAGAATGTATTATGTTCATATTCATATAATCCTCTGATATATGTAGGTGTGTGTTCGTAATCCCTACATCTTTCTCCCTGACTGTTTGGATTACTTATATCAGCTCATATCTTTATTTGTGTTTTCTCCTAAGTTGATGAAATAGCAAGAGATGTTGCGTGCACAGAAGATCAGGGAGACGAGGCAGGAGAAGAGTTGTAGAAAATATGATGATGAAAAATTGCTCTAGCTTTTCCTTCTTTCTTTTCTATCATTGCTTGTTTGTCTTCTTTTTTTGTCTTGTTTTTGTGATCACATTCCAAATGATGAATGCAACATATTGATTTTCTATGGGCATTATGGTTGGATTCGGAAAAAAAATAATTCAAGAGTTATGCCCAAGAAGAAAACTTGAGACAATTGCCACCATTCTTCTTCATCACTTTCCGTCGGAATTCCTTCCTCCCTGTCACCTTAGATTCACAGCGGCTAGCAATAGACACCATTGTGGACTAACCTGAGAGGAATCATGGCGTCATTTAGCATATTGGTAATGCATCTCTGAGGTCAAGTCAAGTTATGGTCATTGTATCTAGCAAAATGTTTTGTTTTTTGTTTTTTCATATCGCTGACCGTTACTCTCTTCATCATATGAGTCTACGTTTTGCTAGATTTAATTATCGAGTGATGGTTTATCATGGTTAGCTTTCAATACCAGCCACATATTTATAGGGAGGTGTAAAGTGGCATATCGGTTATCAGAACAGAAAATGAAATCGGCAATCTGAGTTCAAATTCTAGCTAGTCTATGCCTTCACTCTGATGTCTTTGGAAAAGCATGAACCTGCTTCCCCCTGTATTCACTCACATTGCCAGATATTTCAACAGAAATCTCTGATCTCTGACATGCTATGATCTTTGATAGAGAGGAGAATGAGTGGATACTTGGGGAAAAATACTCTCCTGTATGTTGTTAGAATGGCAGACAACCAATGGACATTGCAACTCATGACATGGATCCTCCGAGATCATATGCACAAGCCGCAGACGGCAGAATATTAGATGCAGAGACAAACTAGACAAATTCAGAAAGTACTGGCTTCATGATGCCCATGATAGAGAAGTGTGGCGAATCCTGGAGAAGGTCTGTGTCCAACGACAGATATTGAAAGACCGATGATGATGATGATAATTACTCTGTGTCCAAGAAATCATAAAAAGATAAGAATTTTTATGATGATTCTTAAGACAGGCAAGCCCTTCCCACTTTGAGGATTGGTGAAACATAATCTCCCTATTTCCTTTCACAGCAGTGGCCATCTTAGTAAAGGAAATAGTTGTATATTTCCCACTGGCAACAGTAATCAGTGTTTGACTGAAATAAAAAGCTGGGAATTTGAATGCTTATTTTCATGGTAGGCAGGCCTTTTCTACTTGGAGGATTGGTACAACATAATCTCTTTATTTCCTCTCACACCAGTGGGCCTGGTTAGTAGTGGAAATAGTTATGTATTTCTCACTGAAAATACTGGCTCTGTGATGCCTATGGTAGAGAGGTCTGGCAAATCTTGGGGAAGGTCTATGTCCAACAATGGATGCCAACTGGCTGATGATGATGATGATGATGGTGATTATGATGATGATTATGATTTCTCACTGGCATCAGCAGTCATGTTCAAGCCCAGGTAGAAGCCCTTGATTTTGATTGCTGATTTTTAAAACAGACATGTCCTTTTCACTTGAAAGATTGCAGCTGTACCATCTTTTCTATCCTTTATTTCCCTTTATTTTACTTTATGCAAGACAAAGCTAAGGTCAGTGAATATCTGTGTGCGTTCATGAAAATATAGATGCGATCATAATGGGTGAAGTGAATGCTGAAATAAAGAAAACGTTACAAATGATATTATTATAAAAATGCATTGTAAATCATTTTATTGCAAAAAGTGTGTCCAAAATTATTTTACTATAAAAAATGCATTGCAAAAAATATTACTATATTACTTCATTTCGTATGATTTTATTACGAAAAATGCTGTGTTAATTATCTTGTTTCTTCCAAGCCAACTCCTGATGGAGTATGGAGGCTGGTGACAAAGTCCAGGGTTTCAGTTGCATGCATCAACTTAATGATCCTTGCCAATCTCAGCAAAGGGATACCTCCCTCCTAATCACACGGCTTAGAGTGTACTTAATTAGCTGCTGATTTCACAAGGAAATTTGTCTCAATGGAGAGATTTCCACACTCTTTGCTCATTGCGGGAATCAAACCCAGGACCTTCTGTCAAATATTTCACTGTACTGAAAAGTAACACTAAATCAGGAGAGTGAAAATAATTTCCTTTTTGTTCAAGTGTTTCATCTATTTTAAAATGTAGAAAGACATTGCCAAAATGTTACAAAATAAATGCAATGTAATGATTTCATTATAGGAATCGATTGCAAATGAGAAAGGAAGTGATTGTCAGTGGTCAAGAACAAATGCAAGCATTGTTGCTACAATAGGGCTATCATATGCCTCATTTTGTCTATTTACACAGTTTGTAAAACACAGAACAGATGAAGATTGTCTTATTTTCAGTTTTACTTTCCTCCTGATTGCTTGCTCATGCTCAGTTTCAGACAAATTGTGGTCAGTAAACAAACTGCTGTTTGCATCTGTCAGCCATCAGCCCGTCTGTCAGAATTGATTTAAAAGCAAAACAGTGATTGGTTGGCACTTCAATTTGAATTCCAGTTTATGCCCTACCCTACCCTCCTGATTTTCTCATCTCTCTTCCAATGATATATGCACTTTGACCCCACTTTCTGAAATTTGTTTGTTGAGACTAGAAATCTTTTTTTGCATCTCTTTATTTTTTTTTTTGAATTGATGCTTTTCTTTTTCTTCTGTTTCTGTCTATTTTGTTCCCCTTATCCTTGTCCCTTTTTCTTGTCTCCCTTTATCCTTGTCCCTTTCACGTGTCTCCCTTTATCCTTGTCCCTTTCACACGTGTCTCCCTTTATCCTTGTCCCTTTCACGTGTCTCCCTTTATCCTTGTCCCTTTCACGTGTCTCTCTTTATCCTTGTCCCTTTCACATGTCTCTCTTTATCCTTGTCCCTTTCACATGTCTCCCTTTATCCTTGTCCCTTTCACATGTGTCTCCCTTTATCCTTGTCCCTTTCACGTGTGTCTCCCTTTATCCTTGTCCCTTTCACGTGTGTCTCCCTTTATCCTTGTCCCTTTCACATGTGTCTCCTTTTATCCTTGTCCCTTTCACATGTCTCTCTTTATCCTTGTCCCTTTCACATGTCTCCCTTTATCCTTGTCCCTTTCACATGTCTCCCTTTATCCTTGTCCCTTTCACATGTGTCTCCCTTTATCCTTGTCCCTTGCACGTGTGTCTCCCTTTATCCTTGTCCCTTTCACATGTGTTTTCCTTTATCCTTGTCCCTTTCACGTGTGTCTCCCTTCATCCTTGTCCTTAACTCTTATCCCTCTTTCTCTTTGTCCCTTTTTCTTGTCTCCCTTTATTTGTCCCTTTTTCTTGTCTCCCTATTGCTTGCCTCCCCTTATCCCTACACAAGACATGGACTTCAAGCTTAGTTTGTTGTACACTTTGACTGATGCCCAGGATATTAACCAAGATTCTCTTAATGCGGCATAATGCCACAATAGTAGGGTAGCCAATGAGGATCAACCTCACTGCACAAGCAATTTTCATGGCGGACAATATAGATATTTGTTAGCTTTGTCTGCTTCAGGGTCACAATAGTTGGGTGTCCAGATATCAGTGCGGTGAACATTTCATTCTTCTTTGAGCTTTGTGCATATTTTTCACTGATAGTCTTGATACAAAAAAATTATTTACCATTACTAATTGTGTTTATATATATATTTTACTGTTGATTTCCAATAACACAGCTAACTTCACTGAGGACTTTTTCATGTGTCCCCTCATTATCTAAATCATTATCTATCTATTTATCCATCATTATCTATCTCATCCATCCAAGGCATATCATACCATATTTATCTATCTTTCTTGCTTTATTCATATATATATATCTATTCATTTCCCTCTGTTCAACTCTCTCTCTATCTATTTATTTTGCTTTTTCTATATCCATTAATCTCATTGTATTTGTGTCTATATGTCTATCATTGGTAGCCGTAGTTGTTTCAGAGATTTTAGATGAGATGGAAACCCCCATCACCCAACTGCTTTAAAAGTAATAATAATAGTTCAAGCATTTTGATTGTTTCTTGAATCCATTGATATCTGATCTGTGAAGGAAAGTTCAACCATTGGATGGTTTTGAAATGATTGAGAATGAGAAGGAATAAGCTTGGCTACTGCATTTGTAATGTCTTTAGAACATAGAAAAAATTGACTTGCCAATCCCAGTTATTCAACAGCTTTCTTCCTTGTTGTTTTGTTCAAATTGTAATGGGCATTAATTCATGAGTGGATTTACCACATTCCAAGGTGTTTATTAAAATCAAACAATGGAAACTGTGACTTTTGTTCAACCAAGAATAAGGGACTTGTTCACAAATATCTAAATATGAAGGATATTTTATCCCTTTTTTTTTCTTCTTAGAATAAAGTGTTGATAGAATTATTTTTGACTTGATCATCTATCAACTTGTCAGCTTGCAAAGAAATTTCATCACACAAACAAAAATAGTTACTATTTAATTAATTAAATGGTAACTGTTAATTAATCAATTAATTAACAGTTACCATTTAATTAAAACACAGATTTTAGAACATGTTCGCTAATAAAAAGCCTTGACATTGAAGTCTAATCATTATTTTAAGTGTAAGGCTATTGTGTTGTAATCATTTAAATCAGACAGTTCTCATTATTTATCTATTGATTTCAGTATGTTCATATATAATCTATCTGCCTTAGTAAATATAGGAATATCAAAAAGTTTGGGGGATTTGACCATGAAAAAAAATACTCTAAAAAAAACAAACTTGGTTTCACTTCTTCTTTCAAAGTAGTTCCCTTGGCTAACAAAGAGTACCAGCAAAAGTTCATGTTATATTAGATTTGCACTAACAGTCTAGGTATTTAGGTAGCATCTCATATATGCTTGTTTGATTATTTGTGTCTCTCCTCTGCAAAAACTACATGGAAAAGATTGTTTTCATACCAGGACTTTCATCATTCATTCTTTTCATGGATGAAACATTCCTTACAATGAAATTAATTTTTAAAGTTTTCTGCAGTTTTTACTCATATTCATGGATTATCATCTACAGTGTAAGTAGTAATAGCTGTAGGAGAGTCGGAATCAAATTCTATGGGCAACTTCTCTTGCCTTTTTCAAAGTAACAGCCTAAGTTATGGTCAGCAATAACCCTTTTCCCTCTTCAAATGTACCAAATATCCTTCTCTCTCTCTCTCTGTAGATTTTTTCTTCTGTTTTATTTTATCCACAGCATTACTCAACTTCAGCTTTGTTAGACAATGAGGTTGTCACTTGACCCTGCTATAAACTACACACTGGCCTATTTAGCAGATTTTAGTACATGCATGAAAATATGTATGCATGCATATGTGTAGTTATATATACCCCTGTAAGTGGTCAGAGCAGCCATGTATGTGAAGATGTGTGCTAGATAACACATTATAGATTAATTAATTGGGATAACTCTCAAGCCATTATTAGACAGAATCGTCAGCCAGTCTGTTGTTGTATAGCTAGGACTGGGGCAGGTGTGGTTGTGAAGCTGATTATTTTTTTATGACTTCCAGGGTTCAGGGCTTATGGAATTAATTGATATATAACAGGTAGATTTAAGCAAGCTTTGGTCACATGACAATGGTTGGCCAATGAAAATTAAGAATCTGGTTTGCCAGATTGGAAGAGTTGGAAAAATCGCTGGAAAAAGGGAATCAAAGAGATCGGTTGCCCCTTTGAGAAACCTGCCAAAGTTAAATGACCCATTACTAAGTAGAGGGCAGAGAGAGGGAGATTAGGACCGAAGAGAAAAGGAAGGTCAGATAGACTGTGTAAATAGATTATAGGAAGATGGCCAATGTTTTGAATTTAGAAAGCCACCCATATGATTAGGAAAATTAGTAAATATGAATAAATAGGATTCTTTATTTATCAAAATGATTAATTCAGTTGAATTGCAGGAGCATGTGCTTCCCAGATGACAACAAGTATTATATAGGGATAAACCAAACACCAAAGACAGGCACATTTCTGCTTTTATCATCTGTTCCTCTTTCTCTCTTCGTTTCGTTTTCCAACTCTGTTTTCCATTGTTCTCTGTTCTCTCTGAAACACATTCGAATTACAACAGACTTTCGATCAAGCCTGTACCATGCACACATAGAGCACATAATAAAGCAATAGGTGTTCATGTTTGCACCCTAACTGAGCGTCTATTGTGTTACAATTTTATTTAGTTGTTTTAATTTGATTTTACCCGTAAAAGCAGAAAATGTATTTTTCATTTTTTTCCCAATTTGATTTTTCTCTCTTTCAACCAGACCTCCATTACATTTGGCAAAGAGTCAGTTTGGAATGAAAGAAATTTTCTGGTTTAAGATTGGGGTGACCCTTCTATGAACTAGTTGTTATAATGCTGGGCTGGACCGTTACTTTTCATCTATAGTACAACCATATGCAATCATTCTCCCAAAAAGATACAACACTACCTTAACATAATTGAAAGTGACAAATCTGCTCTACCACCCATGAAAAAATATTACCTTCAGGATGGAAGTGAGCTAGGTAAACCAGCTAATATATATACACTAGATAGAATTCCTGGTATTGCCCAGGGGAAAAAAAACTGCAAATTTAATAACACATGGAAGCAAGTGGAAAGATTTCATGAAATTATGAAGAAGGGGTGTGGCTTGACCAGTGAAATCCTTAAACTGAACAGAAGAATTTCCCTGAAGAAATTGCTTGTGCCTTCGATCAATAAGCCCATACTTGAATGTCAGTCTTGAATAAAAAATTCATGTTTTATATGGTTTTGTATTTTGGAAAAATTATTTTGAATGGACGTACTATAGATAGAAAGTAAGAGTCCCGTTCAACATTATAGTTACATTGGTAATAAAAAAAACCCAACCTCAAACCTAAAAAGTTCTTTTTCAAAACTGACACTTTTCCATTGGTTGAAAGCGGCAAAGATTCCTTCAGAAAAAAATTAATATTTTTAGCTTACAGTGGTATAACAATCTTTAGGCTGAAAGTATATAGTAGTTGAAAATGAATATTATGTTCACAATATTTCATCTAGGAAAAAAAAAATTGTCGGCCATCCAGTTTCGTAGGGGTTCGGGGTGCAGACCCCTCATGAAATTTCAATTTCAAGACTCCCATCAAAAGCTGAACACCTAATAATGTATTGTACTCTATTGGATGCAATATGTACATAACTTTATATTTAACAACCATAAAATACCTGTACATAAACAGTTCTGTGATGTATATAAAATAAAACAGTAAACAGACACATGTACAGAGAAAGAATATACCTGTACTTGAACCTTTGAAAATGTCTTTAAATTCAAGTATGGATTTCATAGTCATCATCATCATCATCATCAGTCTTTTAACGTCCGTCGTTAGGCATAGACCTTCCCCAGGATTTTGCCACACTTCTCTATCATGGGCATCGCGGAGCCAGTACTTCCTAAACTTGTCTAGCTCATCTGTCCATCTAATATTCTGCCGGCCTCGGTTGCGCATGTGATCTCGGGGGATCTATGTTGTGAGTTGTGATGTTCATTGGTTGTCTGCCATTCTTGCAACATGGCCAGCCCACCGCCATTTGAGATTTTTAATGGATTCTATGATATCCCTGACTCTTGTCTCTTCTTGGATGTACTCTGCTGTCTTGTGGTCTCTCCATGCGAGGCCCAGCATTATTCTTTATTGTGCACGTTGCATGGTTCTCAATTTACGGGTCTGTCTCTTGGTTATGAATTTAATCTAATATAACTTTGTAAAGTGCTGTTCACATTATGCCCTATACTTTTATGGTTTATTAAACTGTACAGTATTTTTACTAGAGTCCCTGGTTTTATATATAAGCCTGCAAAATCTTGAAGAAATCACGAATTATCAAATCTGTTGCAAGATTTGGAGGGTGACTTTAATTACTTGAATTTTTTCAAAAAATTAATCCAAAATAATTGGCTGGTATACTCAGAAGGGAAAGGGATAGGATGATAGAATCTGAACCTGGCTATCTGACTACTACTCACACTATTGATGATTTTTCTGTGAATATGTGGTAAAAAAGTGCTGGAAACTTGTTAGTCTTATTGTAACAAATGTTAGTTGCATTGGTGAGAAGAATGATTGGTGAAAATCTTGGTATAAAAATTATTCATTTCCATTAATCACAACTGAAGATTTTATAGAGATGACCTCTGGTGGATTTGAATGACCTCTGGAATCAACTACACATAGCCTATGTCACAAGTTTCCCTTTCGCAAGTCTACGTACCAAATATTAGGTTGACAGGCGTTGTTATTTTGAAGTAGACAAACAAACTAAAGTAGTAAATATAAACATAAATATTTATAGTGGTAAAATCAGTGGGCAGCAACAAGAAAAGCTGAGACCTTGACTTCATATACCAAGTTCTTATGCAGCGAGAGTGAATCGTGGTTTGTATTATTATTGAAAATTGAAATGTCAACTCTGCGGGGGAAATAGGATTTGTACCATTTTGTGGGGAAGCGGAAATGTTAACTCTTCTCACAATTACAGAATGTGTCTTCCATACAGATTATTCACCTGAAGAAGGCTACATTTTAGATCAGCCAAAATGTTGTGGTCAGTGTCACATTAAGCTCAACGGGGGCCTGAGGCTCAGGTCAACTCAAGGTCCCTCTACCCTAAAGATATACACTCATATATATATGTATGTATGTGTTCATTTTAGAGTCAGCAACAGTTGTGGAAAACTCTTCCAAACCTCTGTTCACAAAGCCAAGCTATAATAATTATAGTAATAGTATATAAGAAGAACATGTTGATTAGTAAGGAGGTTCAATTAGCCAAAGTGTTGATGTAAAAAAATTTTTTTCAAGGCAGTGGCCTACAGAAGGCCTCCTCCAGATCTGCCCTATGGCTCCGTTACAGTCTGGAGGCCTGGGGCCTGTTTCTCAAGTACCTCTCGCTTAATACAGCACCAGTTGTCATATCAAGAAAAAAATGAATTCAGTAGTCTGAAAAACTCTTGGAATGATAACGACTTTTCTCAAAATTATAAAAGGTATAAAAATTATCTCTTGAGAGATAACGAAGGAAGTTCTTTCAACCTGAGTCACAATGGGTTATCTTGCTAATGTAGGATTATCTACAGATCTTATTTTGTCTGCTTTTTGCAGTTTAATCATACATTTCTTCTATACAGACCAGTTACATGTTTTCGTAGCCTACCCACCCACATAATTTTAGTATACACCCACATGAAACCACTTGTTCTTTGGCATGTTGTACACAAACTCTAATATGGAAACAAAATAATACTTTAATATACGCCCACACAGAAGTATTTGTCGGGAATCTCTTCCTCCGTCTCTGATAATATCTGTGCCCACACACACATGCATTTGCTCAAAAGTATACACTGTAAAATAAATCTTTACTCTCTTTCATTCGACATCACATGCATATAACATGAGTGTATACACAAGCCATTTAATATTTCTATTTATGTCGAGACATATTAGAACGATGCTTGCTTAATCACACGAATAAGCACGCTATTTAACACAATTGTACACACACATTTCAATGGTTTAATTATACTCACTCTAACATAACACAGACAACAATTTTACACTCGGACAAACATTCATTAATTTCTCTATTCCATATGAAAATAGCACATTTACACTAACACTTAAAGAGAGGTTTTACTTGATTCTATAAAACATACTCACCTATCATCATCATCATCATCATCAGTCTTTTAACGTCCGTTGTTGGACATAGACCTTCCCCAGGATTCGCCACACTTCTCTATCATGGGTGTCGCGGAACAAGTATTTCCGGAATCTGTCCAGTTCATCTCTCCATCTTCTGTTCTGCCAGCCTTGGTTTCTTATGTGATCTCTAGGGATCCATGTTGTGAGACGTGATGTCCATCGATTGTTTTTCATTCTTGCAACGGGGCCAGCCCATTGCCATTTGAGTTTTCTTATAGTTTCTATGATATCACGGACACCCGTTTTCTTCCTTATATACTGTACTGTCTTGTGATCTCTCTATGTAAGGTTAAGCCTGATTCTCTCATGCACACGTTGCATACTTCTCAGTTTGCAGGTCTGTCTCTTGGTTAGGTTCCATGTGTCAGCTCAATAAGTGACTATGTACAGCCTATCTACACCAGCATGTATGTCTAATAGCTTTGTGCATCTACAACAGCATACACACATGCATACAATTTCTTGATTACAATTTTGGCTCTTCCATGTATTTTTTCGAATATTTATATTTTCATTGGCCTTATACCTCATGTTCTTGTTGGCTTTAACAACACTTTCAGATATCCTTCAGGTTCTTACCGACATTAATATTTATTATGATTTAGCTGTTTCTACGCAAATTACTTAGTCCCATCCATTCTAAACTTTAACAACTTTTCATGAGTTAATAGTTAACACTATCCAATAATCTATCAGCTACCATTTTAATAACTAATTTGCAGAAATGGCAAATAAGCCCAGAACCTGATTTCTGGGGAATTGGAATTATAATCTGATAAATTGCCTGGCTTAATGACTTCATCTGCCCTTAGCTTGACCAACATCTCTCGGAAATAATGTGACAAACAAAAAAATCGAAAATGGCAAAAAAAAACTGGCTTTGTATCAGAATAGGTCAACTGGTTCAAACCTTCATTCCTTAATATCATTTGTCTTGTCTGCGTGGGTGGGTGTCAATATCACATATGACACAAAAATCGAGCTCCTACCAAAATGTCGGTAGATGGTAGTTGGATGAGTAGAGTTCAGATTTCACTTAGAGATGGGCATGTGGGTGGTTCCTGATGTGAACTTGTGCCACAAAAGTAACACAAAAGTGTATCTGCGTTTCTCTTTTCACCCACACAGCCCAACTTTAGCTCAACTACTATTCCAGAAATTGTTTAAATCAGTATCCCTATCATTGTGGTTTTTGTTATCATGTTCAGGCCAGTACATTCTTCAGCCTTCTTCAAGTATATTTTTATCACATATATCAATGGAAGCAAGGCTGCGATAATATTTAATAATATATATTTCTACAATTGGAGGTCTATGACAGGTAATATCTAACATCATATATACCTACAAAGGGAAGGCTGTCTTCGATGATATCTAACGTCATATATATCTACAAAGGAAAGACTTTCTCTGATGATATCTAACATCATATTTCTCTACTAAAGGAAGGCTCTCGGCTGATGATATCTACTATTGTATTGACATAGGGAAAGCCATCTCTTGTTGATATCTACTATCTATATGGTTTTCATCCCTCAAAACAATATAACTCAACCTAGCTTGTGTATATCAATGATATCTTTACACTTCAGCCCAGCCAGCTAGATAAAAGGTACTGCTGAGTCAGCAGCATTCTATTCAGCCAACAATAAATTTTACTAAGAACACTTTTGTGGCTGTCTTTGTGACCCTCACAGGGTGGTGATTAAAGGTATTCATATACAGAAAGATAACCCCCATAGGATTGCATCTGAATGTTAATTTGAATCATTCCTTCTCTGTAAAGAAAGGAAAGGTTTGTTATTTCCAACATTGGGCAAAGGTTACTAAGTAGAGATCTTGATACTTAAAAGCATTCCTTGGACCATATATGTGGCATCCTCTAAAGGAATTACTACTTATCTGTCAACTGGAATAAGTGTAGGACCTACAAAGGGAGGGACAAACCCTAAGGACACTGTGAAGTCACCTCTCATAACAAGGGTAGCTGAAAAAATTCAAAGGGTTGAAGACCATAATAGCAAAGCTACTCTATTCAACTTTCTGACAAAGATCAGATCTTCTTATAAGAAAAAATATGATTAGCGCTGGTATGTATAACTGAGTACTAGTTGGGGATATAAAAGAGAGACCAGCCAATCCTTAGAATTTAAGATTGATGAGGAAGATCTCTTCAAAATGTACAAATACTGTTGGTTCATGGGAATCTCATTAGACCAACAATACTGTTGACTACAAAAAGAAATGCAATAGCAGACTTACTTTCTTCATTTTGGAATTACAGCTGCTTGCATGACTTAGACAAAATGATATTTCCTGTATCCAGTAGGATTTACTGAGAAGGCCAACATGTTTTAAACTATTTGAAATACCAGATTTTTTTCTAGTAAGGATCAATGCTACCTGCAGAAATCTGAAACCCAGAAATCCCTGATAACTGAGTACAGAACTACTGATAGTCGGAATCCTCTTTCAGTGAATCAACAATATTCCTGATAGAAGCCAAAAAATTCATCAAACGAAATGTGCTAAAACTAGCAAAGGAGAGAATAGTTTGAATAACTCATGGAATAACAGCAATCATTCATCCCAGAATTACATTCAATATGGAGAGCCAAAACTCATTGAATAAAGGCAATGACTCATCCCAGAATTACTTTCAACATGGAAAGCTGAAACTCATGGACTAAGGCAATGACTCATCCCAGAATTACAGACAATATGGAGGGTTGAATAACACATCTGCTGAAAATCCAGTTATAAAAGTAACAAGGGTACAGAGTTATTGATAATTGGAATCTATCTGCTTGGAAAGGATTGGAGAGCAAGTGTACTTCATGTTATGAAGTATGAAATTGCTTGTGTCACACATTTCACCGTGAAACTTGGCATAATAGGTTGGTCTGATCAGAATAATTGTTACTATTTTTCTCCTTTTTGGCAGCATTGGTGAGCACTAACTGAAAAAGAGAAATCCGCTCTCCTTATGGATTGTACATGTAAGAAAAGCTGAAGAATGGATTGACTGAAACATGCTTCAGGTACACAAATTCATGTGTCCAACTGTAATTTAGTCTGAATTAATAGCTGTATCAAATAGTATTATTGGAAAATCAGTGGTGTACCTGAAATAACAAAAACAGGTTTGCTTAGTCACTCAATAGAAACTGTCTGGTAACCGACATCCTTTGGCAGCATGCTACGTTGGGTGGGATCAATGAAAAAAAATTGGAAAAAGTGTTAATCAATAAACAAGTTACTTCTCTTGCCTTTTGGTTCAATTTAGCATGAACTCTAATTGCAAATTGAACCCTAACTAAAAACCAAGTGGTGGAAGGGGTATTTTTTAAATTTAAAAAAAAAATCTTCCATCTAAACATGATAAGGAGAGATATTCTAAAATTTTCGGCCCTCTTGTGCTTATGTTTCAGCCAGTATGTGTGATATATGAATAGCTAGCCAGCCTTGAAATTTATGTTGAGAGTTTTGGTAATGGTAATGGTAGTCCGAAACAACTCTTTGAATGATAAAGACCCCCATTTTTCATATGTTTTGAGCACATGGAGAAGGCTGCAGAATTAATTGGGTATAACGCCATGGCCATAAAAGTATAAGGGTCCCCAGCAGAAAAACAAAGAACCTGTATAACAATTTTCAGTGTGATTGGTTGTGCAGTCCTGAAGTTCCATTTTTTTTTGTACGTTGAAGTAAAGAATGTAAACAAACGATTGTACTACAATTTTCTATTCCTGGGCTAATGTCAACATTATAGTCAAACTTCAGCAAAATCAGTCAAGATTTGAGGAATTTTTTTATATCTTCTACCCATTTTCAGCCTCCAAAGTAATGTTTGTGCATGTATATGTGTTTATATGTAAAGATTTCAATCCATAACTTGAATGCCATTAGAATGCATTTATATATGGCATAAACTATATAATAAGAAAGGGAGGTACTGTTTGATAGTAAACAGCTGATGATCCCAACAAGAGACAATCTATTCATTGTACCATAATATAAAAGTTCAGGGGAAATAGGTATAGCGATCCCTATACTTAAGATTAAGAATTAGGTACGGAACCATTCTTTTAGCTAGGTATCTGAAATGTCACTTCCTACAACAACTCCCAACAGAGGCCATGAACACATGTGTTCAATAGCCTATTTGGCCCCAGCTTTCATGCCGCTTACCATCTTCCTTTACATCTTCCTAAACTTCCAGCCAGTATAGCTTCCATTCTTTGATTATGACTAATATATATATATATATATATATATATATATATATATATATATATATATCATCTTGTCACTTATCTTCCTTGATATAAGAACTTTATAGCTACTAGATGCAAATACAGCAACTATCATTTTTGGTGACAACACAAACTTATGCTCACTATGTTTGCCCCTTTTTACTCCTTCTTGCACTTATCCTTAACTAACCGCCTTTTTATAATCATGCTTGGTCAATCATACTGCTCATTATAACAGGCACGACTCATCAGGCTCCATTCGATAGATAAACTAAACGACATTAGACCCATTATGCCGTGCGTCCCTCATTTTCTTATTCTCTCGTATACTTTGCTTTTATGCATAGGAATAACCTTAACCTAACAAGCCTTTACTTTACATGATTGAATATATCAATGTTTCCATTACTTGTATTCCATGTACATTCTTTTATTTGTGCCTTAAATTTATCCCTCATTTTTCACATCTAAATACTTGTATGCGTCTTTTTTACTCCATTTAATACCTGCATCCATGTTCGTACTTGGGGTGCATGATCCTTGTACATCTCCCTTCCTTCTTCAACATTTCCATTGACGTGCCATGGAGGCAAAATCCTTTGTCTACAACTACATCTTCTTGCCACATCTAACCAACAGCTATTTTCTACTCTCTCCCACATAATATAAGAACAATATTTCTCATAACTTATGACCCCATTATATATATATATATATATATATATATATATATATATATATATAAGAACCATAAATCTTATATAGGGAAAAAAAAACATTGAGGAAAATTACATAAATTGCTTTGACAGATATTGGGAAATGGGTGACTGAAGTGACACAAAAAAAATCTATTGAAAAAGATTTTTAACGTTTAGTGTTTAAAGTTTTAAAACTTTCTAGACTATATATATATATATATATATATATATAAGGGTATTCAGAAAGTAATTACATATTTTTATGTTCAGAAAATTATGTATTTTCAAGAAGGAAATAAAAACAAATGGCAGTGAAGTTTAATTCGATACCTTCATTCCACCTATATTTTTGGCTACCATAGATAATCCACACCCCCGATGAACTCCAATTTTAATTTCATTCTCTGTATACTCCGCATTTCTTCCTTTGACTTGATCAGCATTTCCAAAATGTTGGGTGTTCACCATGAGTCTGATAATGTGAATTTTAATGTAAACCTCATTAAGTAGTGATATTTTTTATCCTCAAATGTTCACAAGTTATGAGTGTTTGTGCATAGCTATTCCATTATAACAATGGAAACGTAGTATTTATAAATTTTAAAGCATCAAATCACGGAACAGCAATGTTTAGAAATTATAACTTCTGTTTTTAGAATTCAAAACAAAACTTTTCGTAAAAAAGTTTAAATCAATAAAGTAAAGCAAAATGAATTAGAAATCAAGAAAAAGTTGAAATTTCAAAGAGAAGTGGGATATATGAAAATAACAGCATTTTTTTTTTCAATAAATATGAATATTCCAGTGAAGATCATAGAATTTTGCATTAAATTTGGTAAGAAAGTATTAAATAATAAATTGTTTTGTATCAAAATAAGTTGTTTGCTTTGTTGATTTTTAATGAATTTTTTGTGCATTTATTATGAAAAATATCATTTGTTTAAACAAAAAATAAAATGACAGCATGCTGTCTCACAGCAATTAATATGATGGAAATATTGTTTTGTATATATATATATATATATGTATATATGAAGAGAGAGATGTAGATATTGATATATATATATATATATATATATATATATATATATATATATATGGATATACTATATCTGACAAATGTAGTAAGTTGACAATAAGGAAAAAATAGTTGCCTTTGAAATAACTTGAAATAGACAAACAGTTCAATATCGTTTCATCTAAACTTTAAAAAGCAGTAAC
>OY735216.1:19898716-19916216 GCA_963457665.1 Thysanoteuthis rhombus | reverse complement strand
GTACAGAAATGTGCTTATTCTAAGGATTTCATTCATTCTTAGGAGAAAGAAATGAAAGTAATAATTTACAAATATCATGATCTGATTCAAAATCTTCAACAAAAGTATTATTGAAATCCGACATATCAGGTGGCCCCTGGATGCAATTAGGATAGAGATTTTTTTGAGCAAGGACAGACGATTGCAATTCTACACACCTAAGTTTAAGGTCATTCAATCACACAGGAATCTTATCCAGGCCTGATTTTCCAATTCTTTCCTTATATACAAAGGAAACTCCTATTTTGAGTGTCATAACATTGAAATTTTATTTGTCATTATATCGAAATATGGACTTAGTAATTTGGAAGTTATTTACACAGGTGGTTGACTGAAGAGAAATAGAAAATTTTCTTAAAAAATTATGGTATTTTGGTTAATATATTTACTGTTCACACACACATATATACTGAATCTGTGAAATTGGCTTCTTGGCAAAATTTTAACTTTATTTCCCGAAAATAAATTCATAGATATTTGATTTTAATTTGATGAAAAGTTCATTCAAAAATAAGTAAATTTTGTTTGTTAGGCAATTTCACTGATTTGCATAACACACGTTTGCAAACATATATATATATGCACATACATACATACATATATATATATATATATATATATATATACATATATATATATATATATATATATATATATATATATATATGGCTAGCTTCATCTTAAAAACCATTGTTCAGGCTGAAGGGAAAATCTGAACATAGGCCATGCTGTCTATGGTCCTATTGCTGGGGCAATCTCTCCCAACAATCTTCGTCCATGAAGACAAGCCATTCATTCATATATATATATATATAGATATAGATATAGATAGATAGATACATTTTTATATACATAGGTTCATACATCCATTTATTTCAATCTTTGGAAATTTTTTTACTGTGCCTGCTGAAGGAGTACCAAATATTATTATACCTTGTACAAAGATCTTGGCACTGTTGACATCACAACTGAATATTTCTCATATTCTAGTTCAGTTGAGGGGGGGGGGAACATGAGAAGATACAAAAACCGCACTGTTCATTGTTCTTGTGAGTTGTTTTCTCCTTATTGAAAATGAAGGGCCGACTTGCCCCATGCCATGGGCCAACCTACTCCTGACATGGGACAAGTTAGGTCAGCTATGAGCCAAACTGTGACTTATGTTACCATAGTTTTGCCATTTATCAATATCATAAATTTAGGCAAGATATTGACCCCCAGTTTAAATCCTGAATGCTTCCTCTAAGTCTATTAAAACATTCTTCACACTGCTTTGCATACAAAAGAGGACCAACTAGCCCTGATCTCTCCTACATATAGACACACACACAATACACATGTTCACCTCCCCATATATATATATATATATATATATATATATATATATATATATATATATATATATACTGTTGTGTCATCCATAGACAGCTGTTTTGTTGTATTACAACTCTTCAGTGTATCTATAGACAATCTATTATCCCCTTCCAGTACCACGAGGCAGGATTTATATATATATATATATATATATATATATATATATATATATATATATAAGTATGCTGAAATAACGGATTTCAGCCCTTTTTTGGCTTCTTCAGATGAAGCATTCATCTGAAGAAGACCAAAAAGAGCAGAAACATGAATGTGTTCGTATAGTGAACCCATTATTTCATCACATTTAAAGCTCTACTTCAACTTAGCCTAATCTCGAATTTATCAAGCACTTTATAAAAAAAACCTATCACATATTGAATTACTGATATGTACTTTAGTGTGTGTGTGTGTATATATATATATATATATATATATATATATATATATATATATATATATATATAAGCTATTTTCATCAAAGTTGCAACATTTGAATCTCCTTTGATGGTGCAGCAGACTGCATATATTCATGGTGGTTGCTAACCCATTATACCATGTATTACGTCTTTTGCTTTGTTGCCAGATTTTATTTCTAACTTGCTGATCTCTGCTGACATATTTTATTTGGGAAAACTTAATTCCTTTAAGACTTGGCATTTTTCAATTACAATGAATCGATATGAACTGAATGTAAATCAATTCCCAAATACAACTGGCCAATTGTCTTGAAAAGGATTACAACCATTTTTTCATAAAATCATAAACATTTTTTCTGACTTCTATTTATCATAAAATGATTTTTAAATTTTCATGTGATAATTCACGCAAAATGTTTGCATCCTTGATATTAAAAGATATATAGATATATATATATATGTGTGCATATATTTATGAGTGTATGTGCATATATGTATGCTTGCATATATGTATGTGTGCATATATATATGTGTGCGTGCGTGTGTGCATATATATATGTGTGTATATATATGTATGTGTGTGTGTGTGTGTGCATATATATGCGTACACATTTGAATGTATATATACATATATAGTCCATAACAGTAAGAAAAAGCACACAACATATCCTCCTCTCTTGTCAATGCACTTAATGAATATCAATCATATAGATTGATCATTATACATTGAAAATCTTTTATCATAATTCAGCTAATAACTACATGTTGGGCTCTGTACTTAATGATCCATTCTCATGTATTGTACTTCGATAGTTGTGCTATATAATATCTGCCAAATGTTGGCAGGAATATTATTATCTTGTATGTTGATTAATATAGGCTCCTATGGCCCTGTGGTCTGACAAGTGACAAGTTAGTCTACATTAGAAAGTTCTGGTAGTTTGACCAATATAAGAATTCAATGTATTATTATCAACATTGGTGATACAGTCTCCTAATATGCAACAAAATTCATGAATGTAATTGGTTTTGCTCAGTTGAGGGCCAATGTTATTGGTTAGGAATAACTTTAGATGTTTTAATCTTGTGACTTAAAAATACCTAAGATTATTCTGCTTAGAAAAATTAAGAACTTCTCCCCAAATTGTAAATATGGTTGGTAAAGTATACATAATCTTGACAATCATTCTTTATTGATTTATCAAGTTTGAAGAAACTCACGTTTTTTTTCCCATTTTCTTGCTTTTGATTGAGAATTTCTAAGTGAAAAATTACCATATTTGTTCATATCCAATGCAATCCTATGCATAAAATGATTTATTTTATCATGTGAAAGGCATGATTATATCAAATTTTTGTATACAATGTGATCTCAACTTTGATATTAAGATGTGACACTATGAGTTTTTGGTTCGTGGGGCACATTGTCTTATTATTAAAACAATTTTAGAACATGAGGTAAAGTCTTTATTCGGACATCTCTGGCTGTTTAAGAGAAGATGGGATTCTGCTATTAAAAAGTATCTGCCTGCCACGTATAAGGTCTATTTAGAAAGTGATTAGACTGATTGTACAATAATATTCATGATCAATTTAATAACAAATCTTGAACTTCAAATGACACTGCCTTCATTGGATCAACACAGCCTGTTATCAACAGTTCCCAAATGGTAACCAAAATGGGTTGCTTTGAATGAAATTGCCCGTATGGCTCACATTACTAGGAATGAGCTTTGCTGATCAATATATTTGCCATCGTTCCTCTTATGTTTACGATGATTTTTTGAAAAATGAGACCCCTCTCTGCCCTTTAAGGTGATACACTTTTAGTAGGAAGACACGTCTCAACAGCATAGAATGATGACAATGAATGATTTCAGCCAAAACTATTGAGACCATAGAATGCATTTCTTGAAACCTAGAGATAAAACTAGAAAGGGTGAGGATGCTAGTCTGACTAAGCAATTGGAATAATGACGCTCATCTCAGATTTCCAGATTACTAAATAGACTGTAAAATAATTATTACGATAACCAGGACAAGGATACCTGATATATTATGGAATAATGAAATTATCTCCAAATTTCAGACAACTCTAGATGGCTTGGAGAATGCATCAACTTAAACAAAGGGATTAAAACAATGATTATTAGGATATTGGTCCATATAACTTGTGGAACAATCATGATTATACTAGCAAGAGCATAAAGAAACATCTCTACTAGCGGGGTCACTATATATGCACAGCTTTCATCTCATCATATACAAAACAGCAATGGATACTCTGTTTAACAGAACATTGCTCTGTTACCAAGTAATATCATTGTGTGTTTTGTATATAGCTATATACGAGTAAGTGGACTGACTGCAGTTGGAATGGAGTATGAAAATCTTAGATGCTTCCTTGTGGCATTGCAAGGATCACTGCCATTTGTTGTCACCTCGGGAACCAGATAAAAGTGATATTAGTGATAACATTAACCTTTTGATCTTCATTTCTCTGTTTTATCACTCTATAAAAAGATGCAGGATATCTTAATTATTACCAGTACAGAAAATAGAATCAATGAACCAAGTCAGAAATTTAGCTTTGGATGCTTATGTTCAGTTTGCACTAATGCCCTTGGGAAAGGCATAGATCCACTCTTCCCTGCTTTCTGTGCCATCATCAGGTGTCTTGACAAAAAAGTCTTGTCACTCGCATGCCCTGATCGTTAACAGAGAAGAGAGTGGGAAAGTGAGCATTTGGGCAAAACTACTTTCCCATAATTTACCTAAACTGTCCAGGCTGTTGCAGCAAAAAGCTGTTACCCCTATAGTCAACCTTGACACAGGCTAATAATTTGCTACGAGTTGTGTTTGTGAGAAAGCAAATATTATTCATCTGGTGAGTCTCTGTTTCTGAGGAGAATGTATTAAGCTTTAACTTGCGTGAATGTTGGTTGTTTTTTTTTACTCCTTATTGATGATGCAACACTTATTATAGAGACTCTCTGGCAATTTTTTCCAATTCTATTGGTTGAATACAGCCACCACCCACCATCAATTCTTCTGAACCAAATATTCTACAAAGGAACCACTAGGGAAATTGAAAATAGTATTTTCTGCACAAAATTTTTTTTTAAAGTGCTGTTATTTAATTTTGTTTTTCTGTGAAGAAAAAAAGAGGGGAGTGGATTTATTTGAACTTGTCTAGATTCATTGTGGTATAGCATGCCTGTAAAGCTCTGAATTGAAACACATGATATCTTCTAAATCCTTGGTAGGTGCTGGGTCTGTGAGGCTCATTTCTTTAAACACATCAGGGAAAAGGAAAAACTCTTTTCAAACAGTTTTTTCTAGTTTGGTCATATGAAAAATGAGATATTTTCCTAGATACTTACTAGGCTCAAGTAATTTAAGGTGAAATAGGGAAAATATGCCTTGGAAGATTGTTTTGTGAGAACTTCTCTGATACCATGGTCAGTGTGTATTTTACAAGCTTGTAAAATTTGTTGTCATTGAAACAATGATTACAAAATTTCTGCTAAAATCCTACACAGAAGTGTTGAATTGAATATTCTTCTCAGAAGCTAAAATATTATGCAATAAGTAATGTTAACTTGCAAGTTTTTTAAAGTTTAGTTTATAATGAATATTACTATTGTTACTGCAGGTGACTGACCTCGAGATCAGTATTCAGTCATAACAGGTTGCAGTAGAAACACCCAGCTGGGGACCAAAATGCACTGGGAATTGAAAAATGGACAGATACCCAGAGATGGCTCATGACTGCTTTATTATCTACTGACCTCACAGGCCATCCCTCGTAAAAGCAGAAGTGGCACCCGTACTTAGATCCCCAACAAAGTCCAAGACAAAGAACAATCAATACCAAAATTTGGTCTGACAACTCTTATTCTATGTGCTTATCAGCTTTACCAGTAATAATTTCACATAAAGAAGGCCTCTTGCACAAAGTTTATGCCTGGCAATGGGACACAGTTGCATACTTCCAGATAACAAGAAACTGCTTGCCTTGAAAATCAGCATTCAAATTCATGGCTTTTTCCTGAGCTCAGACACTGACCACTGGCACTGGTTGCAAATATGAAATAACCCCAGTCACTAAGAAGATGCACGTACCTTTGTTAAGCCCAGCTCAGTGCCACATGGTAGAAGGAAGATTGTGTTGCACCAGTTACCCAGGTGGAAGGGCCTGCTTAGCTTGGAACTCAGAACTTGAAATCCTAGTTTTTACTAGGCCTTAAACATCAACTTTTGGCACTGGTTGGAAGTACGCAATTATCTCAGCCAAAAATAAGAGTTCAGAAATAAGGCCCCAGACTTTTCTGTTTTTCTTTACCTTTCCTTAAGAAGTGATAGAAGGTGAAGGTCAATAACAGTTTTGATATATATTGTGGAGTATAAAATCACAAGCTGTAGAGCCATAAGTATCTTATGTTTTAGTTCAACTGTTAGTTCAGTGATAACACGTTTTCATTATCATCATCATCCACTTTTTTCTCTGGGTAGAGGTCATTATTGAAACTGCATACCTTGTTTTTACTAAAGTGAACAAGACATGCAGATAATGATCCCTGGGTCATTCACAGAGAAAGTGAGGGAAGCTTTGACGCTCTAGCACACCATGAGAATATAAAGATGTTAAAGTTGAAAACTCATAAACCAGATGGCTTAATTGTTGATTCCTGTGAACTGGTTAGTATTCACCATAAACTCTTAGGGAATTGTTTACCAAAGATTTTAAAATACTCCATGTTTTTTTCATTACATTAATGTGTGACTTTCAAGTTATATTTTGTTTTCCTTGATGGAACACAATTTCAACTCCTTTTGAAATCATTCTTAAAAAAAGCAACACGTTTTTTGGAACTTTGATGTGCGACATTCAAATTCTATTTTGTTTTTCCCTGCAGAATGCACCATTAGCTTTTTGAAAGTACTTTTACATTTGAATTTTGACTGATGATGATATACAATATGTTAAAAATTTTCAGTTTTATTATATTATATCATATGATTTTTTTTTTTTAAATACACCAGTCTTGTTTTTCTTCTTCTAGAATATTAACAAGCAAGGTGTTATCATTCATTTCTCATAGATATAATAATATCATTATTATTATTATCATCATTATTATGATAATAATAACAATAATGATAAAAGTATCAATAATATATCCTACTGTTTTATTATTTCATTTTTTTTGACAAAAATAACAGCACATGCCAGATGCTGTCAAAGAGTGCTTGTTAAAATGCTGACACAAGTTTCTGAAAGAGAGTTAATGGCATTTCTCTAAGTATTCCATACACATTTTCCATGTTTTTGTTTTTTTTGTCACATTACACCGAAAGGAGAACTTCCATGGATCAAAGTAACTGCTTTTAAAAAAAGAGACATTTTTTGTTGTTTTAGAGACATTATGTTTATCTCTTAGTGAACTTATCTCAATTTGCAACATGAAAGATGACAGACTAGAAATACACAAATACACACATTGAATTTCGTAAGACTGCCGCTTCAAAAAAACAGCCGTAGTTTCTCTCTAGCAAAACCTTCATCAGATAATGATCTTTGGGTGAGACATATTTGGGTGGGGCATAAGCATCATTACCTGCAATAACCCTGGGTCCAGTGATGATGGGCTCCACCATAAGCACTGTCCATGACAGGTTCATTGGTGTTATGGAGAACTCCGTGAAGGAGTGGGTGATGAGAGGCCAGCTTTTAAGGCTACAGCTAGATGGATAACGTAGACCAGGTCCACCGTGTCAAACAGTCAGAGCCATTTGTTGTCAACTGGTGTTGTCGAATATATATTGATTCTGTTCCATCACCGCTTCAAACTAGAACAGTCGACTACTCTCTAGGTAGCAAGAGGCACTACAAAGTGTGGACAATAACTTTGGGAGGGCAAAGCAGTCCTTCAGCATTTGATGCTTTTCAACAAGACCGGGACACACAGCTTGTAGGAGGATAGGGGAGCCAAGTATCAATATGCTCTCTTTTGGTTTCACCTGGACTTTGCATAGTGTCTACCGTACGGTGTCAAGAACTATCTCGTAGTTTGGCGCGTCATGATAGATATTGATCACTTCAGATTTGGACAAATTGTTCACTAGTCTGATTTATAATGTGTCTCACAATATCACCGGGCTTTGTTTTCAGTCAGTGTGTGAAAATGTCCGATTCATGCAGATGTATCCTCTTTCCAATTTTGAAGTGTCTTTACATATTTCCTATTCTCCGATGTAGACATTCCGAATAAGAAACCGTAAACCAAAACTGTCAACATAGGGTTCCTTCGGTTTTTTAGTGCATCTTGCTAGCTATCTACCACATGTACAGGTTGCACCAATGGAGCTGAAGGACAGAAAATTCAAACATGCACTCCTTATTATGTCTGGAAAAAACTTTTTTTTGTTTTTTTGAGAATCCCCCGCTCTCTAAATACGTTTTTAGTGGTGGGTTCAATTTGCCAAGTAAGTGTATGCTAAATTGATCCCTTAGTTTGTGCCTGGCAGTATTCGTGCTTGTTTTTTTTGGGGAAATTATGACTTTTTTAATGATTGTTGCTAGCAAATAGCAATAAAGTATTTTTCATCACCAATTTTTTTTTTTTCAAATTTTTTTTTCATTGATCACCCCTGATATAGCATGCTGCCAAAAGACATTGGTCCCATGACAATTCCTATTGAGTAACTAACTAGACCAGTTATGTTTTTTTGTTGTTTTGGGGGGGGGGTTAGAAAAAGAGAGTTTTTTTGCAATACTGAACTTATTCGAATTTTGATTGAGATGAGATACTTGGAAAACACTCATATATACATGAGACTAACCAGATATATACATATAAGTTTGAATCTGTATGTAATAATGAGAAATTTTCAATTAAATATTCAATCTAAATTGCATCTTTGTCTGCTCAAGATAAATAGAATTTTTCATTCCAAGAACCAATCATGCACAGACATACAACAGCATATTTATAACATCAACATCTTGAAATTCAGTCATATAGAAAGTATTCCTCCACCACTCCAGAAATAGGTACTAGTATAGGATGTACTCAATACCCAACCCACCTGACCCCTCAAAAAAGTACAAATACTTGGATGATGAAAGCTCAGGAAATTAATTAAACATTTTTATAATGAAGAGGAAATGTTGTTGTGTGTGTATGCTGTATATATATATATATATATATATATATATATATATATATATATATACACACACACATATGTGTGTGTGTGTGTGTGTGTATGTGTCTAAGTATGGGAGAATATCTGTAAATAAATAAATCTTACATATATATTATTTGGAAATGGATGAATCATCCAACAGAATATTCATGAATTTGTTATACTATTTGAAACTCTATTCGAAATGATCTCCTGTTGTTACGTAGAGAATGAACAGCATTAAAGAAAAATGGTGCTGCTGCAGAAATTGAACCTGCAATTGATTAAGTAGCTGCTCCAATGTACCATCGCCCTTATCCATAGGCTGTTTAAGAGTGACTCTAGGTCAAGACTGGCTAGGCTCAGTCAATGTGGATGCAGTGGTCACACAGTTCACAAGCTCACCCTAAAGCATCTCACTGACAACTGAGTCAACTCAACAGGAGAGTGCCAGTTCATGCATATGCAGTCACTTCCCCTCTGTTAGGTTGCCAAGTTACGAGACTGTGCTAACAATTTGCTTGATATCCAAAATGATCTTGTATGTGTACAAATGTGGTAACCTGTGTTTGTATATATATATATATATATATATATATATATATGTGTGTGTGTATATTGTATGGGTGTATGTATTTTATGCATATATGTGTATGTATATATATATATATATATATATATTGTATATGTCTGAGTGGAATATATATGAGAATGTGGGTTTGTTGGCATGTCATCCATATATATATATATATATATATATATATATATATATATATATATATATATATATATATATATATATATATCCTTGTGTGCGCATGTATCATAAATAGAAAATATTGAAACTCATACCAAAAAGTCAAGGAAGTGCATTTATATAGAGGTATGGAACTGACAAAACAGGATAAATGCAGTGGAAAATGATATTTTTGCATAGACAAGTTTCGGCTCTCAGGGCGAATAGTGTCTGCTTATTTTCCACTCCCTACTTCATTGATACTTGCCTCTTAAGATCTTTGTCTTTCTTTTACTTCCTGCCGGTGAATGGTTCCACCATTTAGTTAAATTCATTTTTCTCTTTTTATTTGGTCTACATCTGCTTTGCTATTTCAAGTTATGTCTGCAACAAATGATACTCATGCCTATCGACCCTCTTCTGTCTCTCTGCCCATTTATACATATATATATATATATATATATATATATATATATATATATGTATAGCGTAAATAGAATAAACAATTAAAGAAATTGATGCTACTGCAGGAATTGAACCTGCAGGGAGATTATATATATATATATATATATATATATATATGACTGAGGTTATCCACCAATGTATTCACACATTAGCTGGAAAATGTATTCTTTTTCTTAGCCTTTATATTATACTCGCCTAAAAGTGTCTTTGCTGGCCATTGAGCTTGATGTCAAGTCACCTCCTTTAAATTGATTTATTATTCCAAACCATCATCATCATCATCATCATCAGTCTTTTAGCGTCCGTCGTTGGACATAGACCTTCCCCAGGATTTGCCACACTTCTCTATCATGGGCGTCACGGAGCCAGTACTTCCTGAACTTGTCTAGCTCATCTCTCCATCTAATATTCTGCCGGCCTCAGTTGCGCATATGGTCTCGGGGAATCCATGTTGTGAGTCGTGATGTCCATCGATTGTCAGCCATTCTTGCAACATGGCCAGCCCATCGCTATTTGAGATTTTTTATGGATTCTATGATGTCTCTAACTCTTGTCTTTTCCCGGATGTGTTGTGCTGTTTTGTGGTCTCTCCATGTGAGGCCCAGCATTATTCTTTCATGTGCACGTTGCATGGTTCTCAGCTTACGGGTCTGTTTCTTGGTTAAGTTCCATGTTTCAGCTCCATAAGTGACTATTGGGAGGATGCATTGGTTATACACCCTTCTCTTTAGGATTAATGGGATCTTATTATTTTTGAAGGTTGAGCTAGCTCTGTTGCCACTAAATAGATGAGGGAAACTACTCTATGATAAGCATTTCCCCCCCAAAATAGCAAATTGACCAGCCTCAACTAAAACATAATATAATGGTGAAAAAAATAACACACACAGACAGAAAAGCCATCTTTATTGTAAAGGTAAGAATTGAACTTCAATACTCAAGCAAATGGTCAGTGGGATTAACTTTATCTACCATATGTATGTGCTTATATATATATATATATATATATATATATATATATATATATAATGAAGTAAAGGATTCATTACACAAACAGGTTCTATGTTTTTGCCCCGTTTAGCCTTCTTCAGGCAAATCATTTAGTTTATTTTAGATTCCTATTCAGGACATTTTTGGTGGGGTGGTTATTTTTCTGGGGTGAAGGATCTTCCTCTTCTCTTTACATATATTTTCTCTTTTTTTTTCTTTTTCTTTGTTTAGTGGTTGGTCATTGCTTGTCATGTTTTTCTGATTTATTTAGTGTTGATACAGCGCTTGTTGGTAGTTATAAATTATAAATTTGTAGGATATTGTGTGGGCATTTTCTTTATCAGTATGTTGTTAAAACATCAGCCCTTTGTTGTATTTTTCCTCTCTGAGAGTATCTTATTCTCACTTAAATCTGTTTCTCAGTATTAAGGTTCACTTTTACATGACCATTGTTGTTAGCGTAATTATTCTAACTTTTGTTTGTTTCTACTTGTCCAAGATGATTATGGTTATTGGGTTGTTTTTTAAAGTGACTGGAGGTGTAAAATAATGATAATGCTAATAAGATAGCTATGGTGGTTAATTTTTAGTATACCTATATGCAGGGTGTTAAATTATGTTTTTCAATAGAAATTTTGAGCGGCGAGGGCATTTAAATACTACTTTATTTTATATATCTAATAATTCTGTTTTTTGTTGTTTTTTTGTTTTTTTTTTTGTTCTGTTGGCAAAAGGAAGGATTTCATATTTCTCATTTAGGCATAGGTAACATGAGGTTTCAGTATTATGGTATGTGTATGTTTGTTTTAACATTTTCCAATTTACTTAGGGTTTGAGGTTGCTATTTTTTAGTCTCTAATAATATGTTTTAATTCAGTTCATTTATAATCCTACTTCAAGACTTTCCCCATTTAGACCACTTAGCCTGTTTTGTAACTCATCTGATATCTCTTATATTAATGCAATATCATTAACGAGTTGCAGATTGTTCAAATATTCTCTGTCAATGTTTCACGGAAAAGCCCCTGGCAAAGATGGCGCAGTGACAGACCTTTTGAAAGATGCAGGAGAAAATTTTCAAAAAAGGATTTGTTCTGCTGTTTACACAGCAAATTAAAAAAAATTCCTACAAACCCTCTGTTTACGAATAGTGATACTATTCAAGAAAGGAGATTATAAAGACCTTGGCAACTATCACCCTATTACCTGACTACACTAGCAAACATTGTGGATAAAAATCAACCACGCAAACAGGCTAGTTTCAGGAGTGGTTAAACAACAATAGACCATCTACATGTAGTACAACAGCTGATCAAAAAAACAACAGAATACAGCATACCACTTTGCCTTTTGTTGAGAAAGCATTTGACTCAGTAGAGAACGGCTGCGATTTAGTAGAGAATACAGCTTTCTTAAATACAAGAGCAATGTATTAAAGGAAAATCATATAAAAGTTGTAGCGAATTTATATGAAAATGGGATATTAATAAATCGACTACTTAAAGATACGAATAAGATAAAGATCAGAAGAAGTCTGAGACAAGGATTCAATTTGCCTTGACTATTTACAGCAAGCTTTAAAAGCATCTTTCTGAAAACTGACTAGGAATAAGTGGAAATAAACATATAGACAGAGAGAAAGGAAGAGATTTCTATGTGTGTGTGTGTTACATGACCACTTGAAAAACCACTCAGAACCCTACAGTGGGCAATGGAAAGGGCTATGTTAGGAATAACTCTTAGCAATAGAGAAAGATCAATGTGGACGTAAGAGAGGACTATGGTGAAGGGTATCATATAAGTAATTAAGCAACAAGAATGGAGATGGGTAGGGCACATAGCCAGAAGAAAAGATTGCCAATGAAACAAAAGTCTAACTGACTGGTAAATGCTGTTGTAAAGACCAGACACAAGATGGAGAGATAAAATAGAAAAATTTGCCGAGACAAGGAAGACGATTTGAAGGGCTTTTGTCCAGCAGTGGACTTGTAATGACTGAGGATAATGATATATATATATATATATATATATATATATATATATATATACCACTGCACACAAATAGACACAAATTATATGTGTAATTTGACAAATACATACAAAAGTGATTGATTGGTTGCCATACTTCTTACCAAAGTACTTTCGTTGTCTTCATCGGACAGAAATGCTTTTGCATCAAATTAGATTATTTTGACAAAGATTTGTAAAGCATTAATGTCTTCTCTTATCAAAATGTGATTTTGTTGTGACAACTGAGGAAAGTTTGAGTTCATGCCATTTCTAAAAGCATTGCCCGAAATAGCACTGATGTAATCAACCAGAATGGAAATGTTTTTGTTAGTTGCTCTTCTCAGTCTGCTTGCTTCCACTCTTTTCTATGCATCTATATATATCATCATGTATAGATAGACATATGAATATACCATCTATACTAATGGATGTATTAGCAACGCTGAAAGGATAAAAGTAATTTCTGAAGTATTGATGAATAACAAGTACATATAGAAGATTTTGTTGATGATTCAGTGCTTATTTTCATCCTTTTGAGAATAACATTGTTTTGAAGATATTTTAGCCTGTCTGAAGGGCATGTTTTAGACCAGCATGAATATAGATTAATATATGTACTGTTTCATTGATAATATTTTGTGTACAAATGGATTTCCAGAGGTCAAAATGAAGTTATCAATGAATTAGCTTCATTCTTTATTTTTGTGCGAGTTTGTATGGCTAATAAAAACTCTTTCATTTAATGAAAGTTTAATCATTGCTCCATGGTGAGACACCCTATGGATATTTAGCCTAGTCTGACACTGGGCTAGAGTAGTGGAGCACCGAGTGGGGATCATACTCACTCCAGTAGTTGTGGTCTGTGAAATAAGCTTGTTAACCATTGGTTTATAAGAGGCGCTCTCTTACTGATATATGTCTGGTACAAGGTCAAAATGTAAGTGTACCAATTGGGAATTGAATTTAATAATAATCAATAACTTGATTTTTTAAAAATGCTGGATCTCAGTTGAAGTATAGTGTTCATTCCTATTATGATTTAACACATGCAAAAAATGGATATCATCTAAACCCCCTAAATTTGGGGGGAATTTTTCTTGAATAAAATTTTTAAAATTATGTAGAGGTTTTCTTTGGTCAATCCCACCTCATAGGGGTGGGTTGCAATCCTCAAATCAAGGTTTTTTGGTCAGTTTACGTCAAATGTTTAGGGGAGAAAAAGTCAGGATTTTTTGTGAAGACAGAATAAATCCAGAGAAAGATATAGGAAAGACAAATAACAGAGGTTAAAAAATCTCTTAGATTATGTATTTAACGAAAACAAATACTTCAAATATCATGATTTCTAATTCTCAAAATGAAAAACATCAATTCAGTATATAGTAAGCATACCCTTAATCTAAATAATGAAATAAAATGATGTAATTATCTAAATAACAAAACGAAAAGAAAATTCAAATGAAACATGATCCACGCATCATGATATTACTATTAATCTAAACATCGACATACACGTTGGGTGGTTGTGTTTGATCAGCACAGCTAGGGAAATCCATGGTAAAAAAACCTATCCTGTTTTTTTTTTTAAATTCCTGAAAAAGGTCCATGGTGAAACAGCTGATGATCTCCGCAAAAAGATTAAACTCATAACATTAGGATCTAAATTCAAATAATAGTTGTGAAATCAAATTATGTATATGACGCAGAAAACTATGAATACAATATATCAACAGTGTTCTGAAAATAATTGATTTGCATGACATGACATCAGAGATGCTTTAGGACTGTATAAATTTTCTAAAAGAAAGTTTCTTTTTCAGCATCAACATTCGATAACACCTTAAAAGCATAAAAGTACTAAGTTTCTTGGACTATATATATATATATATATATATATAGGCTGTCGACTTGAAGGCCAATCTGAACATACTGGTTACTGCAGACATTTGATTAAGAGCACCACTGGAGGAAGAACTGCCAACCATGCGTACAGGCAGAATGGATGCAAAGAGTGTTAGAGATTTTGAAAATTGGAGTTAAGATGGACAGAAGAGAGAGAGAGAGAGAAAGACAGAGGGAGAACAACTCACCACCGACCACTCCACTTCTAACATCCCACATGGACATTCCACTGACCCTTTCCTTGCATCTTTGCCAGCAAGACCGTATGACAGATCTTCGTAGTGATAGACACTGGCTAATTGAGTATGACCGCCTATTGCATTCAATGGTTCAGTGTATGACCGAACTCTGCTGCTGTCGTTACAGTACAATGTTAAGATACCCCCCCCTCAGCACCTACATGTAGGCTTATGACCATATGCTTTCAACTTGTTATGTTCTCACACTTAAGGTAAGACAGGCTGATTCAACATCAACTGGTCGTGCTCGATAAAGATGATATGACAGTCCATGAAGTGCAAAAAGTACAAACACGGCAGACTTTATTGTGACAAAAGCTCCAGAAACATTCTCCCAGTGTCTGCACCCATTGACCTAGCAACAAACAAAGAGCAAAATGGCCATTGTTACGTAGAGTGCAGGTTTCATTTCAGAGCGTCTTTCTCTTAGAGGATTGTCATCAAAGACTAAGGGCCCATCTAACCCAGTGATCTATGGAGTGCTCTCACCTTGTTTAATGTTAGAGTTTCCTTCTTTAAGGTACATGTCTCTACAAAGGCTAGGGGTGTATCTCAAATAACCCTCTAATTTCGTTCAGCTGCCTGTAGTATTTTTACATACCAAATATACATAAATAAGTTCAATCCCCATTGGGTGCCCCATCTAATATGGCCTTGCAGTGATGGTCAGCATCACAAACTTGTTAACCATTACAAAACTGTTTTAAAACTGGGGATTACATGAAATTATAGAAATGTTCAGGGATATCACAAAATCCCTAGTTTCATGATCTTACTGTAACCTATAAATGTATATATATATGTGTGTGTGTGTGTGTGTGTATATATTCACAAACTCTGTTATATGCTACTTCAATCAACACAAAATTCTGTTACCACAATTTTCAAAATGACCATTTCCTTGTTATCACAATCATTGTCAGCCTTTTAGCATCCATTAGACCTGAACCTCCCCCAAGATTCGCCAGATCTCTCTATTATGGGTATCACAGAGCCAGTATTATCTCAACTTGTCTAATTTGTCATGTGATCTTATTTTCTGTTAGCAACAGTGCCACGTATAATTTCTGGGGATCTACATTATGAGCCATGATGTCCAGCGGTTGACTGCTATTCTTGTAACATGACCAGCCCATTACCATTTGAGTTTTCTAATTGATTCTATATCTCTGACACATGTCCTCTCTGTAATATACTGAACTGTCTTGTGATCTTTCCTTATGAGGTTGAGCATTATTCTATCCTGCGAGTGAGCCTTGCATGGTTCATTAGTTCTATAAATCACTTATAGTAAATTCATCTGATATGAGAGAAAAATTGGGATGAATTGTTTGTGTAAAACAGGATTTGCTTGTATATGCGTGTATGTGTGTGTATATATATATATATATATATATATATATATATATATATATATATATAGAGAGAGAGAGAGAGAGAGAGAGAGAGAGAGATATTTTTGAATATACTAGCTGAAGTACCTAGCCTTGGCTGGGTTTCTAATTATCTAAAATGGATCACAATCACTCTCTCCACTTGGTATGAATTGCTTTAAAAAGAAGCTGACCTTCTATCAGAATAGTTGCTTCTGAGCAAATAAGAAAATACTTCTGTTTCACATTTATGAAAATTTGCCAAAACATATAAATAAATATGGAGGACCTAAAATGAAATTCTGTTTTGATTTTCAAACTTGGGGAAAATCCTTTATCAAAAATACTGTATTAATTTACATGATTACTGTATGCAAATTCTTTCTAATCAAGACCTTTTCTCAATGTTGATTGCATTTTACATCATTTATTCTCTTTTATGCCTTTCCTAAGGGCATTGATATGAAGTGAACTCAGATTATCTCAGCAGAGTTTGAATTTGGCTTGCCAATTTCATTTTCCATACTGTTAACCTCTGAGTCACAGGCACTTCCACTGATATTTTTTAATTAAGTAAAAGTTTATATAGATGCCTAGAATTAGGGCACTTCTGCTTCATGCAGTGTTGTGTGGAAATATGTCCCTTTTTTGCCCTATAATGACCTGTTGGAACCTTGTGGGAACTATCCCATATTCATCCTTGATTCAAGTTGCCCTTATTGACTAATTTTCAGCCCCAAGGGTCCAGATGTTTGTCCAGCCATA
>OY735216.1:19893716-19896216 GCA_963457665.1 Thysanoteuthis rhombus | reverse complement strand
TTTTCTAATAAGCCATATAATAAATTTTTTTGTTACAGAGATATTCTTAGAGATGCTTTCCAAAGAAAATAACAATGAAAAGCCACAAAAAGAACTCATAAAGGCAGAAATATTGGATAAAAAGCAGTAACAATGACGCTCTGCTAGCTTGATATCTAAGCTACCATAATAATGTCATCGGGATATCTAGAAAATTGGGAAAAATTGATTAATTATAAAAACTTATTTTAATATCTTGAATGCAAAGAAAATTTTTTATTTGCAAATCATAGGCATGAAGATGAATTGAGCACATTTACAATAGTTAAGCATCTTCAAAGTTTACCATTATATGTGCACACAACACACACTGAAAAGTCTATATTGTAGATACGTTTATATATATGTATATTTTTCCATGGCAGTTAGGTTAGAGGTTCTTCTATGCTAGTGTTGACATATAGCTGTCTGTCATGTTATTTGGAAAGGACTTGGGCATCACCCCTTGCCCTCAAGAATCTTCTGAATCACTCAGCATGGCACCTCAATGATCGTAGGACAAACCAATTACTGGTACCATGTAAATACTCTATTACCTATTTTATGTCATTTGAAAAGGAGATAGGCACTAACCTTTGCTCTAGAAATGCTATGGAGGACCCAGCATCACACCTCAACAACCTTCTACATCATTGAACCAACCAACTAACGATGCTTATTTTCTTCTATGCTATGTGTTGGTGTAGAACAGGTGGGGCTACTGGCTACAAAACTTCTTCAAGCAGCCGCTGAATTTTTGCATTTAAAACTGTCAATGGATATAGCAGCAACTGCCTCTTCCTTCAATCCATTCCAAGAGTCCACAACATGTCCTTCTTAGCTCTAACTACCAGGTTGTCAGAATTGTCAGCAAAGCCTATGAATTCGGAAAGATTTTAGATTGCTTCTTGACATTTAAATGACTGCAACCTGTGCGTTGTATCCAGATTTCCTCAGACTGTCATCTACATACTATGCAAAGGCATTGCTGTTGATCTCTACTGTCCCTTACCACTTGTTATCATTACATTCTTGAATAATCTATCAGTTTTGTATTTTGAAGTTAACTGTCACAATTTTTTAAAAACACTTTGATGCAAAATCGGGTTAATTCATCAGTGTTGTTCTGCATTTAAAATGAATTGTCTTTGTTTTCAGTATCAGTTACCTGAATATGTGCTCAAAGTCAAAATTCCATTGAAAAACTTTGTCTCCAGCTTTGAGACCTTTAGAATCGATGCACTAAATATATATTCACAATCTTCTTCCAAAGATTCCCTTCCATTTTTGTATTTTTCATCTCTCTTGGCATTATCTACAAAACTTACTACTTGACCTATCCCTGCAACCCTCTCTGTCTTTCCCACTGTTCATCACCACCGCACTCTCTTTTGTTCCCTTTTCTCTTCTTCCCTAAACCTACGGACATTTTTCTTGACTTCCAAGACCTCACTTTGTCTCTGGCTAGTTTTGGTTTCTTGGAATTTACCTACCCACCCAGAGACAGCTCCTGTCTCATCTTTCTTCTACAAACTTTCTGTATCAGCTTGTCAAGGTCAAACCTAAAAGATCAGAACACTATTCAGTCATTTTCAATGTGAATGTAACTTGTAACCTTCTTCCAGCCTCACCCAGAGTTCATGTGATTGAATTCTTAGATGTAAACTTGGTTTCAAATTTATTACACTGACTCTAGCAAACATATTCATGAGATGTATCTCTTTGGCTTGCTATTTCACAATAACCAGCATTATCTCACAGCCTCATCATATTTGGCTATTCCTTCATATCTATCTACCTATCTATATTCATATCTTACCTCAGTCCCTTGATGTCTATCTATCTTACCTCAGTCCCTTGATGTCTATCTATCTTACCTCAGTCCCTTCATGTCTATCTATCTTACCTCAGTCCTTTCATGTCTATCTATCTTACCTCAGTCCTTTCATGTCTATCTATCTTACCTCAGTCCCTTCATGTCTATCTATCTTACCTCAGTCCCTTGATGTCTATCTATCTTACCTCAGTCCCTTGATGTCTATCTATCTTACCTCAGTCCCTTGATGTCTATCTATCTTACCTCAGTCCCTTGATGTCTATCTATCTTACCTCAGTCCCTTGATGCCTATCTATCTTACCTCAGTCCCTTGATGTCTATCTATCTTACCTCAGTCCCTTGATGTCTATCTATCTTACCTCAGTCCCTTGATGTCTATCTATCTTACCTCAGTCCCTTGATGTCTATCTATCTTACCTCAGTCCCTTGATGTCTATCTATCTTACCTCAGTCCCTTGATGTCTATCTATCTTACCTCAGTCCCTTGATGCCTATCTATCTTACCTCAGTCCCTTCATGTCTATCTATCTTACCTCAGTCCCTTGATGTCTATCTATCTTACCTCAGTCCCTTGATGTCTATCTATCTTACCTCAGTCCCTTGATGTCTATCTATCTTACCTCAGTCCCTTGATGTCTATCTATC
>OY735216.1:19863716-19891216 GCA_963457665.1 Thysanoteuthis rhombus | reverse complement strand
ATTATAAATTGCATGATATTATACAGAAAGTTATTTGAAATGATCTCCCATCATTACACAATTAATACATCACTTTATTTAGACAAAGTGAATAGAATGAACAATTAAAGAAAATGGGGCTGCTGTAGGAATTGAACCTGTCACTGATAGAGTAGCCACTTCAACACCGCAATGCTTTTACCATTGAGCTAAATAGCCGCCAATAATGCAAAGGCCAAATAACTGCTTCCAACCCAAATTCTTTTTCGTCTCTTTCAGCGCGACAGTATGTATTTAAGAAATGAACATATGCAGCAGCCCCATTTCAAATGTGTTATATAATATAATATAACACAATTTATAATTCATTCTGTCGGACCATATATGTCCATTTCTTAAATATATATACAAATCTGTACGTTAGTTAATACCTACGAAAAATTCTATAGATATTAGAAATTCTATCAGATAATTTCTTTAGAAAAAGAAAGAAAAAAATATATATTCATATATACACGCAAGTGTGTTACAAAAAATTAGAATATGAAAAACAGGATATTTATCATCAATTCTGAACTTTGAAATTTCAATTGTATTTGTCACACTTGACCTAAACTGATCTATTCCTTGTATTCTGTTGATGTAACAGTAGTTTTTAATATATCACTTGGCCTAGACATAAGAAATTATCAATTTGCTGTCTTGTTTTACTGGTTATAGCTTCATATTGATAGGTAACATTAGTTCCATGATTTTATTCTTTGAACTTTGTTTCATATCGTATTTTGGTATTATTTTGATGAAGTTGTAAACGGTGAGAAATGACAGTAAATTTTCCAAACAATTTGTCTTTCAACATTGTCATTAATATCAGATATGTATATAAATATATATAGTTTCACAAGCATAATTATATTAATTATTCAAAAAAGTTAATTATTTAATATTCAACAGTTCTGCTAGAAAACTTATACAAAATATCAACTTCATAGACAAGCTTAGACAGTAGAGAGGATACAGTTTGCCTCCTTCACAGACACAGAAGAATTTGTAATAGTTCATTTCTGGTGATTCAAAATTACTATTAGTGCATAATTATTACATTATCCAATCAAAGCCATCTATGAAAGTTATCCATTGAGCTTATATCAATGAAAATCACCATGACATTATGAATACTTGATAGTAGAATTTGATGATTTGACCACTAACTTTGGCAATTTTTGACCTCTGATTTCTTTGATTGAGCATATTTTAGAATCCAAAGTATACCTTGTGTGCTGAAAATCCAGAATGACTGTATTGTCAGAGGTCATGAATTAATGAGAGCCTAACTAATATATTATCTAGCTAATGTAAATAAATTGCAAATGTGTCCACTGTAAAAATCCCTTGCAAATAGTTTAATATAGAAATGCATTGAATATCAGGAAAAAATGGATTGTCAGTGATCAGGAATGGGTGCAAGCATTATAGATAGAATAGGGCTATTATATATTTAATGAAAATACATTGAAACAATTTAACTATTGAATTATAAGTGATTTTGCTATAGAAATGCAGATTATCAGTTGTCAAGAATTTTATCTAGTGTACTGACAGAATTGAGGTTTTATGTGTATAATGTTAGTATTTTCAGAACAATTGCTCCCTTTCAATTTTCACTTCTGTATACGGGGTGGGGGTGCATCTATGAGTCTCTAACTGGACACAGTTATTTGAGAATTCTAATCTTGAATTTTAACCATATGATTTGTTCTATAGAATTAATATTCGCTACTGAATTAAGTGCATTAACAAGAAAAGAGAATATGTTAAAAAATAGATATTTTTGTGTAAAATAGATGCTGTTCTTCATCATTAGGCTGCAGACTTATTGATGTATCTATATGTGTAGTTACTTACATAAAATCACTTTTAAAACACCTCAGTATGGAATATTAAAAACAAAAAAATCTATCATTGCTTTTTTTTTTCATATTCTGATAGACAGTTTGTAAAGTTGGTGTTTTTTTGCCACAGAGAAACTTAATTTTGTTTGGATATGAAGGCATTTATGTGCAAATAAAAAAGAATGTGAGATATGAAGCATCTTTTCTTAGGAGTGAATAAAAATTTGCTCTGTTATTTGAATCATGCAATTTTTTTTTCTTGCAACACTCAACCCCCAACACAATGACATAAAAGTAGTAGGTAATAAGAATGTGTATAATTAAATCTTAGACATAAACTAACAATAACTAAGCGTAGAAAAAAATGAAGATCAAAGGAAACTTCTGGTAAGAAATATTTACAGAAATGGTTTTCCAAACATACCAATTGATCAATTATGGTCTGCCTGATCAAATCAAAATTCATTATTATTTTCAAGAAAAAGTCCTCTATATATGAAAATATTTCAAAGGAGTCTTTTTAAATTTTGTGGCGGCCATATAACTTCAGCATGCAGTCTAAGTTAGCTGAAATCGCATCTCATTTTGTCACATAATTTTGCAAAAGAGGCAACTATTAAGTTGATAACTTTAATCATATCTTGTAGTACTGCATTAAGATCTACAGAAATTTTCTTAGCCAGCAATGCCTCTCGATGAATCATACAATACATGAAAGTAGTCAGTCCATTGCTTGCAGATTTGATTTTAATTTGAAATCAGATAATCCTTCCTGTCATTGTGACTGCATTGTCGGTACAAACACCGACAGAGTTATTTCATTCTAGTTCTACTTCCATGAAAAATTCAACCCTTTTTTCAAAAATATCCTCAATCCTTCGTATGTCCATCTAATGACTGACAGAACAATAAATTTTCGTGGATACTGTAATTGTAGCAATACCTGACTTTTCCCAATAGTTGGGCCATGTTTTTAATGTCAGGCAAAGCAGAATAGCAAATTTCAAATTTTCCTTAACCACTCCAATGTGGTCCTCAAACTGGTCATTGCAAATTTCAGAAATTTTCATGGATTTTTTTCTAATTCATTCATATATTCTTTTCTGTGAGTAATTTCATCCATTCTTGCTGCCGCAGTTAACACAAGTTCTTTGCCAATGGTGTATACTTTGTTAGCATTTGAAATTAAGTAAGAAGCCGTGTGAGATGTTGTCAAGTACTTTTCATGAACCATGAGTACATGCCTGTCAAGAGATTGCTTTTGTTCACTCAACGATTTCAATAGCCATCAAGAAAAAAAAAAACTCCACTGGCTTAGTGGAATAGGAAGTATGACTTGCGTCAAGATGTCTTCTCAATTTTACCGTTTTCATGCTCTCCTTCACCAAACATTCATTATAGATTAAGCTGACTGGTCAGTGTTGATTACTTGTGATAATGAAATCAAATCCATATTGCCGAACTGTTTCATTGTATTTCTCCTTTTTTGTACTCGAATGCGTAATTTCTCCACATTTATTTATTTGCAAATCTGTGTTATCACTGAATGATCCTGGTTGTACAAGTTATAAAACTTTGGCATTATCTGCTGTTTTATTCTTTGACATGGGCAAGATCTTCCTGATTCCACTTGAATAAAAGTAATTTTTTTTAAAATACTAATATATTGATGCAGATCTTGAAGCAGATTCTGACAATTGATGTCACTTTCAACCTTTTAGGTGCTGAATCTTTCTGGGAACTCCAACGTCATGATGTATTGTTGCTTGGTTACAAACAGCAATGTTGCAACGTTGACAGCCTAGGGTTAACCCTTTTGCATTCTGTAGCTAACTTCAAGCAGAAACTTTGTTCTGCGTCATAACTTTAACTGTTGGCACTCTGAAGGGATCATCAAACAATTGTGTGCTTGAATTTGGCAGTTGTGTTATGTCAATTTCATGTCATTTTCAGTCATACATGAACAGACACTCAAATTGCAGGCTTCTAAAGTTACTAAATGAACAGAATCTTGAAAAAGTATGCAGAGTGCTAAAGGTTAAACTGAGGTGGTACATTTCTGCAACCCCCAGTAATCTTTACATGACCCATCTTGGGGTCACAGACCCTAGTTAATAAACAGGATATTGTTTAACTAATTTAAAGTTAGCTTTCTTGTTCGGTTACATATGTAAACTCACCAAAGTTTGGGTTTAGGTCAGGAAATATAGACAGTATAATAAAGAAATAATAGATCTTGAGAGAGACCCTAACCTGTTCTTAATAATGAAGAATTATTGACAACAGTGGCCTTCGACCCATGAACAATGGTTCAAGCACTTTCTGGAGACTTTCAGAGTTCAACAGCAACCATATCACACCATCCTAAGGCAATAAGAAAGGTTAAAAAGTTGTGAAAATGGGTCTCATATGAACTGAATGAAATGCTCCGTGACAGTTTCAGGCCCCACACCTCTCAGCTGTGTCAAAGCTTAGAGAATTGAGATATAAAGTCTTTCAGCATCCTCAATTATCACCTGAAATATGTCCAACAGATTATCTTTTCCAGCATTTTGAACTACATATCTATACTAAATTTGTGACCACTAAACCTAAAAAATGGTTTAGAGATGTCATATTATCATTTAAGGATTATTAGAAAAAGGTTATTGATTTAAATGAGCCATATTTTGATTCAATATTTACCATTACTCTCTTAGAAAATATAGGTTCTCAAACAGTGCCTTGAATGATAGTCATTACAAGTAAAAAAAAAAAAAAAAAAAGATTTTAAAGGGAATAGTAACTTTGTTATGGCAGTGATAACCATTCATTAAGATATATGTTGAAATGACATGCTTCCTTTCATAAAAGATGAAGAATGAATATTAGCATGCTTGTGACAAATTTCAATGCAATCCAAGTTTCACTATATTGTCTTATTGCCTATATTTTCACACTAACCTTTTTTGTATTCAAGAGATTGTTCTCCTCCCATCTTAGTATTTAGTCATTTGCTTTCATTGAATCTCTTTCATTGACTGTTCATCTTTTATTTAGTTCTATGGCCATTGTGCTTTTATGGTTATATCCTTTAGTTTTTACTATTCCTTTCACAATAGCTCAGTAGTACAATAAGCAATTGGTTCAGCCTTTTTGTGCATGTTTTAATGAGGTCTGGCAAATAATTTTGTAGGGTGAATGTCAAGAAGTGATGAGACTGTACGTCTCTTTCTTTTCTTTTTTTTTAACACCTCCAGCACCAAAGTTTTTCGGGTTTTTTTAGCGGGTTGAGTAGTGAGAATGTTGCATCCATTGGCACTGAAAGTGTTAAATATCTGCTTCAGTATTATTAAAATCTGATTTGTATTCCTTCATTTTTATTTTAAAAGTGAAAAAAAAGAGGTACTTCTTTGTTATCTGTACACTTCTTGTTGCAGTTTGTTCCTTCATTTCCTTGATCCCTACATCCTTCCCACTTTTTGTGTATTCAGTGGCTCACCATGAAGTGATGAGAACCTTTTGTATCCATCTCCTTTGTAGAGCAAGTGTATCCTTAGCAACGTACTCCTTAATTGCCTGTGGAAGTGTTTCTCCAGTTCAATAGTTTGTAATAATTGCCTGGGGAGTTAAGACAATAAGCTGAATAGATCTGGGATATTGGTGAAATGGAGGGAAAAAGTCTCATGTGTTGTGTACAGGAGACAAAAGTATTGAGGAAAAAAAGGAAATATTTCTCAGTGAACCCAAATACTGAAAAGAAATTTCTTTTAGATGGGTTGAAATTTCTTGATCTCATATTTCATGATTGCTGCCCCATTTCTGAGTTTCAAGTGCTCACTTACCTACTGACTTATTTGTAAATATAATGACATACCAGTGATAAGACCTTGTGTCAAGATATCTGATGACAACAAAGAGTGCAGGGAATTGTGGAATAGTTCTGAATGAACATAAGCAGCTTCAGATGGAAATCAAACTCAATTTGTTTATTTATGTTTTTATGCTGATGACTATTATGCTAAGAAAGTCGGCCTACACATGAACTTCAGCAAGACGAAGATCATATGCAACAACCACATTGGAGATAAAAACACTAAGATCGAAATAGAGGACACAGAACTCGAGAAAGTAGACCACTACATCTACCTAGGGCAACGAATCTCCATGAGACCCTCAAAAGAAGAAAAAATCAAGCAAAGAATCACACTAGGATGGCAAGCCTTTGGCAGAGCAAGCTCAACCTTCAAAAATAATAAGATCCCATTAATCCTTAAGAGAAGGGTGTATAACCAATGCATCCTCTCAATAGTCACTTATGGAGCTGAAACATGGAACTTAACCAAGAGACAGACCCGTAAGCTGAGAACCAAGCAACGTGCTCATGAAAGAATAATGCTGGGCCTCACATGGAGAGACCACAAAACAGCACAGTACATCCGGGAAAAGACAAGAGTTAGAGACATCATAGAATCCATAAAAAATCTCAAATGGCGGTGGGCTGGCCATGTTGCAAGAATGGCAGACAACCAATGGACATCACGACTCACAACATGGATTCCCCGAGACCACATGCACAACCGAGGCCGGCAAAATGTTAGATGGAGAGACGAGCTAGACAAGTACAGGAAGTACTGGCCCCGTGACGCTCATGATAGAGAAGTGTGGCAAATCCTAGGGAAGGTCTATGTCCAACGACGGATGCTAAAAGACTGATGATGATGAGCATCTCCATATAATGTATATATATATATAATATATATATATATATATATATATATATATATATACATAGTATCAAGCCATTTTGAGTATTTCAAAAATTGGTTGCACAGCCCTGATATAGCTTGACAACCATTCATTGAGGATTACTGCTAGTACATGAACAGACACTCATCCTTGGGGTTTCTCAATTGGCACTGAGACACCATTGAGTGAGCTTGTGTACTGCTTGACTGTCGCATTCATAATGACCAAGTTAGTCATTCTTCGTATCTTGTGCAGTTATTTTAATTTTTTTCTAAAACTTTGAATCATCCTGATCTGTCAGCACTCCTACAATCCAAATATGACTCCCTGCAGCTTCGGAATTTTCCTAAAGAAATTTCAGACCACGAATGGAATTAAGGAGGACTCAACAGGGCAGCTGATAGCAGACTTTTTCAGACTGTTTTGAAAAGTGGAAGAAAGGCTGGTATAAGTGAGAAAGATCTCAAGGAGAATATTTTAAAGCTGAATTAGACATCATTGACTAGGTACACTATTTTTTTATAAATATTAAATGGCTGGATACTTTCCTATATATATATATATATACATATATATATATATATATATATATATATATATATATATATATATATATATATATATATATATGTATGTATATAATCAGGGAAACAGACAGTGTGACTCTCTATTCATTAAGTTTTTCCCAATTTGATATGAGATCACAAGTTTTTTATTAAAAAAATCTGGTGTCCGCAAGTAATTGCTCTTCTAAATACCAACCAAGTTCCATGCTGCTTAACTTCAATGATCAGATTAGAACTTGTGCTTCTATCGTGACTTGACCATAAGCAGTGGGACTCTGCCATGTTGGAAAATCTATGAAGATGGTGGAGCCCTACAATTTTGCCAAAACAAGAGAGATGCTGTAGATTCGAAGAAACTCATTCAACGATACTTAAGGCATTCTATTTATTCCTTTATTTATTTTCTTGCAAGTATGTGTGTGTGCGTATAGTTTTAATCTTTGTTTACTTTTTTAAGGCAATATTTTTTCAAATTTTTGTTCTCTTACCTCACATAATTTCATGTCTGCAGTCGACTTTTTGACATATTTTTTTCTTTTTTTAAATTATTGATCAGTTGCAAGGAAGCATGTTAGTCACGCTACCAATAGGAAGTAGTTGCATATTCTGTTATCTTTTTCCCTATCCTGCATTCACTTCAAAGCTTCACCACCAAACTCTTCTGACTCACTACCGTTCACCTTAGCTTACTTTTTCTTCCCTCAGAGAAAAGGAGTTTTACATTTTTGTGGCATTGCATAAGTCTGTTTTTCTTTTCTCTACTGATTCAAATCTTTCAACTTTTTCCTTCACTTTTTTTTTTTCAAGTTAATCTCTTTTGGGAATCTTTTCTCTCTTTTTTTTTTTATCACTTTTTAATTTTTTTATGATACATTATCTATACCTGTTTATGTTGATCGTATTCTAATTTTTTAAATTCCTTTTTTTATCTCATATATATATATATATATATATATATATATATATATATATATATATATATATATATATATGTATAATTTCGAATTTTTCTATTTATCTTTTAAATTTTAGTGTGTGTGAGTGTATATATAAGCATGTTTTTGTTTTTTTAATTTTGGATTTACATTCAACTTGTTCATTTATATGATATTAGATTTGATTTTTCTTATTTTGGGAATTATTTCATATATATATATATATATATATATATAGTTTCCTGTGTATATTTGACATGTTTGTATGTTCTCCTTGTAAGCCAGTCATCTCAATAAACTGTATGCATTCTCATTCTCAACAAAGTTCGAATTCTGGCTGTGGCTGTTTACATACATATTGCAAAAATGCCCTTCAGGAGAGCATAAATCTACTTTTCCATGCATTCTATTCCATCTCAAGTTATCTTGACAAAATTTATTGTCACTGGCATGTCACAGTGGTTGGTTGGGAGAGAAAGTAGGTGAGTGAGCACTTAGACATGGAAGAGCTGCTCGTCTATCTTTCTGCTTTGGCATTAGTTGTAGTAAGACACTGTTACACTCATTGTCAGCCTTGATAGGGGTATCTCTATATTTTTTATTTAATGTCTTTCTCTTTTATTCCTCTCATTCTTTCTTTGAGTCTTTCTAGTTTTCTTGTTCTTTGCTTGCAAAACACCAGATATATCTATTTTTTATGAAGTATTTTTATTCTTCCATGCATCTTTGTATCGGACAATATATCGTTCAGCTTTTCTTTATTTTCCGAAATACAGTGTTCTCATTATTTCATATATTTCTTTGTTTTTTTCTCACCATTTTGGTTTATATATTCTTTAGCCTTTAGCCTGTGTTACATTTGGTGATCTTCAGAAATAAATATTTTTTTCTTTATGAGTTTGTCAAAAAATTGAATGTATAAGCAAACCGAGTGTAGAGTTTAGTTTAACAATACCTGAAAACAATTGAGCTATTTTTAGTAGTTAAAGCCTTCTGTACGAGGAGTCATTGTAAAGCTGTTTCAATAACTTTGGCGCTGGCTCTCTGAACTTGTTAATGCCTCCCATATTAGAGGTCAACAAAAGGTCAATATCTCAATGAGAATAGACTGTCTTCTCATCAGTTCTGTTAATGTCTGATCTTGAGACTTCGGCTACATGTACAATGACTTCTAAGAATGTGGTTTTGAAGATGAAAAAGAAGGAAAAACGATCAGGTTGCTATAAATGTAAATATCTAATAGAAATATGACTCATTTAAAGCAATAATCTTTTTGCAATCTCTAATAATGATTTGCCATCTCTCTAAAATTCTATAAGACTCAGAGGTAACAAATTCAGTAAATCATCTTTTATATAGTTTCCCAATTATTAAATATTTTATTACAAATTACATTATGAAGTTCAAAATGCTTGAAAAATGGTTATCTGTTGTACAAATGTCGAGTGAATATGGTTGCTGCAAGATTTGATATCCCCATTCTCTAAATTTAGACACAGTTGCCTGAGAAGTATAAGGTATTGCATTATCAAGGAGCATTTCATTCAGTTTTTGTTGGACCTATTTTCCTAACTTTTCATAATTTTCTATTACCTTGAGTTGATATGACATGGTTGCTTTAAAGTCTCTAGAAATATGTCATCAAAAACAGGCGTCATCCTCCCTCAAGGTCCCAATTTGAAATTGTACTTGAAAATTAGTCTACTTCTTGGGTAGGCTGAAAAATCTCCATTGATAATGAATCATTTCTGTGTCTTAATTGACTCTGCAAAAAATTGAAACTGCTCTAGTAAATCTTTCATCTTCAGCATTATTATCAACTCACTTACGAACTGCCTTTGACAATCATCAAACTCAATATGAAGTAAAGTAACCAATATACTTCAAAGCCAGTGTTTTGTACAATGGAGGAAAAGTCTCTTCTCATTTTTGACTCTTTAAAGGGAAAAAAAATGTTTCCCCTCACTTTTGAGCACTGAAAGGAAAAAAAGTTTCCTCTCTCTTTTAACCCCTGAAGGGAAGGAAAATATTTCCCTACATTCTTAACCACCAATGGGGAAAAACAGGTTATCCCTCACTTTTGATCCCAACTTAAACAATAAGTGTGATCAGAGAATGAGACCAGATAGAAAACTACCTTTTCATACAAAGATTGATCAGAACAAAGGTTCCTCTATGACATCACAATTATGTCACTGCTTGTGGACACAAAATGAGGGTCTTTAGAAGTATTATAGTCACATTGTAAAAAGAACTCACCTCCTTATGTAAAAGTTGCAAATCACCCAGATTTGTTTTATTCTTCAAGTCTGAGCATCTTGAATGTGTAGCACTACTGAAACGCTGTCTACAATGTACTGTTTTTGTGGTGTTACATTAACATACACGTGTACATACTTTCATACAACCGTGGACATACATACATACAAATCTATTGACAGAAATCCTATTATTATGATATAGATGGTGTAGGGAAAAAAAGGACATTTCATGTGCAGCGACCAAATAGTCACTCTTAAAGACATCTGGATACAAGACCCGAGGAAGGTTGGAAAATATATGTGATGTTGTTTTGATAAACAATCTTTTTCTCTCTTGGTATTTACTATTTCATTTTTTTTACACCTGGTTGTATCAGATTCTCATCCATCTCATTTGTTTGTCTCTTAATCTCTATATTGACCCATTGTAGTCGAGAAGAACTATGAAAAACAACAGCAAAAATAATCAATTCTTATCGTAACAGAAAAATTTTCCCGAACTCAAAGAATTTGTCTTTTTTGGATGCCGTGAAATCATTTAAAAAAAACTTTTTTTAAATTTAAAAAATATCATTTTGCAACTTGTGACCCTTGAGGCATGATGAATTAATATCTTCTTATTTTCCAGTTTTGTTCTGTATGTCTTGAAGACACCCCCTTCCCAGCATTCCACTTATGTCTGGCCTCTTCTTCTTTTCTAATATTATCTTTATAGCGTCGTTCCTTGTCGTGTCTCTAAACCTCTGTTCCTATTCTACTTTATTGATGTATCTTAGTGCGTATAACTCTCTCTCTCTCTCTCTCCCCACCCATTCTGTATTGATAATCGCAGAGCCGGCAATAACTTTCATCAGGCAAGAATAATAAGATTAAACGATCGTCTTTTGATTTGAGGCCTCCTCTTTTATTCTTTCTTGAAAATCAATGCAATGTGAACCTGATCAAATAATTTAGTAAGGTGAAGCAAGATCCATACTGCCAAGATGATGCCAGCTGCAGTATAGCTACATGACACAGATTCTGGAAAACTCGGATTATACAGAAACAGTTTAGATAACAAGATACAAGCAAAGGTAAGCAGTCCCACTCACTGTTCCTCTTTCACTTTTCTCCTCCTCCTCTCTCTCTTTCTCTCTTTCCTCCAATTCATCATTTCTTTCCCCAGTCAATGTCCTCTCTCTCTCTCACTCTCTTTCTTATTCTCTTACTCTCTCTATTATCTCCTTCCTTTCTTTTCCTGTTGCTCATTTTCTCTTTCTGTCTTTCCTCCAATTCATCATTTCTTTCCCCAGTCAATGTCCTCTCTCTCTCTCACTCTCTTTCTTATTCTCTTACTCTCTCTATTATCTCCTTCCTTTCTTTTCCTGTTGCTCATTTTCTCTTTCTGTCTTTCCTCCAATTCATCATTTCTTTCCCCAGTCAATGTCCTCTCTCTCTCTCACTCTCTTTCTTATTCTCTTACTCTCTCTATTATCTCCTTCCTTTCTTTTCCTGTTGCTCATTTTCTCTTTCTGTCTTTCCTCCAATTCATCATTTCTTTCCCCAGTCAATGTCCTCTCTCTCTCTCACTCTCTTTCTTACTCTCTTATTCTCTCTCTCTCACTCTCTCCATTATCTCCCTCCTTTCTTTTCCTGTAGCTCATTTTCTCTTTCTGTCCTTATGCTCTCACTCGTCTTCTCTGTTCTCTCCTTTCTTCTTGGTATTTACTAAGCTTAGCTTAGTACAGCACAAGGCCAAATGGAGGTGTCACAGATTGCATAACCTGTCTTGGAAATCAGCATTTGAAATCCTGGTATTAACCTGGATTCAACCCCTTTGCAACAGAGGGTAATACAGGCACAACTGCTTTAGCCACTAAGTACGCTTTATTCAAGCATTCATTCAAGTCACTTAGGAAATGATGATAGGATATCATTGATATTTAACATGTTTACTTTTGTATAGCATGGAAAATAGGAACATCGTCTTGAACCAATTTCCCAGGGGTTGGGGCTGCCTGCCTGGACAAATCGCTCTCTCAAATTCTGGCATCTGACCTGGCCTATACACTGATCGTGGACACCAAATATCTCAGCCAGTAGGCAGACCAATATTCTTTGTTTCTATTCAAGTCAATCAGAAAATACTGAGTTGTCAAAAAAGTTTGTTTGGTTTATTCAATAAAAAGAAATGACTATTTTTTTTTTCATACTTCAATGTTGACTTTTTATCTTTCTCAGTGAAGAATTATTCTTAATGCCTTTTGTAATCATCCAGCAAATTGGAATTCACTTTTCATTGAGGCCAGAATAAATGGTAATCCAAATGTGCAATATCTGGTGAATACGGTGGATGAGTGAAAATCTCCGAGCCAAACTGTAAGGATTTTTACCTTGTCATCAAAGAAACATGCGATCTAGCTCTAACATAACCAAGCCACTGCAAATGATTTTTAATGTTTTATTTGGATATTTTGCATATGATGGCTATCTTTCAGGTTATGTAATGTCAATTTTTCTCAAGTAATCTCTTCATTTGGTCTTTATCAACCTAAACTGGTCTACTAAACCAGGGGCCAGAACAGATTTTGGTACCACCTAAGGTGGCCAAACAATTTTTGTATTTTTGTATTCCTACTTGTCTCTAGTTTTTGTATTCTGGTGTAATATCCCAGTCTATCTTTTAGCTTGATGATAAGAATCACTCTGTAAACAAACCAACCCCTATATGAAATGAGAAAGCTCAGCTTAGTAATATTCTCTGGAACACTAAATCATCTTCTCCAGGCTCCTGTAACCATTTTAGATTCTCTTGTGACTTCCAAATGTTTGTGAACTCATAGTTGTGTGAAATCTCCTCATTATTCGGATATTTATCAAGTCTATTGAAAGAATTCGCATTTTTAGAACACATTATTCATTAGGTAGACTATTCCATATCCGCACTACGCGGATATTGTAACTATATTTTTTGTTCTGGTTCTTTGTTGGTACATTTTCTTGTTGTTCACCCTGTTTCCTGTTCTCAATGTATTTTTTCCCTCTTCTTGGTGAAGCTACCAATCCTCTAGTCATACTTTCTGTCATGATCTATACATACTTCTATTATGTCTCCTCTTACTCTTCTAAGAGTTGGTAGCTCAAGTTTACGGAGACGCTCATCATGTTAGATTTGCCATTCCAGGTACTTGTCTCTTTGCTCCTCTTTGAACTCATTCTATTAACTCGATGTGTTTTGTTTTGTATGGTGTCCAGACTGAACTTGCATTGTCTTGATAGTTTTGAACTAAGGACTTGTACAGGGGTATAAAAGTTCTCCTATGCGGGTATTGGAATGTTTTTCATATAATTCCCATCATGGAACTGGCATTTTTTGCTTTTTCATTAATATTTCTGTCAAATCTCATTTCATTGTCAGAAATCACTCCTATATTCTTTTCATGCTTCACCATTTTTAGTTTCTTCCACCAAAATAAGTATTTGTATTCAGTGTCCAGGTTATGTCGTACAATATGCATATCTTTACATCAATCCAAATGAAATTTTAAAAGCCACATTTCACTCTGCTGCGTTAATTTATCTAGATCACTCTGTAGCGTGTCCATATTCTTCCTGAGCATTGAGAGAGAGAGTGCATATCTCTCAGGATAATTTGCATGAATCCGCCCCAAAATTTACTCATTTCTTCCATAGCTTACTGCCCAGGCTTCTTCAGAATTTCATTGAAATTCATTGAGAACTTTTGGGGATATTATATAGAGAGTGATGAGCATATACATGAATATATGGAAAATTTTCCTCACCTACTAAATTCCATCGTACTTTATAGTGTACTTTTGGAGATATTGTGTAATTACCTTTTTATTCAAAAATTCTAAATAGTGTTTCACTTGGCATCCACTCAGGGAATAATATATTAATAATGTAACAACCTCACACAAATTAGAACAGAAGCTATTTTACTGACATCTTTCTCCTCAGGGGATCCTCTTTGACATATTAAAAGTCTATGTTTGAAATTTGATATCAAATGTTTCGATTGGTAGATGCTAAATGAGATATATCTTGTGCCTTGGAGGTATGTGTGTGTGTAGTAGATCAGTGAAGAAATAAGATGTGAAGTAAATAATATCAATCATCTCCCTTCCTGTATGTTTGCTTAGGTATATAAAAGAAGCTGAGCTAAAAAATATTTTAGCTCAAATTGTATGAATAGAAAAAAAATGACTAATGAAAATGCACCGGTCACCCCTACAGGTAAAGCTGTAGGTTGCACACTTACTAAAACAATGACTATGTTACCCCTTTGTCTTCAGATGACAGTCAGCTACCATACTTATAAAAACAATAACAGTGTCCTCTCAGTGACTTCAGATAACAGACAGTTCCTATACTTAGTAAAACAATAACAATGTTATCCTAAAACTACAGATAACAGACAGCTAGCATGACTGAGAGAAATCAAGTGTGAAAAAAGGGTCATGAAAAAGAGATAGTCAAAGGGCCAATCCTTGGTTCTGAGAAAGAGATTGTCCAAGGGCCATTCCTGAATTTTGTAATACCCAAGGTGGCTGGATATTAGTTGTACCAGAATGCTAATAAGGTCAATATGAAAACATCAATATGATAACCTCTTCAGTCTTGTAGCTCATTCACTTTTATAATGGAAAATTACAGAAAGCGGATATTCACTTGGGTGCCTTTATCAATAATAGCATATTATAAATCATTGGAAAGGAAATTTCATACTAAGTAAAGGTTATAAAAGACTTGTGTGCCTCAGAGCCATCAATCAGATGTCATAATTCTTTCTTTTTAAAAGAACATGTGGTGCGGAATGAATGCTGTGACGTAGAGGAGATAATTGTACATGGATCTGCACAAAAAATTAATCATTTCTTTCCAAGCCTGTTGCTCAGCTTTCCCAAAATGTTTCATTGAAATTCATTGAGAACTCTTGGAGATCTCATATGGACAGATAGAAATTTTTGAGCATTATTTAGTTACTGACAGTGCATTAGAATTTAGGGGAGATAATAGTGTATGGATCCTCTCCAAAATCCCCTGACTTCTCCTGCTAATAATTGCCTATTCTTCCACAAAATTCCATTTAGATACATTGAGAATTTTAGGAGTCATGTGGACAGATTGAACTTTTGAATATATTGTGTAGAGTGACAGATAGCCACGATTCAAGGGAGGTAATTTTAAAGAGATATGTTCCAAAATTTTTCTTTCATTGCCCATTGTCAACCCTCCAACAATATTTCATTGAAATCCATTCAGGACTTTTGGAGATATCATGTGAACAGACAAAACTTTAGTAGATATCATGTGGTTTTGAGAGATTGCTACAATGTAGGGGGAATAATTGTGAATGGATCCTTTCCAAAATTCAGTCATTGATCTTCTAACATTGCCTACTCACAAAATTTGAAGATTGATAGCTTCGATGTCGTAGAGACGTACTCTGCATGGATCCCTTCGAAAATATCATGGCATCTACTGTTGCCTATTGCTAACCCTTCCATGATATTTCATTCAAATTCATTGGGAACTCATAGAGATATCATGCAGACAGACAGATGGAAACCTGTAAGAACAGTATCAAATTTCTGATCGAAGCATTTTGTTAAGTCCTGACTGTTCTTTCCATCTGTCTGTTATGCCAATATCTCAAAAAATTCTCAATAAAATTTTGTAAAAAGTGGGCATTTGTATACGAAAATAGTCATGAAATTTTGGAGAAGATCCATAAACAATTATCTCTTCTAAATTTTAACTATCTGTCCATACTGCATGATATCTCCAGATTCTCAATGAAATATAGTAGAAGGGAGGGAAAGTCAAGAAATTTTAGAGCGTATCCATACACAATCATTTCCCCTACTTCCTAGTTAACCACAAAATATCTCCAAATGTTATATGCCTGTCCATACAATATTTCCGAAAGTTCTCAATTAATTTCAACGACAATGTGTAGGATGCTAGGCAATGAGGTAAAGGAGAATTGGTTAAATTTTGTGGTGGATCCAGGAATAATTTTCCTATTGAGAGACATCTTTTGATACTTTTCATTCATTTGTACATATGCTCATGACTGCCCAAACAAAATCTCCAAAAGTTCTCAATGAATTTCTATGAAATTTTGTGGAAGGTTGAAGTGATCAAATGCGGAGGCAGATTCATGCAAATTACCTCTGCTAATAGTTATGCACTCTTTCAGTGTTTTCTAGTTTTATAGAAGGGGGGATGTTTATTTATGAGTGATAACTATTATTAAGTTACAAGATAGGCAGGTTTATCATACCAAAATATAAACTAAAAGCATGTAGGAAGACAAATATACAAAAATTGTTTGGCCTCCTTGGATGGTACTAATTCATGAAAATATCGATATTGGTCTCTGGACTATATATGGCTGTGAAGCTTTGTGTAAGTACATAAACTACTCTTGACACTTTTAGTCGTTTATAGTACCTTCTCAATAAATTGTAGTAATCTTTTTGGGGGTGTTAAAGTTGTAGTTTTATTTTTCTTGACATAAAAAAGCATAATGTGCTAAAAATTTTGCTTATTTTCTTTTTTCTTTAATGTTAGAATCAAAAATAAAAAGACACCAATTTTGACAATTTAAAAAAAATACAAGCTGATATGACAGCTGTCACAATACTATCAAAATTAAATAAGTTAGTTCTAATCAAATGCTCCTAGTACAAACTAACAATGGCCAACCCAATAGTATTACTGAAATTTCTGTAGTTGTGTATGGCACTAAGCCAAATGAGAGGTCAAACAGGGAATAGAAAGATTATGTTTTACCAGTCTTCCAATTGGAGAGGGCCTGCTCGCTTTGGAAACAAGCATTCAAATCCTAGCTTTCATCTTGGTTTGAACCTGATCACTGATGATATGGGAAAATGTGAGACTATCTCCATGACACAGTCCTCCTGCCTCTTTTTTCCCTCATAATCATTCCCTCTTATACATTCATTCTTACTCTCTTTCTCTCCTCATTCAATACCTTGTTTTCTTTTTAACCTCCTACTCTCTCTGTATGTGCGCTATTTCCCATTTCTTGATTTTTCTCTTCTATTTCTATAGACCTTTGTTTTCATCTTTTTCTTCTAATTCTTTGTCTTGTGTCACTTATTGCTTTCTTTGCCGCTTCTTCTGCTACAACCTCTTCTTCCTTCTTGTCTTCACTCTCTCCTTCTTCTCCCTCCCTCTTTTTCCCCATTACAGATTCTACCCTCTCCCTATTTGTCACTCTTTCTTTTTCCCCATTATCATTCTATTGTTCTTTCTTTCTCTCTCACTCTCTGTCTCTTTTTCTCCCTATACCTAGAGATCAATGTTGGTAAACTCCATACATCCATGTTGTTTCATCCTGCCACTAGATGATCTCATTCATAGTGCCATCTGGCCCTGGGGAGGGGGATTAATGTCAGACAAAACTAGGTGACCAGCCAGACAGGCCAGTGACTTGGCTACAGAACTTCCATCTTGGATAGGAAGCTTTTTGCTGGCACTATTGACCTTTAACCTAACCCTGTATAGAACATCTGTACTGTGTTATTCCTGCATCCATCTTGAACTTCTATTGGCCGCTGGATCTTCACCTATGCAGACACAGAATCTACCTTGAGGGATTATAAATTCTTCTCAGAAACCTGACAGTTGTTGAATCACACAATTTAATGTCTCTCCACCCCAAAGAGCCAAGTTCTTACTATTTATTACTTTGATAGAGACTGGTTCTTGCTTGATCGCTAATACTGTCCTAGGTAGTATATAACTTTGGTTCTCAACCTTTCATTTACTCATGCACCCTTTCCACCATATTTTAGAAGGTCAAACTCACTTTCCCAAATTGACTGACTCAAAAAGTATGTTCCAGAATTTTAGTTCGTAGATAGATAGATCGATGTTCCATCAGTTTGACTCACCCCAACCCTGAAACCCTAAAATTCTCCCCAATGAGGAATTTCACCCCTGGTTGAAAACCTCTGGTATTTAATTATCATCTCTCATCATTAATCCATCAGTATCTTTATTTCTACAGGCTGGTCACAAGGTCCCTGGGCACTATTTCTACAAATTGTTTATTGGACTATTGTGTTATATCAATGGTTATTCGCAGTATTCACTGTATAAAAATGATTTATAAAGATTATTTAATGCTATCATTGCATCATAAAAGATCAGAGACTTGCTTATACTTCAGTTCACCTGGGCTAAAATACCAATCACCAGCGTCGATGGAGAGTATCTTACTTCCTCCATAAAGTAGGCTTATCTTGGTCTATACCATTATTGGAAGAAATCTGCCAGTGTATATTTCATATAAGTGTTCATAGAGAAAGAAAAGAAGGTGAACACGAGAAGAGTGAGAAAAAGGGATGAAAAATTGAATCTCGGTTAGTGGCAAGTAGCAGTATTGGAAAGGAAAGTGTAATCCAACTGTCAAGTAGTTGGGAAGAGGACTATCTTGGCAATCCATTCTGAGTTCATTTATCAATAAAATCAGTATGAACTCTCAGAATGAGCAGATGTCAAATAGTTTTTATTGATTACTAGTTGTTTATATAACCTGTAATATCTCAGATAGGATTTATGAGACAAATACATCAAACATCAAAACGTATTCATACACCCTGATGATTAAGTGACATAGCAAATACTTGAAGCATAGGAAGAAAATAGATGCCGAAATTTCCTTAGTACATTGAGTATGTGGACAATTATAGCAAATATGATATTAATCCCAGAAGTTGATCCTTTCATACGGATGGTTCTGCAAGAGAACTTATGCAAAACATCAACTTTAGAACCGTGCTTAAAAGGGTGGAATGGATACAATTTGCCAAACCTCCTTCCTACCTGGAGAATTTGCAATAGTCCACTCTTGATAGTCTTAAATAAAAGGTCTATTTTTCAAAGTCAATTTTAGATAATTATTCAGATAATTAGTTCTGGTACATATACAGGCTATGATGATCCATTTATGTGAAATACGAATATTCTAATCTATCTGTCATCAATTAAACTTGTAAAACTGTCTTTAATTTACAAAAACTGAAATCATTAAAACAATTTTTTGTGTATATCTGTGTTGGTCTTCGTGCAAGAAAGTGAAGCACGTTCACATGGCCATAAACAGATGAAAATCATTGCATTAACATTAGTGTAGATCTACATCCACAATGCAATCAATGACATCAATGGGTAAAAATGGAATTCAATAATTTAATGGCTGAATTTTTTTAACTGTAATTTGAGGAAACTTTGGCATTCAGTCTGTGAAGGGATTATCTGTGATCAGGAATTAATGGGAGTATTTCCTACAGGGTAGGGCTATTATATATGTAATGCAAATGCATTAATGATGGAAATGCACTTGAAATCAGGAAGAAAGGGATTGCCAGTAGTCAGGGATTAAAGCAAGTATTACAGATAGAATAGGTTTATTATATGTATAGATATGAATGCATTGCTAACGTATTTTACTTGAGAAATGTGCTGACAATGAGGAAAGGAGTGGATGCTTGATGGTAAGGAATTAATGTATTACTAACAAAATAAGGCTATTAAACTCATTTCACTGATTTGATTTAGCGTTTTTCAATCGTATTCATAGCTATTAATTTTACTTCTTTATGCATGTTTTCCACATTTACTTTAATGATAGACTGTGACATGATTGTAATGCTTATCAAATTGCTGTAGCCCCGCAAATGGTCAGCCTAAACAACCTGTTAAGTGGGTCACATATTCTTATCTCTTTGTTCATTAGGATGTCCGTCTGAGTGTGTCTCCAGGTGCTCCTTGGCATATTTTGGGTGCTACAGCCTTGAAAATTTGCATGAGTACATTGTTAGGCATAATCTAAAGACTGTTTTTATGTTTATTAAAAAAAAAAATGCTTTTTGGGGTCTCTATGGTCATTTCATATCATCAATCCTAAATCTTGTGCTGGTATTTTTTTTAGATAGTTTTAAATAAAAGGTCTATTTTTCAAAGTCAATTTTAGATAATTATTCAGATGATTAGTTTTGGTACATATACGGGCTATGATGATTCATTTATGTGAAGTACAAATATTCTAAACTATTTGTCATCAATAAAACTTGTAAAACTATGTTTTTAATTCACAAAAACTGAAATTATTAAAACAATTTTTTGTGTATATCTGTGTTCGAATATGGAATTCATTGATGCTATAGATTTACATTTTGGAGCCTTTACAGTAGCTGATATAGATGCCAGGGCCATAACAAGGGAAAATGCAGCTGGTTATTTTGAATTTCCTATCATCTCAGCACCCTATTTCCTTGCATTTTAGCAGATCTGAGAAGATAAAATATATATTTTTCAGCAGTCTAATCTTTGCATAAAAGCATATATCAATCTGGTTTCTAGGTACAATCTTAGAAATTCTATAATCTTGGTGTTATTAAGGCAGAAAAATGGCTAATAATTGTATGATTCATTTCAAATTGGTTTATTTTTATTTTCATAGTTTGTTTTATACTTTTTCCTCTTTTATCGACTCTCAAAAATTTATTGTTCTCGTCTTTGACTTCGTTGTTAATATTCAGTAAAGTCATTGGAATATGATTGTTTTTATTCAAACAAAGTCAAGAGATTGAGCAATGGGCAATAATATCATCTGAAGATGGTCTGAGAATCAATTGGAAGAAAATGCTATGAAGATTTGACCAAGACATCAATCTAATATCCTCATGTCACATGCTTTTATTTAATTTGTATAAAAAGACAAAAGAAGGTAAAATTGATTGATTTTGAGAATCATTGGTCTGATTCATCATCATTAGCCTTATAACGTCCAATGTTGAACATGGACCTTCCCCAAGATTTGCCAGATCTCTCTGTTGTGGACATCAGCCACAGTTTTGCATGTGTTCTCTGAGAAACTATGTTGTGAGTTGTGATGTTAAGCAGTTGTCTGATATTCTCGCAACTGATCTGCCCATTGCCATTTGAGTTTTCTAATTGATTCTCTGATATCTCTGACTCCTGCTTCTTCTCTAACATACTGTGCAGTCTTGTGATCCCACCATGTGATGACAAGTATGATCTTCTCCTATGCATGTTACATAGCTCTTTCTTCAAGAGCCAATCTTTATAGTTAAAAGATACCTATCAGAAATGTCACTCACTTTTTCTGGTTATATGAATTGATAGATGAATAGATATTTAACTCAGCCAAAATTCAATTCCAGAAAATAATGACCCAGTAGCCTTATTTGACACATAAATACAGATATTACTTAAGGCAATTCCTCTGAGTTGAATAATCTGAATCTTGTTTAAGAAATAACATTAGTAAAATTTGTTTTTGAACTGCATTCTTCCTTGAACCCTCAAATTTTAAAGAAAGAAACATATATGTAAATAAATTATGTCTTTTTTACTCAACTTTGACATTAGCCTGAAATAAATACTGCTTCCAAAAGACAGTTGTAGGGATTGATGGTTTGCAAAAAAAAGCCCCAATTTATTTTGTTGATAATACAAGCTGGTTAATTCTTACCAACTGGAATCTAAGTATCTCTTGTTTCATGAGATCACACACATATACGTTTGTTATCTTGCCCCCACTTTTGAGAGGAGGGAGCAGGGACACTAAAAGCAGTCGTTTGGGTTGAAAATTACATTTTTCTTCTTTTTTTTTTTTTCTAAATTTCAATTTAATGAGCATCGATGGGCACAGAGTTTGTCAGCCACTGAAGACTCGTAACATGGATCCCAAAGATCGTATGCAAAATTGTGGCCGACAGAAAATAAGATGGCATAACAGGATAGATAAATGCAGAAAGTACTGATTCTGTGATGCTCATGATAGAGAGGTCTGGCAAATCTTGGGGAAATCGTATGCACAATGACGGACACTAAAAAGCTGATGATGATGATTCTTTATCGCACAGACAAAACAGGTACCTAGGAGATATTCAACTACAATGTGAATCTGAATGATTGAGTGGCAATAATCTGAATAATGTTGACAGACATTGGTCAAACTCAGGAAGATTGGTGGCTTGATTATATCACTTGATTATCAGAATCTAATTTGTCCAAACAGTGAGTTAGTAAAGAGTAATCTGAAAGAAGAGAAAAAAAAACCAAAATTCAGATCGAAAAGAATGAGAAGAGAATAGAAAGCAATCCGAAAGGAAATAAATCTATGGTTAACAACAAAACAGGTACCTGTGAGAAGAGCTTTGCTGTCTTGTTGTACAGGAGATAATATCGCTGATATTGCCTTTTTTGTTGGATTTCCTGTATAAGCTGAGTAACATTGAGAAAATGTGTTATTCCCAAGTAGGTCACAATAGAGGAGGAGGCATTCAGCAGTTTCCCATGAAACCACTACATTGATTTGGAATATCATATGAGCAACTGTTCTGGCTGAGAGACCTTAATAAGTAGAGACATTTTGGGAACGTGGTGCTTCAAGTATACATCTATCCTCAAGTGAATTTCACAATTGGCAAAATTCTGATCTTCAAGTAATATTGTGCTACTTGTTGGCTAAAATGACATTAGTTATTGCACAGTGAGCTTTGATTACTTGTGGTTTAAGAACATGATGATTTGGTCTACAAGCATTATGGGGTTGCTACGCATCTTTGTCTACAAAGAAAATGTGCTTTCTTTTTTTATATATGAATTTATTGATTCTCTTGGTAAAATTGCCATATTTTTTCACGTACAATGTGATATGGTGACCTCCTATTCCTCAATTGTAAAAAGCCTGAATATATTTGAATTTTGCTTAATGCAATCTCCACTTTACTAAACATGGAAAGCGTAAAATGATCCATTTTAGTTTTTGCAACACTGTTTTATTTGTATGATGATTCTAGAAGCCAGTGTAAACCCTTGATTTAGATATTTTGATCTCTTGAGAGTGGAGTAAAATAAAGGTTTCTGCCAAGAAAGAATATCTGCTGACCGAAGATACAGTATAGCAGTTACTTCATTGATACAAGCCACAAAATTGGTTAAGTATTACTCTTGAATCATGCTCACCAACATTTTTGCTGTTGATTCTAATATAGAATTTCTTATATTGTACATCAATAATTATGTTAGCTCTTAATGCTCCTACTTCTTGTAGTCATATTCAGTAACACTAATTACATAAATTGTATTTGGTTGATGCGAAAGTTTCCAGAATTCTTTTGATAAAATCTTTTATTCCTATAACTACATAACATCATTACTTACGAAGTATCATCCTTTGTTTTCAATTACCTTGGGCCACATCATAGCTAGATTGTGTATTTCATCATACAAGAACAATCTCAGTTTTGATTGGACAAATATTCCAAGGAATTTTCCAATATATTCTTCTGTTGGCTGCTAGATTTGTAGAAATGTCATAGTAATACTCTTCAGTTGTTTTGAGATTCTTTCATCATTACACATATCTTATGAAGACTTTTCAATCATTATCTGAGTGCTGAAGATGTGAATAAACATTGAAATATCTGCAAAATCAACCAAAATTTCTCATTTGTCAACTTGGTATTGATTAGCTACAAGTACATTTTTTAGCTGCTGCCTTCTTCTATTAGGGTAAAAAATTGACTAGTCATACATTGACCCTCTCAAGTCTAACCTATTATGGTGCTTAACGCTGGAATTAAAATGTCTTAGTTGACTGCTTAAAGAGATCTACCAAACACGTATATATCCCAATAGTCATAGAAACCTCAGGATATATATATATATATATATATATATATATATATATATATATATATATATATCAGGAGTCTCGAAAGGGTTAAGTCTGAAAGAATGATTATAAAGAATTTTTTTTCTCAAGAGATTAACAATTTTGCCTCTTTCATCCTTGTAGTTTAGATCAGTAAATCTATTTAGAAGTCACGGCCATCTTATTTGAGATATTAGGTAGGACATTGAAAATACTACTATTTACTGTCTAACTTCGTGGATACTGACTGCTGATTCAATTGGCTGTTTCTATGTGAAAATCTCGGTTTCAACTGGAACATTGGCTAAGTGAGTTACACAAGTTCCCCTCAAGCCAAGATTTGATGAAGAATCACCCGATAGGATTGCTGTGCACTAAATCACATTCCAAGTACCTATAGACTTGGGCCCAATATTATGGAGGTGTCAATATATATATATATATATATATATATATATATATATATATATATATATATATATTGGTTGATGTGTAGTATAAAATAACATACCTACACAATACATTATGTTAATGTATAAGATAACAAACTACATGTATCATGACACAGCCCTAAAAATAATAGAATAAAGCAATACGTTAAAATCATAGCTTAAGGGGAGGTAGTGATGGATCAACACTGCTGAGGAGCCATGTTAATATAACTGTTTGCCCCAGAATGGTCACATAGTAAACAACTGATGATCCCAAAAAGAAAAATTCACACACGGTACCATGATATCGAATTATGAAAAGGAAAAAAGAATTCACAAAAAAAAAAACACTGAAAGAATTACATAAATTACGTAACCAGATATTGAGAAATAATTGACTGAAAAGTTATTTTTTATGTATTTAGTATTTAAAGCTGTAAGGCTTTCTAGTATATATATATATATATATATATATATATATATATATATATATATATATATATATATTGTGTGTGTATGTATCACTCTCTTTATAATACATATGCATGCATGTGTGCATATATATAAGCCATTGATTTACTCATCTACATGCCATGGCGGAATCACATTATATTCTCATATGATCACCAATGTTAAGCAATGTTGAGCCTAGCCAGTACCTAGATTGGTAATGGACTGGAAAAACCAGGGTCTGTAAGCAGCTAGGGAGGCATCTCCTGCACCCTTGCTGATCTCCAAATGTATTGGACACTTAGTTCCTTTGGAAACCTTAAGCATGACATAGGGGAAGTAGAAGTTGGTCACTTCCTCCGTACTAAGTACCCACATATAGCTGCTAAAAGCTGTTCATGCATAAGCTAATAGGGGCCTCAAATATATGTACATATATATATTTATGTATGTGTATGTGTGCATTTTATGAATGTTCGTCAATGTGTGTGTGTGTGTGTATATTGTTTATAATGCTTATCAATGTGTGTGCATTTCTAAAAATACTTGTCAACATATGTATGAGTATTTATACATATATATATATATATATATATATATATATATATATATATATACGTGTGCATTTCTATAAATAATAATAATATATATATATATTTATACATGAGTGTATTTTTATAAATGCTTGTCAATATGTTTGTGTGTGTGTGTATTGCTTGTCAATATATGTCTGTCTATATTGTTAACTCTTAAATGTGTGCATTTGTATCTATATTTTCATCAATCTAGATAAGTTTGCAGAAGTACAGAAAAATATTATATTCACATTCAAAGTCCTCAAAAACTTGATGCTTATTTTTGAAGCATTGGATCTCTTCCACTTCAGACATTGGCATTTTCCCTTATATTTAAACTTGAGCCGTACTAAGCTAAGCTTAGTAAATATCAATAACTATAGTTAGCATATATCCTCTATATTATAGATATAATGATATGAATAATAAATAAACAATAAACATAGATATTCATCCCCACCAATATATACAGATGTTAGGCCTGCTTGGTGGTTGAAATAGCCGCACGTATCTCACCAGCGCCATTTACCAGGGATGAAGCCCAGATCAGAGCCAAGATTTCAAATACTGATTTTTGAAGCTGGCAGATTCTCCCCACTTCGAAAATTGGTGCAGCATACTCTTCCCTCCACTGTGTGGCTCTGTACGTGACTAAGCTTAATAAATATTCGTGTAAACATTGATTTAAGATATATTCATCTATATCTCTTACAAAACAACCAGAATACCACATTTTTCTTCAGTTCATTTCTACACCCTAACTTGCAAAAGGCTACACATTTTTTGCTACAGTTTTTTTGCATTGTTCAGTGCTTTTGAAAATACTGGTGCAATTCCAGAGAAATGTATAAAGCCTCTTTGTGATAGTAAAACTTTTGAAGATGTAACATACATATTTTCTCAAATTTTTCACCACCACATTGTCAAATAACCACCATACATACATACATATATATATATATATATATATATATATATATATATATATATATATATATATATATATATATACTAAACTGAACAACCCTCACCACACAGAATACTAATACACACAACTCCTACCATTAATATCCTCACACCCATATCTAAGACACATTCAATAATGGAAGCTTCAAAGTCACCTAGACCCATAGGAAAAACTTCACCGTAGCCTGTTATAACCCCTGTCCAAATCATAGCCAAAACATTTTCAGTAACTTTTAAGGTTGATACCTATGTAGCTCCTTGACCCCACCACCCCTCCTTCTACACTATCCCAAACATACCAAAAAATCCACCTCCACAACACTACCCCCTACCTTGACACACTCTGTCCTCCCCAAGACCAACTGCTGCTGCTTTACCAAAATCCCAATACCTGCTGGTCATTCTTACATTCAGCAGGCCTCGAGTAGCCCTGACAACAAAACTTACTCACAATGCATAGCCCCTGGCAGTGGACTCTGGTTCCACATGGTACATTTTAATTCACACTCACACAACACACACCACTGATGATGGGAAGAATCCCGAAACATGTATGGACTATTGACATATAAGGATTAATAAACCTTACCACCAAAAACTTCACTCCCGAGTCTGTCTCACTCTCTAAAGTAAACATTATATATATATATATATATATATATATATATATGGAGTCCTATGATCAGAAAAAAAGAGTATTATAACATTTTTAGAAAACTACTGTTTGTCCCTGAATGATATTTTATTTGGAGTTTTATGATCAGAAAAAAGAAGTATTATAGAAGTTCTAGCTTATTAACTATGCAGACAGTTTTTATGTAGATATTTTTTCATTGAAAGGAAATTATTACACATATACATCAGATATATTAGACAATGTGTATTATAACATTTATTCTTTACTATGAAAGTATTTAATTAACTTTCAAGTAAGAACTCTAGCCATTCGTAATGAAGTGTGTGTGCATATTGATATATATATATATATATA
>OY735216.1:19768716-19858716 GCA_963457665.1 Thysanoteuthis rhombus | reverse complement strand
CGACTGTTTGCCATTCTTGCAGCATGACCAGCCTATTGCCATTTAAGTTTTCAAATGGATTTTACGATGTCTCAGACTCCTGTTTTTCCTTTAATACATTGTGCTGTCCTAAGATCTCTCCACATGATGTTGAGCATGATTCTTTCATGTGCACGTTGCATGGTTCTCAGTTTAAGGGTCCATCTTTTAGTTAGGTTCCATGTTTCAGCTCCATAGGTGACTATCGGGAGGATGCTTTGGTTGTATACCATTCTTTTTAGTACTAGCAGGATTTTTGTTTCTTGGAGCTTGAGCTTGCCAACCTAGAATGATTTTTTGGTTGATTTCTTTCTCGTTTGAAGATTTCTTGAAGATTCATTATTCTAGGTAAGAACCAGTATTTACTAATATTTAGATACTAGTGTAGCAGGCCTCATTAAACCCCACAAAACTATATCCAGGTACATATGTGCTTGCATGTATATATTAGGTATGTATTCTTATGTAGCATGTGTGTGATTCGGAAAAGTTAAGAATTTAATGTAAAGAAAATGTATTCAAAGATTCAAATATTCAAAACGTTCGGTTTAATGGATCTGAATGTAACTGTTTTTTGATGGAGCTTGACAGATCATGCATTATTTCTTGAGAATGCGTTCGAGCATTTCGATGCTGTAATCAGTGTTTGTTAACTCATGATTCATTGTAGTTTCCCTTACTTGTGTAGTTCCTCTGTAGTTTGCTGGGGTAAAATCATTTGGGGGAAATTTCACCATTTTTGTCCTTTTTTTAAATTTTTGAATGGTCAAGGGATTTTCTAAAGAATTTTTAATTTTTGCAATTTAAAAAAAATGAAAATTTTAAACAATAAATATGCAGCTTCATGTGTATTGCACAAATTAAGAAATATCGTTTTGACAAAAAAAGTATTCAACGAAACATCAGGACACTGTTTCATTCACACTGAAAATTTGGCGATGATCATAATCATTCTCTTCAATTATATTAGAAGTTCTGCTGAAAATCTATGTGCAGCATCTTCGTTAGTATACTTGGGTTATTTCAACATTTCCTTTTCCTACTCTAGAATCAAAGTTTTCAAACCACCCTTTTCTCGATATGAATATTACATAGTCAGCTTTTTTTTTTCCGTTGTTAACATGCAAAGATTGGTCCAGACTGTAAGATGATTTAGCTGACAATAAAAGAAAAGAAACAAAGAGATCAGTTTGTTTATTTCAAAACTGTGCAATCAAATTTATGCCGCGTATATAAAGGGGGGGTTGTAATCAATAAAAATGCTTTAATCAAAACTTGTTGAGCAAAACTGCTTTAATCAAGGGATACCTGTAGTTTGCTCTAGATTGGTTTGCAATGGCAGTTAAGCCATTGAAAAATATATATATATATATATATAGCTTGTTATCTTATATAGGGCATTATGATAATGTATTTCATTTGAATTTTATTTTGTACTACACATCATTACTAATGTAAATTACCCAAAAAACATATTTGACGATGGGGTTACAAAAATATGTCACCTCTGTATATTACTGTTGTTATGATTCTGAACATACTTGAAATTAAAGGGGAGTTATCTTGTAGTTCACCATTTTTTGTGTATATGTTCCTTGAGAGTTACTCCAGCATTTTTGTTCCAAAATGTCTTAAAAAAGCCTGAATTTCATGCAACTGTTAAAATAGATCTGTGTCTAGTAAGAAAGCTTCACCCTGATATTCAGAAAATTTCAAAATCTGAGGATATTGGTCACACATTTCAAAGCAGGTTCTGGAAGACTGAAAATGACTATTCTAAAGCATTGTAAAAACACTCAAACAAAATTGGCATAACGATCCAGAAATCCAAAAAGTCAATTTGTTCCAAGAAGAACAATATCAAGAAAGCTGAAGGAAATTGGGTTATCATCAAAGCTGTAGGCAAAAAGATACTTGCTGTCCATAAAGAATGTGACAGACTGACTCGAATTTGTGTAACTTTGTGACAACCATGATGCAGAATAGTTCGAATGTATTCTCTGGAGTGATGAGTCATGCTTTGAGCTGCCTACCAATGCCTCAGAACTCTGTTTGGTGAAAGATTTAATCCAGAATGCCTGTCGAGTGAAGGATGGGGAAGATGGAAATATTGTATGATGGGTAATCCCTGCATCTACTGTTGGCAAGCTGATACGATGCGGAAGGTCTATTAATTCTAAGGAGTACCTAAATATTTTACAAAAAGGGTTGCTTCAAGGCCTGGACAAGAAGTGCAGCGGAAATAAAGGGTGAAAGGTCACTTTCCAACCAGATGATACTCCGTGATGCTTTGACCCGGGCATTTGCCAGATCTCAACTCCATACAGGACACATAGGCATGTATTGAGGCCAACCTGGTTGTGAGAAAATTTTTGAAACACTGACTAGCTGTGTGAAGCAGTCTAAGATGAATGGAGCAAAATTGATCAGCACACTGTGAACAACTATCAGCTTGCCCAAACTGCAAAGGAAAAGCTATTTCATATTCTGAACACAAACGCATGCATGCACTGTGGTATAACATTGTCAAATATTTCATCTATAATTGTTAGAATAAAAGAGTAATTCTAAAAGATATGATAAAAAAAAGTTTGGTTCATTTTTTATATATATATATATATATATATAATGTACAATCATGCAAATGTAAAGGGGGAAAAGGTGAAGCATCTTATTATAAACATAAATTCTCTTTTTCTTTTCTTCTTGAAGGTCATAACTCTGCTTATTTTGTCTGTGGAGAAGATTAACGGTATTGATATCTTTGAACTTCCCACATAACCTAATTATTCAATTTGGCCTTGGATGAAAGATATGAAGATAGGATGAAATAATGCCAATCCTTATTAGGTTCTGACACCTTTGACCAAATTGCCCTTCCAGTTGATACCCAACCCTCACCTTCCCCATTACCTTTGGGAAATCTTAATTATTCACCCATTTTGGCTATATCAATAATAAGCATGTGGCATCGTGCTAATTAACTGTGTCAGGTATGTGGTAGCAGGGGCAAGGTGGTAACAAATGATATTATTCTCAAGTGAGGCGTATCAGGCCTTACTTGTGAGTAAACTATTGTCTTATTCTTGGAACCCACTCAAGTAACCACGCAACCATGCAACGTGCGTATGAAAGAATCATCCTCAACCTCACATGAAGAGACCGTGAGACAGCAAAATATAATAGGGCAAAAAAAAACAGGAGTGAGACATCATAGAATCCATTAGAAAACGCACATGGCAATAGGCCATGCATCCCCTACCCCCCCCCTAGTCACCTATGGAGCTGAAACATGGAACCTAACCAAGAGTTCGACCCACAGACTGAGAAGCATGCGACATGCACGTGAAAGAATCATGTTCACATGGAGAGATCACAAGATGGCAGAGTATATCAAAGAGAAAACAGGAGTCCGAGACATCGTAGAATCCATTAGAAAACGTGGTGGCAATGGGCTGGTCATTTTGCAAGAATGGCAGATAACTGCTTGACATCATGACTCACAACATAGATCCCCAAAGTATAAGATGGTGAGACAAATTAGACAAGTTTAGAGAGTATTTGCTCCATGACGCCTATGATAGGTCTGAGAATTGTGGGGAAGGTCTATGTTCAATGATGAACAATAAAAGACTGATGATGATGAGTTGAAAAAACTGGAAGATAAATGAGAGAAATTCAGATCAATGGAGGAAGTGGGTATATTTCTTCCTTAATATTCCCTGCTGAAATAAGGGGTCTCTTAAATGCAATCAGATATAATAATTGCAGATTTCAGCTCTGTGATTTCCATTATGCAACTGAGTGCAGGTATAGATACCCAGGTTTAACATTAGAAGGAGAAGATAACTCCAGAGTCTGAATCTTAGGTTATATGCGTTACTACAATTGGGGGAAAAAAAATCTGTTTACCACCATCGCATTCAGATAGTATACCTGAAGAAGGCCATAGAATCGATCATTCAAAACATCGTGTTTACAATACAAATGACAAGAAGGACTTCAATCGTCCGAAGAAATCTCTTTGAATGATGAATGTTCTTATGTTGCTTCTTTTACCTTCATTTTCAGCCAATCAGATTGTCACTTTTCCAACAGGAATTCATTGTCTTTTTTTTCTTCATTCTTTCAATTCTCTCCCTCTCCTGCGACATTTTGAAGTGTTCTTATTGTCAAAGCAGAGATAAATCCTTCCTAGTAGATTTAATGAGAATCCAGACTTCTTAGTGTTTATTTCTTTTAATACTTCCATTCTTTTCACTTTATCGTCTTGTCTTTCACTCACTTGTTTATCAACAGATTCTTTGAAGACAAAGAGCTTTTATTCTCATACAAGAGCTCTTCCAAACTTGCATCTCCATTTTGGTTGGGTTTTCTTTTTCAGGTTTCAGTCCTGAAGATTATAAGATGAGATAGACAGGCAAAGATGTAGAGGCACAAACATTGTGATAAGAACAATCAAGATGAGGATACTAATTTTGAAAAATCATCGTATAATAACACTATCTTGTCTCAAAAATCTAGAAATGAATTTAATTGGAACTTCCACGTGAGTGAAAGCTGCAATTGCAAGTAGATTTCTATCTGTATGGCAAAAATCATCATCATTATCAGTCTTTTAATGTCTGTCGTTGGACATAGACCTTCCCCAGGATCCGCCACATTTCTCTATCATGGGCGTCGTGGAGCCAGTATTTTCTGAATTTGTATAGTTCATCTCTCCATCTTGTTTTTTGTCAGCCTCGGTTTTGTGTGTGGTCTTTAGGGATCCATGTTGTGAGTCATGATGTCCATCGATTGTCTTTTATTCTTGCAATATGACCAGCCCATTGCCATTTGAGTTTTCTAGGACTCATCATAAGAAAGAAGACCCCTATGATCTCTTTTGAAAGCTTTTGTTAGGGGTGAATTCGTGGTCAGAGATTGACCTCTCAGCTTATTGTTCTAATCAGTTAGCTACACCTGGACAATCTAATATATGTCGTTGATTTTCCAAATACCAGACTGACCATGCAGGAGAAGTGCCTTCATAGTCAGCCTAAAGTCAAAATTTTCATTCATAAAATAAATGATTATCGATGATTCAACACAAGAATAAAGCTTCTGTGGGCCACCTTATGTGTAAGATTTTTTTTCAACCCCACCAGTACTAGAAATTGGCATTTGAACCCAAATATAAAACAAATATTTCAAATGCTGATTTGTAGAAATGGCAGGCCCTCCCCACTCAAAAGATTGATGTAACACTATCTTCTCAACATCAGTACACTGCTATTTAGCCTTAAAATAAGGATAGTTAATATCCATAAATACCTTCCTCATGACTGAGATTGATACATATTTCCTATTGGTACCAGTGTTTGAATTTTGAGTCCAGTTAAAAGCTAGGATTTCGAATGCTGATTTTCAAGGGAGATAGGCCATTCCCACTTGAAAAATTTGAGCCATAATACCAAATTCTTTCTAAACTCCATTGATGTGGTCTGTGCATACATAGTTGAATAGCTACATAGCCAGGCATAATCACTTGAAAAATGAAGAAACCTGTGTTGACAGTTTCTAATATCAAGAATGAAGCCTCAGAGCTCACAACCAGAATTTCTATGCCCTGACCACTAGGCTATACTGGCAAGTACAATCAACATTGTACTACTTACGTCTATTTCTTTGAGATTGTGTGGAATATTTTTCTAGTGGGAAAACTGTGTCGCATGCTCATCCAATCACATAATACTCGATTATCAACAGGAGGAGACCACTTAATCCAATGTCTGAGTGAAATCTTCATAAGCAAGAAACACCTACTTTCCTTTCTTTAGGTCGCCTTCCATAACCCAATAGTTAGCATGCTCATCTTGTAGACCATCCACTTGTGCAGTTGTGTGTATATTGTATTTAGGCAGCAGGTCTTCTTGAATACATGTGTCATTAAACACTATCGACATCTCTTATCGATTTGACCTTCTAGTAAGCTTCTCCAATTTTCTGATGTTGTTCTTTAGAGCTGGTTTGAGACCAGTGATGGTCAAAAGTGCAAGGATAACTAGAAATGACGTATACAAAACTTAATATACTCTTTCGAACCAACCCTGAAGAGCAACATCAGAAAAATTAATCATTAAAGGTAAATAATGATTCACTGAAATAGGGCTTATAATTAGACATTTTGTTTTATAAGTTGTATACCACAACTAGGCCTATTGTTTCAATGAGATTACATATTATCAGATGTTAAAATAAGTAGAGAACAGAACAAACAAAGAAGTGAAAATGAAATATAAAAATCCCAAATCTATACACTTGATATAAGCCAAGTTGTAGTGTGCAACTTGTATAATAAAATTATTCATTATATCTATCAGATATATTTATCTTATATATATGTTATTATTTATTATATATATATACATTATTCAATTATCATATATATATATATATATATATATATATATATATATATATATATATATATATGTATATATATATATATATATATATATATATATATATATATATATATATATATGTATATATATATATATATATATATATATATATATATATATATATATATATATATATGTACCCTGCTTCTGAAGACAGTGTTTGCCAGTTCTTAGTTTTAACTTCAGGAGGATTTAAAACCAAGTCTATTTGTTCTATGTTTGATCGTTGAACTTGTGTGCCTCGTATCCGTGGGAGTGCTTACTGATTTGGCCAGTTAATTAAAAAGGCACCACTCAGCCAAAAGTCTTGATTTCTCCCTGCTGAGATATCACCATTCCAATCTGCATTTATTCCAAATACATATTTATGCATCCATATCTTTGCACTTTTGCCAAAATCCATCAGTGCTCTCCCTCCTCTCTTTCCTCCTCTGTAACAAATCTTTTACTCTTGAGGCATATGCCTTTTCTTACTTCCTTGCTCTCCTTCTTCTTACTTCCTTGCTCTCCTTCTTCTTCTTGCAGCATCTTTCTCGCTAGAGTGTGAAGCCTTGCAATATTTCTGATACTAAGCCAACACTCGTCGCTGCTAATCACTCCAACTTGGACAAATTTTTTATCTTAATTAACATGTCTTGTTGCTATTGAATAAGAAATTGGTTGGTTTCTCTTGGTGTAGTCGATTTCTGTTATTGTACAGGATTGAGCCAAAAGGCGTTTTGCTCAAAATCACTGCACACATCTTTTAGACTAATAGGAGTTTGTTTCTTTTCTCTAAGTCTGCAAGTATAGAGTCCTGTTTCTTTCCTGGAACACTTGTATATTTCTCACTAGTGACAGTGGTCAGTGTTTAAATCCTGGCGAATAGCCAGGATTTCGAATGCAGATTTTCAAGGCAGAAAAGCCTCCCTATTTGGAAGATTGATGCATCTTAATCTACTTACCCAATTTCACATTTGGGATTTATGCTATAAAAAACTAGACTTAGTAATTGTTATTAAAAATACCTAGAAAAAACTTTTGAGGAGAAGTATTGTAGTTGAGATATTTGTTTATATCGCACCAGTTACAAAGGTTGGTATTCAAACCTATGTGAAATCCAGAATTTTGAATTTTCAATATGTCAAGTTGGTGCAATACACTCTTTCTACTTCCATTTACATGTAATTGTTTTTGTGCTGTATTAATGTAAGCTTTGAAAATATCAATAAGAATGCTGAGAAAGATCTTTTGTGAGCTTGCCTTGAGGTTGAGATAATTACGTATTTCCTACTGGTGCCAGAGTTTGTTTGAATTAAGGATTTTGAACGCTGATTCTAAGTCTGAAAGTCCATTGGCTCAATACGCTCTTTTTACCCCCCCAGTTCCTCCACTATTTGGTCTTGTACTGTATTGAAAGTCAAGCTTAGTAAATGTTAGTGCCCAAATGGTATTTAGACTGACATAGAGCCACACTAGCAAAGCTAGACATGTTTCTTAACCATCTCACTTTGTGAGTTGTTCACTTACTCTTTAATACACTTAGTTTAGTATGGCATAAAACTGCATTATTGTAGCATCCAAACTCACTTCTCTAGCAAATTATTCTGTCTAATGTGCTTTGCTAACCAATGTGATATGTTAAACATCTCTCCCCCAAACATATATATATATACTAGTATACAGCCATCCAAAATAAAGGACTTATTCATGTATGGATTGGCACTGAGGAACCTAAATCTATGAGATAATTTCTTTTTCAATAATTCAAATTATCTTACTTCAAGTTTTTTTAAAAGCCTCAACTTAACTCAAGCTATTTTGACGTGTGATCACATGTTTCAAGAGTTTCTATGACAAAATTGTTATGTCTTGATAGGAAGATGAATTAACCATTGAGATGTGTCTATGACAAACGAAGAAGCTGAAAAATTTGCAAACAAGTTCATTATATGGTCAGATATGGTTAGATTATTATGAACAGACATGTACAAAAACCATAAAAAAATTTTTTACTCATAACTTGGAACTGAGAAGGTGCAGACGTGAAGGCATTTTCTGTTTATTGATCTCGTGTTTTGCTGGGATGTTTATGAAGGGGTTCATAAGTTATCTTTAATAAACTAAGTATTCATTTCTGAGTATCAATATCTGAACTAGGAAGTCCAAACATGCATCTCAATGTCTGCCTAATCCAAAATATAGTTTGTACTTTACACAATACACCGGGTTGTAATTAGATAGGAAGATATTATAATACAGTTGCATTGGTATATAATGATTGGGAGTACCATCTTCCAAACATGACAATCAATGGCTGCTTATATAGACAGCAAGTAGCAGCGAGTTCAAAGACAGTTTGCTTATTGTCTACTAACACAGCAGCTGTACACTTGTGTAATAAGAACATAGTAAGTACATAGATAATACCTTACTGAATTATTGATCATTCATATGCTTATCCAAATTGTTTACTATGTATATTAAGTGGTTGTATTTCATTAATTTTTCCCGATGTAGACGTAACTCTACCCGCTTTAGTGATGTAGTCACTTCCATCGCATTTCAACACTGGCAATGAGATTTAGATACTTTGTCACATGCACACTGCAGCACTGGTCTCATATACAGCTAAACTGTCGTCTATCAGATGCATACGACTAAAATGCACTTTTCATGATTCTGTTGTTTGGTGACATTTGCCAAGCTCGGTGTGCAGTGAGGCGGGTGAGTGCATGCAACGCTTAACAGTACAGATGATGTAATCGACGAAAGAGAGTTTGAATTTCAGCTCAGGCTGCTTATGTTCACTTCGTTCTTATGCTCTCGGGGAAAGGTGTGAATCCACTCCTTGTGCTTTTCCCATCATCAGATAATTTGATGAAAATGTCTTGTCACTGGCATGCCATAAATAATTGATAGTAAAAAAAGAAGTGAGTGAGTGATCACTTGAGCGAGCTACTCTCCCATAACTACTTTACCTTCCGATGTAGTTGCAGCAAAAAAATGTTACCTCTATTGTCAACCAGGGACCACTAAGATTTTAAGAATGGCCTATGAGATTACCTTGTTGCTCCTCATTCCAAAGCTCCATTTAAACTTAGTCTGGCATAAGGCCACAAAGGTGAGGCATCCATTGGAAATCAGACTCCTACTGCATGAGCAGGTTATGTAGTTATGAAAGTGTCGGCTTGCCCACTGTCCCTTTCTCCTCTATCAATAATCATTGCATGCCAATGATTACACATTTATTCAAGATATCTGGCTATGAGAGAGAGTACAGAAAGATGTTGATTCATGCCTTTCCCAACAGTATGAATGGGGGAATGAATAAAACATGTTGCGTTTCTTAATGATCACTTCCTAGTTGTATCTTTTAAATCTTATGTTCATATCTAACTTTATCAAGGTTTACAATAGATATAACAGATTTTGTTCCCTACTGCCTGGGTAGATGATGCAGTTATTGAAGGATTGTTCACTTACTCTCTTTTCTATCAACAATCATGACATGCCAGTGATAACAGTGAATACAGAGAAGAGTGGGTCCATGACTTGCCAAAGGCCATTACACCAAAGTGAACTGTCTCAGCCATGATGTAAACAATATGTGAATAAATTTGTTATATTTATTGGATTACATTCATATAACAGACAGAATAAAATGAAACAAATGATGTAATGACAGAGTATAAATGCGAATGGATGTAATGTAAAGGTATAAATGTTTAATGATAAAAGTCAGTGGAACCAGATGAGAATTATCCCTCCATCCTCTTGACCTCAGGTTCAGAGAAGTCAGAAACATCTCTGCAGTAGCATTTGATGCGTTGCCATCCAATTTACATACACCAGAGCCAACTTCAAGTTGTTAAAGAGATTCTTGCATTGGCCATTCGAATGAAAACCAAAAGTGTAATTTGTTTGTGTGTGAGTATAACAAATTTTGATAGTCAAAAAGATTATAAAATGTTTGTCATCTTAAAGTGGAGATTAAATCTAACTTTTTTATAAAATTCATGGTGTTTTCATCAGCATATTCCATAGTTGTCTTGTGGGAATGTATATCTTATCAGCACAACTGAAATGGACTCTTCAATAAGTTTCAATATAATACAGCACGTCTTTCTCACCATTGTACTCTGTTTTATTTTTGTCCTCAGACAATGAATCTGTTTTCAATGTTTGGGAAAGAGGAAATGGATTGGAGCTGTCTAATTGTAAGAGTTAAGAAAAATGGTGTAGTTTCCAACTTGCAATACTATTTCATAGGAACTGAATTATCCGAGACGAATTCCGGACTAATGTAGTGAATATATATCAAAAACTTCTTCTCGCCAGTATGATAACAAAAGAGTGAGCCATTTCACATTGTCATCTTTTCTTGTCTGCAGACAATAAATCTGTTTTCAATGTACTTTGTGCGTGAGACAAGTTTGAGCTCTCCATCTGTCGAAGTTAAGAAACTGATGCCATTTTAATAGTTGTAAAATTTGGATGTATTGTTTTTGAAGGTAGCCCTCTCTCTCTCTCTCTCTCTTGGTTAATCGTTTTCATCAAACCATTTTTGTATTTCTTAGGTGTTGTTTTCTCCAGTTCTTTGTCTGGTTACTGATTGCCCTTCTTTCATTCTTCTTTTCTAATATTCATTACCACTTTTATTCAATATGAACTGAACCCATGGAAAGCTCACAGATGTTGACAACTTAGATTATCAATTATCTCTGCCTCTGCTTTACTCTCATCCTGTCTATATCTTCTCATTTTCTTTCAATTATTTTTGGCTGGTCCATGATTTAATCTGTTATATGAATATGAATTAATTTCATGTGCAAAAGTTTTCTCACTGTCCTTAGTAAACTACCTAACTTTCTTGTCTGTCCATTCCTTTTCTACCCTCTTGATAAACTAATTTACTATCTTTTTCCCCCTTCTCTGCCCTATTAGACACTACCCAACTTTCCTTTCTCTCTCTTCCTACCCACTTATTAAATAACATAACTCCCCTCTCTCTCTGTCTCTCTTCCTACGCTTCCAGTAAACTACCTAACCCTCCTTTCTCCCCTTTTGTTTTTTTAGATAAAATGAAAATAAATAATAAAAAAATTTTTCCTACCTTTGATTTTGATCCTAAAATAAGAAAAAAAAAATTATCCTCGATTTTGACCCCTAAAGCCAAAGAAATAATTCCCTTTTGACTCAAATCTCTAAAAGTTTGGGAAAGAATTTTCCTTTAATTTTCATCCTAAAGGTGGAAAAAAAGAGTTTCCCTTGGAGTTTGAACTTGAGAAGTGGGAAAAAGAGAATCCCTCATTTATTTTGACTCCAACCCCCACACTAGAAGTAGAAAAATTAATCCACCCTCCATTTTGAACCCTAAAAGTGGAAAAAAGAAATTCTTACTTGATTCTGACCCTTGAGTGTGGAAAGAAGTGTTGCCCTCTATTTTAACTGGTGAAAGTGAAAAAAAAATTCCCCTTCTATTCTGAGACTAGGAAGGGGAAGAAAAGAATCCCCCAATTTTGACCCTTAAAAGGCAAAAGAAAAGAATTCCCTTCTCAATTTTGTCTCCTTAAAGGGGTAAAAAGAATTCCCCCTTGATATTAACCGCTAAATATATTAAATAAAGTAAGAATCATTCTAATATTTCATTTTTAATGTTAAATGTTTAATTTATAGTGATTTATGTTGTAATAAAATAAGTAATATTGTGAATAAAATGATTCTCTCTTGTGATGGGTCGATTTACCTGAACAATAAACTACTGAAAAAAAAAGATGTTGGAGTTGTGATTATTAATATTGTTGAGGATAATAAAGTTTAATTAAAAAGATAATTCCAATTAGTTCTGTAAATATGCTCGCATAATACCCAAACTTAATTACAGGATCATTTATGTATGGATTGTCTCTTCTGTCTAGGATTAGAGTACATGTGTACTTTACCTAGCAACAAATTGCCGCTACCCTAACTTCTGCCTCAGATCTGAGTGTAATATTTGCACACTCTGCCTGGGATCAAAAAGTCACTCTCTGGCACTTCTGCCTAGGATCAGGGTGTAGTGTCAATATGCTTATTGAAAAGTGTTATGCCCCCGTGATATATATATATATATATATATATATATATATATATATATGCATTGCATTTTATATATGTAGAATAGTTTGCCCATATCACCAAGATATGACTGCAGTATTTAGATAATTTTGCAACTGCAGTGTACTTTGAGAAATATCAGAAGCACTATCTTGCTCTGCATTTTCTTATTCATGTTCAATAAGAATGAATCCAGAATTTTTACGTTTACAAAAAAAAATAATCAAGAGTGATTATTATATAATTAGCATTCAATATTTATCTTCTTTGACAAATGTTATAGACAGAAAAAATAGACCATCAAATGGCGTATTATAGAAATAGATTAAAAAAAAAAACATCAAAAGATGCTTGAATATGTTGTAACCAACTATTTGCCATAATCATTTACTAAGCTTAGTAAGACCGCAGGGCCTGCTTGCCTTGGGAATCAGCATTGAAAATCTTGTGTTTGAACTGGGTTTGAACAGTGATCACTGGTACTGCTATACCAACCAGCTTTTCTTAGTCTGATTTTTGGTGGCAAAGTATAGTTATTATTGTACATTGACTCTTTCAGACCAGTTTCCTTGTCTTTGTTGTTCAAGCAGAAAGAAGGAAGGCCAGAGAGTTAAGTGGCCAAAATATAGTTCTGCTATGAAATAATCGATGTATCATTATAACAATGCCTTGTCTCGAAAATTCAGACAGAACGATTGTTAGAGGGTCCAGCAGCTGGAATGTTTCGAAAAAAATAACAAGAACAAGGAAACTTGGTTAAAAAAATCAGAGCAACAGAAATATTATAAGTCTACAAAAATACAGGAATTGGTCTGAAAGAATCGATGTATTCAGTGTGTGCTAAAGTTCCCACTGCCTTTTTTCAAAAAGTAGTGAATGAATGCATAGCAGAAAACTATCTTTTTTTTTTACTGGAAACTTTTGTACACACCTATTATAGCAGAAGGCAAGAGATTACAGCCGCCTGAACACTGTGGTGAGGACAACAAGGATGAAGAAGTTTAGCTTAGTCTGGCACAAGGCCCAAATGTGGGGCTGCCAGCGCAGATGAACTTCACTGCACTAGTTATGCTCTGCCAGACTATGTTTTCACCATCACCTAATGGTCAGACAACTTTACAACACACACACACACACACATATATATATATATATATATATATATATACAATAATATATAAGTCTTGGCACTGTAATAGAGTTACGTAGGAATTTTTTGAGTTGACTAATGAAGCAAATTGGACATACTAGAGAGATCTTCAGTGAGTAAATTCATCTTGGGTAGATATTTTAGATCATTTGCAAAAAAATTTCAGTGACATAATGGCAGATTTTCACTGTGGTGACCGAGTCAGAAAAAAATGACTTTTTAGTCAGATATTGGCATATTGTATATCATTAGAAAAGAAATATCATGCTGAGTAAAGTTTACAAGCACCCGAATGCTAGTTGTTCCAAGATATTTATCATCAAATGTTATAAACCCTTGTTTTAGAATGAAACACCCTTGTGGACTGATTGCATTAACAGAGGGGAGGTTGATGGATCCGCTCTAAAATGTAATCACTTTTTTCACTAGATATTGCTCACCTTACCAGAAAACATAATTGAAATTCATTGAGAACTATTGGGGATATTGTGTTGACAGACAGAACCTTTGGAATTGCTGTAAGGTTTGCCTGGATCCGCTCCAAAATTTATTCACTCCTTTCCTAATCTATTACTCTTTTCCATAAAATTCAATTGAAATTCATGAAGAGAACTTTTCAGCAAAAATCTGCCATTACAAAAAATGAAGCTAAAATATTTTTGCGACTGATCTGGAATGTTTACCCAAGATATTCTAATTCACTGAAGGCCCCTCTAGAATATGTCCAGTTGGTTTCAATAGTCGAATCAAAAATTCCTGAAGTGTTCTATTACAGCTACAGAACTATAATCTAAATTTTCCTATTCTGTTCTCATAATAAAGTCTGGAATCTTGTTTTCTTTTCAAGAGTATGCAACCATCGTAGGATGGCCAAATTAAGTCTCTATTGTATCTTATCAGTCCTTATCTTATCTGTTCCATTTACTCTTTGTTCAAATTTTCTATCAGCTTAGTTTTAGTTGACCTCTAGGTGAACAATCTAGAGCAATAACAACTTCTCCATATTCCTAAAGTCTGAATGAACTCATTGCTGAAAAAAAAGAAGATCTTTTCATCTTATAATTGAAAAAGAAATTCTGTATTAGTCTTTGTAAGATGTTTCTGGATGCATTTTGCAATGTATTATACCAACGTTAAGCAATGATAGCAATTGTTTGTCAAATATCTTGCATGAAATACAGAGTTTCTGTGTTGGTTATTTAGGGATTTGAACAATGATTAAAGACGCTATTCAAATTTTGACAGTTTCGTAACTGATGTAATTTCTAAAATGATTCATCTATATATCTATATATCTATCTCTATATATATGTATATATATGTTGTTGTTCTTTTTTTATATATATGCCAGCTGGTGCCGTGGGGTGGCCCTCCTAGAACCTTAAAAAATTAATCGTCTGGGGTCAAGTTGAGGGAATTAACCCATTTGTTATATTTGTCATTGAAAATAGTAATTTTAACCCTGAATTCCCCTGATCCTGTAGGGACCTTGGAGGCTATTGCATATATATATATATATATATATATATATATATATATATATCATAAGGAATGATGATTTAGAAAATAAATTTTTGCTCAGCCCGATTTACTCAGATAATGAGCGAACAGCGTTGATCGGAAAATGGAGAATAAACCTCAAGTGGGATATTCTGTATTTTCCATTTGATGCTGTTCACTCTCTACTGCAAGTAAATCAGTCTGAGTGAATATTTAGTTCCCAAATTGTCTTTCTTTATCATTCCGTCAAATACATTGTTTATTCATACATATATCATACATATAAACATCTTCAACAAAAGGTGAGCACAGCTATGCTGTACATATGAGAAATAAAGTAATTAAAAACTTCTGTCTAGGAATAGTGATCGTACTCTATAAAAAAAGGAGTGGATTCCAATAACTACTAAACTACTACTAACTAACATTTATAAACTATTCACAAAAATACTCACAGACTTGAGCTAAGCTTAGGTTGCACTTACGATCAGTTGCTGATTTGATTTTGTCAGATCGTCGATTCTTTGTGTCCATTCGGCAATCAAATGTTGACCTTATGATCTCGAAAAACGTCTGTGACCATGTTGCCAATTCCATCATAATGATGGGAATGTTTCTATTTTCTACGAACGAGTCAGATGTCGTAGCCAATCAAAATGGGAGGAAGAATTTTATGTCATTCCGTTTTCACCTAAATGAAAAATGCAATAAAAATAGCAACTTTTGTGTATCATCACAAAAAACTGTGGATGATTGATAATGCCTATTTTTACACTATTTTCAGGAAAACTTTTATTTCATTTTTACCTCATTTTTGATGTATTTTTATTTATACATTATGGTCGTGTGATGCCAGACTTTTCTGCAGTGATTTTGAGTTGAGTCATCGCGACATGAGTATTGAACATCTCGATCTCTGATTAAAGAATCTAATCAGTAGAAGTTTTGTGAAAATTGACCTGAGTTCAACTCATAGTACAATCGGCGATAATTTGATCAGATCGTAGGGCAACCTAAGCTTGGCTTAACAGGCTTTCGAGATGAAAAGAAAAAGAAGTAAGACAAGGGGATGCTATATCACCTGAACCATTTACCACAAGTCTTACAGAAAACTGAACGGGAGGGAATGGGAATAAACACTGACAGAGAATATTTAAACTATATGTGATTTGCTGATGATATTTCCGTGCCATCATTTTGGAAGAATTATGAAAGAAGTCCATTGATTTAAATCGGAAAAGTAAAAAAATCAGGCAAAGATGAACAGACTGAAGTTCATTATAAAAGTAATATACAACGATGAAGTATCTAAAAAGACTCTAAGAATAGAGAGCAAGGCCCTAGAAGAGGTTGATTAATATATTCACCTAGGAAAGGTGATAAAGACCATGCAAGTGAAATGAAATGATGCTAAACAATTGATAGATCCATGAGAAGAGCAATGCTTGGAATAACTCTAAGAGATAGTCTAAGATCAACATGGATCAGACATAGGACTAGAGTGAAGGATATACAAATAATTTGGCAACAAAAATGGAGATTGGCTGAACACTTAGCGAGAAGAGATGATAAGAAATGGAGCAAAATACTGACTGATAGGTGCTCAGGGAACAGTAAATGTAGTAGGATAAGACCAGACACTAAATAGAGGAATGAGATTTAAAGGTTTGCTGGTAAGACATGGCAGAGATTAGCACAATTGCGTTCGTCATGGATGGAGATGGTAAAGACCTTTGTCCAGCAGTGGACTTACAATGGCTGCTGCTGATTGTATGCGTGTGTATATATATATATGTGTGTGTGTGTGTGTGTGTCCTATACAAGATGCCATATTGTCATCTTCCCTACAATATTAACATAAACTGAACTACCTTGTTTTTGTTTTTTTCTCTCATATTTTCCTAAGTAGATGTTGCATGTTGAACTTGACTCAAAATCTATCTTTAACCTTTTTTTGACCAAGAAGAGCCAAATTGGTGGGTTTGGTCGTAGTATATTCCCCATTGGCCCCATTTTTCAAGTTTAGCTGAAAACCAAGTCTTTGAATGTTGATTTTCAAAGTAGGCAAGACCTTACCAGATGGAAGATTCAGTAGCAGCAACAGCTTTTTCATGATCATCGTTGGACATAGACTTTCCCCAAGATTCGCCAGACCTCAATTGAAAATTAGTAAAACACAATCATCTCTGGCATTGTGTCTAAGCTAAGCTTAAGAAATGAAATTCTTCTGGCTAATATCATCTACCTTTTATATAGATTATTTCAGACTGTTGTCCTCATCTTGGTTCATCTTATTGACAGAACATTTTGGTTGTACCTTACAGCATTCTCCATGTGGATGTTGTTAATAGTGAGGGTTTGGAGTGCTAGGACAAGGTCCCCCATTAGCACATGGGGGTAGAATGCCCTCATTCCACTATCCATTTTTGGGTGAGAGAATCCCTTTGGTCATGATCATATTGATGATCCCTCATCTAAAAATACAGATTTTCTAATCTTGTTTCTACCAATGTATCTTTCAACTTTCCCGATTATCTGTCATTCAAAGATGAGTCATTGTTATTATTCCATTTGTTGTTTGGTTAAGTATTTTCATCTGTAAGGAATAATGGCATTGATTCATCTCAGAATTAATTAATATTTTTAAAATATAATAAAATGAGACATAATCTATAATTCATTTCCCTTTTTAAGGGAAATTAATTTTAAATTAGGCTTCTTCAGGACATGGTATCAGGAAATATCGCTGATTATGTGTACAGGTGCAAGACAAGGTGATGATTGTGGAAAAGTTTCTAAAAATAAGATTCAAAGTAGCCTTTATGGTTCAGTTTCCAGACAAATTTTTGTTATTTATATGTTTAAATATCAAGTTTAATGTGTGAATGTGAAGGAATGAAATAACTAAACTGAACTTCATATGAATGGACATATGTTTATGTATATACATTTGATGATAGCTCCAAAAAGGGGTAAGATAAGGTGATACCAGCCCACCCAAACCTTCACAGCCTTTCTCGAGATGATCTTCCGAAATCTACTCTGGGAAAATAAAAGAATCAGAATAGACAGCGAATCGTAAACTATCTCAGATTTGCATACAACCTCGTCTTTTTTGCAGAGAACCTTCACAAGCTTCAACTAATGCTAGATGAACTGAATGAATAAAGTAAGAAAGTTAGCCTTCAGTAAAACAAAGGTCATGTGCAACAAACATGATTGAAATAAATACACAAAGACGGACGATAAAAGACTGATGATGAATATTCCAACACAGAAAAAGTCACCCAGATTCAATTAATATACATTCATGCAATAGAGTAAGTGAAGTGATTCCCAAACTGGGGGGCCACAGACTTCTTCATTATTGTAAGATATTAGTAAAAAGCATTATGAATAGTAGTTCACCTACTGAAATTTCTGAAACTCCATCAACCTCAAAGCTATGCTCCTGAATATGCCTCATTGACGACTATTACCTTTTCCGCATTAAATTCCAAATATTTGGATGGTGTAAACTATTTTCTCAGTTGCGAAACTACCATCACGTTAATGACAAGTTTGCCGCTTTCATTTCTTCAACACTAACCCTCAACACTTACCCTAACCCAACCCTAAACCTTAACCCTAATAAGATTAAAAAGGTGAAAAGGCTGTGATCAGAAAAAATCTGTTACCCAAAACATTGACCCTAACATGAATCCTAACCCTGGAGGTATAGCAAAAAAGGATGTGAAATGGGTCAAGTCACAGCCAGATGCAGGTGTGAAGGGGGCAAAGTTTCTTTTGACTTAATATGCCTGTTGATAAATATTTATGTTACTCCCTAGAATATAGTGCAATTGCCCCTGATCACTGTCTTTGCTCCCAGTCACTGAGGGACCTTGCTACATCGCTGCTTAACACAAGTTCAATCCTAAACCTTAACCCTAAATCCTATAATTTGTAGTTAAATTAAATAAAATAGTTTTAAATGGTCAAGTTTGCTACTTTCATTTGAAAGTGAAATTCTTCCAAAAAAATGAATTCATGGTATTGCTTTTAATTGTACCGACACCATGGTGTAATAAGTACCTGAGGATTCTTTAAGATGAATTCACTTATAACTTTTCTGTAAACGCAGATACAAGTGGATGAATTTTGGTTTACCTAGTCTATAAAGCTTTACGGCTGAAAGAACTAATGATTTTACTAAATATATATATATATATATATATATAAATATATATGATTATAAGTTGTTCTTACCATTGAGCTAAACAACCTTCGGTTATGCAAAGGCACAAATAACTATTTCAAATTTTCCACTTGCTTATTCACAGTCTATTTCCGCTCTATCTGTTTCTTTCAATGTAACAATTATCTTATTTAGAAATGTATATATGATCTAAAAGAATGATGATAAACTGCATTATATTATAGTTGTTTATTCTATTTACATTGTGTAGGCCAAATGATACATTCACCATGTAATATGGAGGATCATTTCAAATAAGAGTTTCAATATAATATAACGCAATTCATAATCATTCACTTAGATCCTATATCCTTTTCTTAATAACATATATATGTATATATAGATATATGAATAATAAATAATAATCACATTATCTCAACATCCATTTGAAACTGTTGTTTTCTTAGAAGAGCTTTGAATGTGATGTCTATCTTCTTTGGTTTTCAAGGTATTACGGCGATAATAAATGCTAAATAAAATATGATGGATATAAAATGTATTAGAAACCAAAACCCTAACTAAAACATAAGTTTCTTCTGTTTACAAGTGAGTCTGGTTGGCTATGTATGTATGTGAAGTGTATACAGGCTGTGCCAATGAAGCCAGAGAGCTGAAAATTTGAGTATTTACTCCTTAGTAATGTCTAGATAGATCTGTTTCTTTTTTCTTTCCCTCCCACACACGATAAGATTTTAGTGTGCTTTCAGTTTACAATGTAATTTTATGCTAAATGTATCCCTTAATTTGTGTACAGCATTCTTTTTGCTTGCTTTTTTTTAAAAATTCAGACTCTTTTTGTGATCATCACCCAAGAAAAGAAGAAGGAGCGATTAATTCATTTATCACACTTTTTTTCATATTTTTGTATTGATCACACCCAACATCATGGTATGCTGTCAAAAGACATCGGTTGCATGACATTCTCTCTCGAGTGACTGACCAAACCTGTGTCTGTGTATTTTATATTTTCATATGTTGTGTATTACTATTTAAACAGATACGATTTCTACTAAACATTCAAGTCAAGGACTGCTTAGTTATTGACAGGAGGCCTGCAGTTTTGAAGCAGAAAACTTATGTACAAATGTTTCATTGTGTTTGTTTGGAAGTTTCAGTTATACAAAGTAAAAAAGCTTTTCTAATTTGAAAAAAGATTCACGAATAACTTGTGATTTTGCATGCTTCCCTTGATGTGCAGAAAGTTTCCCCACTAAGGTGTTTTCCATTTGTGAATACTTATGAATATGGAAATAGAAAAATCTTACTGTTCACAGTTCCGGCAACCATTATTGGCACCCTTGAATTTTTGTATGATCTGAACAATATCTTGAGAAATAAATGAATACTAATCTTGTATCATCAGAATATTTCAAAAGGAAGTCTGAAGTAATTCAGTAAAAAAAAAAAAAATCAAACAATATTTTCCAACTTATAGGTAGTAATTTCTAAGAAGAACAATTTATGACCTAGGCAGTGATAGAGGTACCCTTCATACCAAATCTTTTTGCACACCATTAGGCAACAATGACAGCCTCAAAATGTTTCTTGTAACCATCTAAAAGCTTTTTGCGGCTATCAGCTAGTACTCTCAGCTCCCACTGAAAGATTTCCAATGGGATTGATACCAGGACTCATTGCTGGCCATTTTAAAACAGTCCATTGTCCCCCTTTTCCAACTATTATTGTATGTGTAGCTATATTAAGGATCTCTCCTCATCCCCATAGGATTTTACAAGTACGATCTAGCAGATAATTGCTCAGAACCATGAAATTAAGCTGGTCATAGGGTTTATCTGCAAAAATGTTTGAAGTCTGAAGTTGAGAGCCAAACAGTTTTTTTTTTTTTATGGCAATTGTGATATAAGTGTCGCCAATTATTTAAAAAGGGGGTCTGGAGGGAGAAAAGTTTATAACCACATATTCAATGGCTTAAAATGCGTCTAAAATATAAATACTGCATTCAGAAAAAAAAAGACAAACAAATGCTTAAATAAAATGCTGTTACTTGGCCAAATCAATGTTCAAAGATTTGTTGCATATGTGATAGAAAACTTTATCAAACCTTACTATTCTGTTAAAATCATAGCGCTTCTGAACATTTACCACTTCTTTGAGAGTTCACAGCACCCCTGGGTGGGATCTACTGCTCAAATTGAGAATCAATGGTCGAGTCGGAAAAGTAGGTCCATGGGAATCCCCCAGTTTTCTCTTTGACACTGGTTCTTTCTCAATGCATGAAGTTTCTATTTTATGATTCTGCATGTTAACAGGCTAAAATAAAGTTCCATGGAGTTCGTTTTTAAACCTATATTACCTTGAGTGCAAATTCAAACCCAGACACTGAAGAGATGGAAAATCATATAACTTTGGAAATAAAAAAGATACAGAGACAAATAGACTCATTTTTCCATACAATTCTGATGAGAGGGATTCAGAAAAGTGGTTATTATTAAGATTAATCATATTTTGAACCACATTTCAGGGTAACATTGCAGAAAAGTGAAAGAAATATTGATAAATCCGATTATATGTTTTCATATATACACTAGATACCAATTTGTTTGACCTGTAATCTGTTTATTTATTTATTTTTTTAATGCTAAAGGTGTGTCTCTCAAGATTCTGCCTGTTAACAGGCTGTAATGATGCCCCATGGGGTTCATTTTGACCCTATAGTATATCTAGTGAGAAACCAGACATTAAAAAAACAGGAAATCATATAAATTCCGAAGTAAGCACCATACAGAGACTAATGGACACATTTTTCCTCACAATATCTGTTGCAGAGAATTCAGAAAGATGGTTATTGTTGAAAGTCAAACTCACTCATCTTGACTTTATATCATGACCAAAAAAGCAAAGAATGTTGAGAATCTGATGATATTTTTATGTATACAAATGGACCAAAAGAAAAGGATCAAGTTAATTTTCTTTAAGTTGTTATTTCGAGTCTTCTTTCTCTCATTCTTTCATCCCTTTCTCTCATTCCTCGTGCCCTTCTTTCATTGCCCAGATTTCTCATGCTGCCCAGATTGGCTCAGTATAGGCTCAGTGGCAGCTACAGCTCTTTGTGTATAATATATATATATATATATATATATATATATATATGAAAGAGAGAGAGAGAGATAAAGGCCTGAGTGAGATTAGTATAAACATTGAGAGGTCTTTATGAAATAAGCATAGATGGAGAGGTCTGAGATAAACAGACATAGAAAGGTCTATATGAGATACACATGGACATTGAGGTCTGTGAGCTAAGCATTCACAGAGAGTGGTCTACGTGAGCTAAGCATTCACAGAGAGTGGTCTACGTGAGCTAAGCATTCACAGAGAGTGGTCTACGTGAGCTAAGCATTCACAGAGAGTGGTCTACGTGAGCTAAGCATTCACAGAGAGTGGTCTACGTGAGCTAAGCATTCACAGAGAGTGGTCTACGTGAGCTAAGCATTCACAGAGAGTGGTCTACGTGAGCTAAGCATTCACAGAGAGTGGTCTACGTGAGCTAAGCATTCACAGAGAGTGGTCTATGTGAGCTAAGCATTCACAGAGAGTGGTCTACGTGATATCCTTTTGTGTATATTCTACCAATTCTTGTTGATTTTCATTTCCAATTCTTCTGTTTCAGAATCCCGAATCCATGAGAACCAAGATGGAAGTGCTTATTATGCGGATACAAGTAAGTTAACCATAATCTAAAAGCAAGGAATAGTATGAAAATAATGATTTTTTTTTTCAAATGGCTTGATAGATAAAAGCTTTGATCAAATGCATCTAGTTATCAGTTGGTTGTGAGTTAATCCCTCGTTTAAGCAGTGAAAAAAATATATTCTGGAATAAACAAAGATGTATTAACTCAGAAGAATTAACTGATATGAGATATCCTCTAGCATGACAGCAAAATAAAAACAATCCACTCCATTGATGGGATAAAGGGTTTGTTTTTTCTATCTTAGTTATGGCTTATCCTCAGTTATTATTAGCAACGACAAAGGTTTATTTTGCAAAGCTTATTTATTTGTTAAGGAAATTATTTTCAAAAACTCTGTGAAACTCACTAAGTATATAAACTAAAAAAAAAAGTGTCTGTTAACTTTCCGTGACTTCATTCATTTTTTCTTCAACTTTCTCTGTTATGTCTTAGAGTATGAATTTTTAACTAGTCATTTTAACATGAGCAGATTGATGCTTTTCATGACAATGTTTAAGTCATTACATTCTACAATCATCTTCAAGTTTGCAGCATGGATCAGAAATGAAGTAATCTCCAAAGAGATTTAAACTTGCGTTCAACATCCTAATTGTGTATCCAACGTGGACATTTGCTCTACCAGTTAGGCCACTGAGACCAACCACAAATAATCAAATGTGGAATATGTACCCATGACTGTTGATTAGATTCTGCTTAGCATGTTTGTCTTTATGGCCAAATCTGTAACGGTAGTGTCCATATCAGAGGCATTCCAAGGATGTGGGGTTCAAGTTGAAATCTTGTTAGTGGCTACTTCTTTATTCTTAATCCATGCTGCTGACTTGCAAATTGATAGTGTAAGACTTAACTAAGGAAAATTTCATATGATCTTGTCGAATTGAAGGAAATTATACCTATAATTATTGTTGCTTTATAATCATTGAATTGATGTTGAGTTATAAGATTGAGATAGTTGCTTTCTATTTACAGTAATATTTGTGTATAACATCCACCCCTAATTATGGACTATAAAATCCTGCAAAAAGGAAAGGACACCTCTTGTGTATAATTTATACTGATTTTTCAGTATTTGTAGTGACTAATTTAGCCTTTGTTCAACATTTTATCCTGTTTGCATTGACTGAAAATAAGATTTTATCTAATTTACATTATGTTTAGATACACAAAATTTACACGATACTTACAGATTTAAACTCTTTATTACACATCATCACTTAGCTTGGACAGTGATATAAAATACCTTTGGCCATCCCTCTCTGGTAACTTACGTGCACATTATATGTGTATGTGGGAGGGCGATTACTATTGTGCAATAGTTAGCGAGTACCATTTGATCTTCACTAGGTTCCTAACTACTGAAGCCTTGTTCCAGATCAAACAAAGCTTTATATATATATATATATATATATATATATATATACATAAAGGTACCTATAATAACAAAATGGTTACCAAGCTCTTCTTGCAGACCAGTTGACTCCTGTAAAAGTTCAATCCATACTGAGTACCCTACTGTATTGTCCTTGTTCCAGACTAATCTTAGCTTAATAAATAACAATCTATGTATGCATCAAAAAGTGACCCAGCATAATGGTTATCCATGTGGAAAACAGAATTGGCAAACTGTGTTCGAATCTTGATTGAGGCATGAGTCCATATCCCTATGCTATATCCTATTGCAAGATATCTTGACAAAACTTGACCTGTCATGATGACTGGCAGAGAAGAGGAGGGATGAGTGAGCATTTGGCAAACCACTCTCCCATACTTATTGCCCAGGCTGTAATAACTGTACAATGTTGGTACACCCATTGTCAACCTTGACCGGGGCCAGCATCTGTGTTCATTTGAGGCTAATATGTTCATTTCATACTGATGCCCACAGAAAAAAAATGAATCCGCTTCTCTCTTGAATTTGTCCTATCAGCAGATATCTTGAAGAATATCTTGTAATGAGATCTGGGCAAAATTCCCCACCATGAATACTTTGCATGACTAACTAGTATCAGTGAAAAAAACTGGCAACTCCTTCATATTCAGCCTTGATAGGGTCCAATAAATGATTTATATATATATGGTAAGAGAATGCATGAGGTTTATCCAACATGATGGTGAATTTAATAGACAATAAGGAAAACTCAAAAATCAAGAGGAATGGATGGTATCTATTTCCGTCAAATGTTTCAGGGAAACTGGTTTCTCCTACTGGAAAACATCAAATGGGGAAAAATGATTAAATACACATATAACAAGATTTGGAAGGGGGTGATGTGGTTATTACTATTATTATTATAGTTCAAAAGGGGAATGACTACGGATAGTGGAAATGAGAAAGATTTTTTGTGTGTGTATGTATAGTTGAATCTAGTGATTGTGTTATTGAGAAAATTGTATGTGATGTTATGTGTTGGTGATTCATGTGTTAGATGTTTTTTATGTATGAGTGTGTTGTTGGTGTGTTGCCAAGGGGGTGTGTATCTACATCGGTATTTGCTTTGTGTGCATAATCTGAGATTTCAGAAGAGTGCAGGTAGTGAATATTTTATTCGTTCTCTTTTAAAAATGTGTTGGTTTTATATTTTTGATTTTTGTACTAACCTGTTGAGAAGGAAAATGAGTCTACATTGGTATTTTGCTGAGTGAATACATATGTAGGTAGGATATTTAATTTGAAATAATGATAATATCCATGCATCATCTTCTCACCTCTCCTCTCCAAACCTTGTTAATCATGTATTTTATCATTTTTCCCATTTGATGTTTGACAACAGGAGAAACCAGTTTCCTGAAACATGCTACAGAAATGAATACCATTCATTTATATTGTCTATTAAATTTATCATATACATATATATATAGAGAGAGAGATATATACAGGGTGTTTGAAAAAAGATGCAACTATCTTTTAAACAACTTATATTTAAACTATTTTTGATCTAAAAACTATTTTTGAAGGATACAGATTACAAAAAAAAGATGCTCATTCCCTATAAAATTCAACTTTACAAAAGATGTTAAAAATGATTTCTTCAAACCTGGATACAGGCTCATATACTTTTCATTACATTAGAAAACGAGACAACACAAAAGAATGGATGCTCTTATGTGGCTAGCACATGAAGCAATCATTGCGACTGCTAAATACTGTTGTCTGTGAGTACAGTGTTGCAATTTGATTAATATTGCAACATGAAATGTATGTGTGCATAAATTCTACTCTCTTATTTTTAGGAATGCATCCTTTATAAAACACTGTGCATGTGTGGGTATCTGTGCTCCACATGACTGCGACAAGATTATTTTGGGGTGTATAGAATTTTTAATGTTTATGTAAACGTAACTGAGTGAATCTCATGATTTACAAATTGCCTGTGCTTTCGCAAGACACCTGCTCCCCACCTTGAAAAATGAGAGATAAAGAAATGTCACAGGTAAAAAAAATGAAATTGTATGCTAGGTGCAAAGCAAAGCTAACACCTTCACTCTACCACTTCACAATCTTCATACAGTCATCAAAATCAATATGGCCAAATAAGTAAAAAGATTTCAGGGAATTAGGTGTTTGGTTTTTTTTCTCTTTTTTTTTTTTTTTCAAGCTTTGAAGTTACAATTTTTTTTTTTTTAGATGATAGCTTCTCACTTCTTGAATGGTTGACCTTTGATACATTATATTCCTGTACTTTTAGTGGAGTTGGAAAAATTTCATTAAAAATGAAGTATTTGAAAAAAATTCATCTATACTTATATTAGTGGAGGTTTGTGGTTATGTTTCCCTTCTTCTCACAAACGGTGCATTGCAATTAGAGCTAATGATTCAAGGTACCCCTGAAATGCACAGGATTAGATCATGCAAATAGAATCCTGATTTATTACATTCTGAGAGGTTTTGAGGGAGGATTCTGTTTAGTTATCATCATCAGCAGCAGCCTTTTAGTGTTAGCCGTTAGATATAGACCTTCTCCAAGATTCATCAGACCTCTCTATCATGGGCATCACAGAGCCAGTAATCTATGAATTTATCTAGCTTGTCACACCATCTTACTTTCTGTCAGCCACAATTTCACATATGATCACTGGGGATCCACATTGTGAGTAATGATGTCTGACAATGCTTAACTGGACCCTCAGTCTGTGGAAAACGCTGTGATGTCTTATTAGAACATCTATTCTCTCCAGATTTATTCTATGGGAATTTTTTTCACACGACTAAATATTTTGATGACACTATTCTTCATAAGTTTTTTTTTTTTTTTAAATGCTAATCATTTTTCCACATCAAAAAATTTGGAGGAGTTGGGGGTTAGAGAGGAACTTTCACTTTAAGGGGTCAAAATCAAGGGGGGGTATTTTTTAGGGGTCCTAATTGAGAAGGAAACTTTTTTTTTCAAATTTTGGGGTCAACCTTATTTTCTTTCTTTTAGAGGCCAAATAGATTAAAATAGAGGGGGAATTTTCTTCTTTTTTTTCGCTCTCAGAGATCAAAATTGAGGATGAGCTTTTTTTTTTTTTTTCAATTTTAGGGGTCAGAATTAGAGGATGGAACTATTTTCTCTTTTAGGGGTCAAAATTGAGGTGGAATGTTTTTCGACTTGAAAGAGGGGAGAACTTTTTCTCCTTTTCTACTTTCTATACATATTTCAGAAGTAAACATTTTGCATAAGTGTTATAGCAGAACACACAAGTATCAAATCAACTTTTTGAATTATTGATATCATTTGTATCCACACATCTATATGTCAACATTAGATTGTATGTATACATGTTTGTATATATGTCAGTATTTATATGTGTGAACAAGTCTATATAAGCACTTATGTATATTTGTGTGTGTAATTATAGATATATATACATTTATATTTGTACCTGTATTAGTGGTGGGCAGAGCTAATGAAAATGCTAAATTGATAAACCACTAACACTTTAAAGAAGCAAGGATAACCACCAAGTGATAACTTTCATTTTAGGAATTTTGCTTGGGTTCAGTTTTTATTCTCTAAAACCCTTGAAAACAGACTTCGAGAGCTGAAATTTAATATGTTGTAGCTTAAACATAGAGCTATAAATAAACTGTTTGTTGAACTGATGTTTAATTTCATTTGTTCATCAACATCTCATATTGGCATTCTATACCTTTCTATACCTTATTAAGTTTCAGCTCTCTAGATCTGTTTACGGTAGAGCAAGCTCGACTTTCAAGAACAAGAAAATTCCACTAGTCCTAAGGAGAAGGGTATACAACCAATGCATCTTACCAGTAGTCATCTATGGAGCTGAAACATGGAACCTAACCAAAAGATTGCCCCTCGAACCATGCAACATACGCATGAAAGAATCATGCTCAACCTCACGTGGAGAGATCATAAGATAGCACAATATATCAGGGGAAAAAAAACAGGAGTCCGAGACATCAAAGAAACTGTTAGAATACTCAAATGGTAATGGGCTGGATTTGTTGCAAGAATGTCAGACAACTGCTGGACATCATGACTCATAATATGAATCCCTAGAGATCATATGCAAAACTGTGTCCCAACAGAAAGTAAGATAGTGTAATAAGCTAGATAAATTCAGAAAGTACTGGCTCCGTGATGCCCACGATAGAGAGGTCTGGCGAATCTTGAGTAAGGTCTATGTCTCACAATAGACAATAACAGGCTGCTGCTGATGCTGATGATCTGTTTTGAAGGGTTTTAGAGCCAAAAAAACAAACCAAAGCTGAATTCATATAACAAGAATTAGCAGTTATTTCTGTCTCCTCTAAATTTTCAGCAGCTTCTCAGTTTAGTGTTCTTGGTAACTGAATCCACCCATGGTATGTATTTACACATGTATATGTGTGAAAAACTTTGTATATACAGACAGGATTAATGCACGCACATATATACATGATGTATATACACACATATATATGTATATGTATGTTCACTTACATATAGCTTCATGTATAGATAGATACCCAGATATACACAGACACTGGGCTTATTTAATGAATAGGTTAGTTGTGCTTTTTTAACTAATGCCATTGATCAGTGCTCAAACCCAGCTAAAGCTAGGATTTTGGATACTGATTTTCAAGGCAAACAAGTTCACCTCACTTGAAAGATTTGTCCAACACAATCGTCCCAACTTGTATGTGTGTATTCTATCTTAGGTATCATTAAAATTAGAGAGAACTTTGTTGTCAGGTCTAGTGTCAGAGGCATAGCTGGGAAGGAATGGGGGGGGGTCTTGTCCCAAGACCCCGTCGCACAAATCCCCAGCTACATCTCTGTCTAGTGTGTTAAAATTAGTTTCTTCCAAACGTGGAAACTGCTCATTCCTCTATGTCTCTCTGCATTTGCTGTATTTGATCATTCCTCAACTTCCACTCCCAATTGGTTTCACACTTTCATTTCTTATGATCGCCCAATGCTGCTATTCTCTTCTACAAATGGGCACCACCACCCAAAGAGCATTGGCAGTTGCCTCTCTCGGCTCCCCAGGCTATTTGCTTCACTCTTAGCAGGAAGTGACTTGGCAGTCTCTTGGCAGGTCGGTATATGATTCCAGTGGACCTGAGGAGACAGCCACATCCGTTAGTTGACCGTTCTATTGGCCAGGTTATTGGCATAGACCTGATTGGGTGCAGCAGATGAATTTGCAGTAATTTTGAGAAATGAACAGTTTCCAGATGTGTGAGGAAGAGGCTCCATAAAGGCTGTGTTAAAAGTTGTGTATTATGGGGACTAAATTTAACACATTGTGTTTAATACATTGAAAGCTGAATTAAAAGTGTCAGATATGCTAGAAATTGGTTTATAAATGCTGCATGAAAATTTCTGCATTATGGGGACTAATTTTAACACATTGTATTGAACATATTAAAAGCTGAATTAAGTGTCAAATGTGGGATGAATAGGTTCACGGCAGTACTTCATTATTGGGCGCTTATTCTGATATATACCTTGGTATAGTGAATTTTTTTTTTAAAACATTTGGTTTTACAAATTTTCCACTTTAAAAAAAATGTGTGCTCCAACAATTTTTCTATGCCCAAATCTTTAGTTATCTCAGCTGATCTTTCTTTTTCCCTCTGGTTGTAGACATTTATCTTTTGTGGACCTCACACATTAAATTATTTTAAATAAGTGCTTTGAGTGGCTAAGAGGTATGAATTGTTTAAAAGTGTTGCAGAAATCCAAATGGTTGAATGGAATAAACATTAAAGGTTAAAGTTATGCTTGTATGATAGAGTTGCTATGCGCCCCTGTTGACTAAGATCTAATCCTGTTTTTCTGGAGAATTTTTTTTAACAGTATTAATTCTTTTTTGTATTTTAGCTCGCATTGCCCTGGTTGAAATCATATTTTCTAACTTATTCTAAAGCTCTACTTCTAATAAAATATGATTTGCTTTCAAATGATTTAAAATTTGTGTCACTTGTTACCAATATAATGGAGTCAGTGTGTAATAAAGCTATGTTTATTATCACTATTAAGACCTTGGAGATTTGTTCAAAAATTATAGATATCTACTTAAAATTCAGCCTTGTATTATATTACCAATACAGAGGAGTCAAAGTGTATAAGTTACATTTATTTCCAAAATTAGAACCTTGGGCGTATGATTAAAATCAATAGGGCTATATAAAATCTAATGTTCATGCTAAATAAAAAGATATGAAGTAGTGTAACAGTTATCAACATGAAAAACCGAATCTGCAAAGTGAATTTAAATTTTTGCCAAGGCTGCTTATGCTTAGTACTAATACTTTATTGATATGTTCGGTGCTGAACAACATTTATGTTATTTTTTTCTCAAGTTCACACTTTGTCTTCATTTTGTCCTCTGCACTTTACTAATTCCTGATTTTCAGCAATGTTATTTTGTCTCAGTGGAATCTCCTTTGTTCTAGTCTTGGCCTATGCATGCTTGAGCTAATTTCTACACGCTGGTGTTGAAGATGTTGATATTATTAGTAATACTACAATTATGCATGATTAATGTAAATTTCCATCATTTATGATAGTTTTTCAAATCGTTGTAATCTGTGATATCATGAGTAGGATTTATGAAACAAAGGCATGAATCCAGATCACTTAGTTTTGTCCAATCACCGGATATTTTGACAAAATGTGTCTTGTCTCTGGCATGTCGATATAGTTGATGGGAAAGTGAATGGATGAGTAAGCACTTTGGCAAACCACTCTCCCATAACTACTACCTAGACAGTCAACTAACTAATATCAATACAAAATGACATTACTTTTGTTAATTTTTTGTTAACTTCTGCATACTTGTTGATTTGAATAGATTTTAAGTCGTCTTGAATAAGTAGTGAATATATGCCCCAGAATATGCACACACCCACACACCCATACCAACTGTGATTCTGATGCCAATAATTTTTCTTCTCTTTGATCTTTCATTTTTTCTAGGCTGATGTGTGCCGTGCAATTGAAGAACTTGACGGAGAGAAAACGTTTATTGTTGATAAATGGGAACGTGCTGAGGTACGTAGTGTGTTAAGCCTCCAGAAGCCGCTGATCTCATTCATTTGATTCTTGAAAACAGTATTTCTGGAACTTTGCCAGTGGCTATTTCCCAGTGGGCATTTGTCATTCTCTTCTCCAACCCCTCCTCCACCTCCCCACCTCACCTCTCTACTTTTTTCCTTGCAGGAGAATAAGAAAATGGCCAGGGCACTAAGTTTTGAAGAGAAAAAAAAGTCTCTCTTGCTCTTTTTTTTTTTTCTATCCTTTCCAATTTTCTTTTTCTTCTTCCCCCCCCTCTCTCTCTCTCTCTTCCGTACAATTCCCTTCTCTTTCCTCAGAATTTTCTTTCACAGTCCATTTGTACTTTTTCTATGCTCATCTTTCTTTTTCTTCTTTTCTTTACCTCTCTCTTCCTTTTAGAATCTTTCCTCTTCTTTCTTCTCTCCACTTTTCCCTTAGACCGCTCCTTCTTATCTCCTTTCTCTCTTCATTCTATTGTTTGCTTTAATTTAATTCTCTCTTTCTTTGCCCTCTCTCATCATCTTATCTCTCCTCTTTTCTTTCTTTCTTTCTCTTTTATTCTTATTGTTTTTTTAGTTGTCATTGTTACACATAATTGTATAAATAACTTTTCCCCACCTTTTTCAATCAAGAAGCCAAAAGATTGCAAGAAGTCCTCTAGCAGAAGCCACCCAAGTTTTAGCAATGTTCCATATATGAGCAAAATGCACTTGTCTTACTTTTCTTGAGACAGATGCATTGTTCACTCATTCTAGTCAACGTTTTAAGTGAAGGTAATTGGTTACTATGGCAACCAAAGATTCGAAGAAGGAATTTAAATCAGGCGAACGCAAAAGACACTGACAAACACAACCAACAAAAAGTCAACGAACGCTGTGAAATTCAGGTGTCAGCTTTTAGTGAAGACAGACAGTGCCATCAATTTTTAGAAGCTTAATTGTTTAAGCTTAAAAATCTATTTTTCACTGGCACCGGTTCTTCATTCTCCACTCCTAGTTTGTCCCCAAAGACTGTAAAAACAGACATTTACGACCAGCTTTAAATTGATGACTGCACGTTAAATAGTTCTTTAGTTCAGTTTGATGGAACCCTATTTTTTTTCTGTTAGTTTTTGTTTTTTGTTTTTTTTCTTTAGATTGAGGTCTTTGTTTTATTTTCTCATTGTTGGCGTATTCATTTTTCTGTCAAAAATAATATTTTGTCATTTATTTTCCAGTCTCTATTCTATATTATGCATTGATTCTATCAGACAAGTTTCCCCGTCATTGTCATCTTTATCACTATATCATGGTTTCTGTATCTTTTGGACTCCTTTCTGTCTGAATTTCTGAGATGTGGTGTTCTTACAATTATATATTCTTTTGGACTAGTTTTCTCATCTTTCTCATTTTCATCATGATGTTCCAGTTTCTGTACTTTTCTCAAGGGTTAGTGACATTTGGAAATTTTCAAGACTTTCAATTCCGAAGAAGGCCAAAAGATACAACAGCTGAAATGATGAGATAAAGACAGCAAAGATGAGGACATTGGTCCAGACAAATCAATGTATATTATTAATAGCACATTTTCTCTGACCTTCTGGCAGAATAAATTATCATAATCATACAAATGACAAAAAACAATTTTTGGCATGAGGAGATATCAACTTTCACTGTTTTGAACTGGATATAGATTACGCACATTTATCAATCACCACTATCCAAAACAGACCAGTTTAATCACTGTTGCTGGGTTTAGGTCATTCATATGTTCTGACATTTCTATTTATTTATCTATGTATTCATCTGGACTTTGCCCAGCTTTACCGTTCGTATAAGAAACTTGATATTTCATACACTCTTCTCAGTAAGTTTCAAAATTTTTTTTTTTCGTCTTTTGAAAATTCTCCTCAAAAATAGCTTTTTAGTAGGGGTTCATTATGCAATGTAAGTTCATCCTAAATTGTGTCTGCTTGTTTTTTGAAACTTCAGTGATTACAGCCCAACAAAAGGCAAGAGAAGTAACATTCATTGATTACCCCTTTATCCAAGTTTTTAATTGATCACCCCTAACACCGTGTTTATAAATGGTGGCAATTCATCATTTCCCTTTTAATGCTAGTTCATTTAGTATTTTCTCTCAAGCAGGACCTTTTCAGTCCTTCTATGTTTTTCTTATGCCCTTCTTTATTTCTTCATTGTCTGGCTTCCTCTCGTCAAACGAAAACCAAAACTATTTTCTGTATTATCAAAAACGTTTTCATTTCCATTTGACCCCTGACCAACACTTTCATCATTTTCTCAGAGAATCACTTTTGCCTGACCCCACCTTTTCCTGGAAAACCAATGTCCCCTTCCACTTAAAATTGCCATTTTAGTGTAGATATGGGTGCTGCCATTTTGTTTTGTGGGAATCATTTTCCTCCTTCCACATCTAGCAGTTTTCAGACTCTTCTAGAATCAAATTTCACTGGCTGATAATGACACTTAAGTTAGCCAATTATAGACTGAACACCTTGTTTTTGTATGTTGATAGGTTGTTTTTTCCCTAGATGAAAACTCAATGGCACTCATCAAAGATTGTTAACAACTGTTTTATGTGTTTAAGGTTATTGGATAAAGATGGAGAAAATCATGTTTATCTTAGAAAACATTCTGAAGAAGTCATTTTCTTTAATTTCTTAAACAACCTTGGTTGAATAACTACTAAGTTGCCATGATTATTATCATCGGTCTTTTAGCGTCCATTGTTGGACATAGACCTTCCCCAGGATTTGCCATATTCCCTATCATTGTCGTCACGGAGCCAGTACTGCCTAAACTTGTCTAGTTCGTCTCTCCATCAAATATTCTGTCGGCCTCGGTTGCGCATGTGATCTCGGGGGGATCTATGTTGTGAGTCGTGATGTCCATTGGTTGTCCGCGATTCTCGCAACATGGCCAGCCCACCGCCATTTGAGATTTTGAATGGATTCTATGATGTCCCTAACTCTTGTCTTTTCTAGGGCGTACTGTGCTGTCTTGTGGTCTCTCCATGTGAGGCCCAGCATAATTAATTCATGTACACGTTGCATGGTTCTCAATTTGCGGATCTGTCTCTTGGTTAGGTTCCACGTTTCAGCTCAATAAGTGATTATTGGGAGGATGCATTGGTTATACACCCTTCTTTTTAAGATTAATAGGATCTTCTTATTTTTGACGGTTGAGCTTGCTCTGCCAAAGGCTTGCCATCCTAGTGTGATTCTTTGCTTGATTTCTTCTCCTTTTGAGGGTCTCATGGAGATTCGTTGTCCTAGGTAGATGTAGTGATCTACTTCCTCCAGTTCTGTGTCCTCAATCTTGATCTTAGTGTTTTTATCTCCGATGTGGTTGTTGCACATTATCTTTGTCTTGCTGAAGTTCATATGTAGGCTGACTTTCTTGCTCTCTTCATTTAGTTCATCTATCATTAGTTGGAGGTTGTGTAGGTTCTCTGCAAAAAGGGCAATGTCATCTGCAAATCTGAGGTTGCTCAGATACTCCCGTCTATTTTAATTCCTTTACTCTCCCAGTCTAGTCTTCTGAAAATCATCTCTAGGCAGGCTGTGAAGAGTTTGGGTGAGCTGGTATCACCTTGTCTTACTCCTTCCTGGAGCTGAAAGGGGGACCATAATTAAGTAAGAATTGAATCTACATCGTTTAGTTTAGTGGGCTTCTCGTGATCCTTATTTTCTATTGAATGATATGCATTGAATTACTTGTGTTCTATTTTCATCCTCCATGCAAGATAACAGTTACACATCAACAGATATTTTCAAGTTTTTATCAATTTGTTTGGAACATAAAAATTACAGTCAAGACTACTAGAACTAGCCAAAATTCCTCATTTTTGGTGAATAAATTCATTCTAATTTGGTGCATATGTTACCAAAATCGATTCAAAACAATGTTTCTCGTGGCTCGTTTGAATAGAACTGTTCAAAAAATTGTAAAGGTTAGAACCTGACACAGTTTTGAATTATCAAATTTTACTCTGATGTAGTAGCAATAAAAGAGATCATATTTTTATTTCCAATTGAATTTCTCTAGCTTCACTAAAAGTACAGCAATAAAATGTATCAAAGGTCAACCATACAGAAACTGAAAAGTCATCAAAATGTATAATAGTTGAAACTAGAGCTTAAAAAAAAATACACCTTATTTCCTGAAATGTCTTTCACTTGTTCGGCCATATTGATTTTGATGACTGTATAAAAGTGATGGAGGGAAGGTGTTAGCTGGCTGCTGTGCTCCTTGCATATAACATCATTCTTTATCCGAGAAATTTATTTGCCTGTTATTTTTCAAGGTGTGGAGCAGGTGGGTTGCACAAACACATGCAATTTGTAAATCATGTGATTTACTCAGTTATGTTAACGTAAACATTGATAATTCTATACACCCAGAATAATCTTGTTGCAGTCATGTGGAACAGATATATGTACTATCTGGGGTACCAGGTGTTGCACCAAGAAAAAACTATAGAAAAGAAAATGTAAGAGAAAACCAAATGATATTTTATTAAGATTTCATGACATAACTCCAGTCATGCCCGCACACTCTCAAAAGGAGGCCTGTGCAGGCCTGCATGTAACATCAGGCAGACCTGCATAGCCCCCGGTAAAACCTTGAAAAATTAATTTTTTTCAAAACTGTGTATTAAAGTGCTCAGCTTTGGCAATAATAGTTCACAAGTCAAAGTAGACCATCAGATTTAAATAGTGCCCACATTTTACTGTGTTGAGACAGCTAACTCAATCCCGCGGTGGCCAGCAATCCTACCCTATGTTAATGCTGAGGCCAAGTTAGCAAGACAAATTTGCAGTCCCTTGAGTGTAGCTGTGCATAGCAGTAAGCAAATAAAGAAACTGTTTTTATTGTATTATATATATATATATATATATAGAGAGAGAGAGAGAGAGAGAGAGAGAGTGATAGATAAAGAGTCAAAAAGGAAAAGGACACTGACTCATATCACTATATTTTACTTTGATCTTGCAGCATCATCATTTCCTTACCAAGCTAAGGAGCCCTGTCAGCCCTACTATTTTACCCATAAGTGGGGGATTCTTCTTGTTCACACATGCATGTTTGTAACATAAATGTTCCCATGAAAAACACTAGTCCAACTAGGTGTCAGCAAAAAAGGAAGTTTGTTGTGTGAATGTTCAGTTTAGCCATGTCAATTTCAGTTGAAAGCCCAATACAGAGTTGAAAACAGTTTTTTTTACATACCTGATATCTATGTCCTTTCAGAAAGAATCAATAATCTATGTCTATATCCCCTTAAGAAGAATTAATCATCTATCCATGAACAAATAATGAATATCATTAGAGAGAAAATTTTATCAGTTTTCTAACAATGTATCTTGTCAATTTGCTTTTGTTGTGCAAAAGAAGTTCTGGACAAAAACTTGATAATAGTTTTTCCAATACATGTTGAAACCCTATATTCATACAGAGAACATTATATATTGTTGGAATGAGAATTTAATTAGCTTTTTAAAAGTGTAATTTTTCAGTTTGTATCTGTTATTAAAAAAATGTTTTAGCCAAAGACATGAGAGTAGGTTTTCCCATATAAATTGTTATTAGTCTATCCAAAAGTGGAAGTTATTATTTAGGGTGAGGAAGTATCTTGACAACCAGATTAGATCTTATATAAAAATCTTCCAGATCAAGAAAAAATGTTTTCTCCAGTTTTCCTATGCACTTTAAGGGTGGCCATTGTGAAATTCAAAATGGATTACTGTGAATGTATATTTCCTCCAATAATGACCAAGTCATTGTGCATAGATCAGTCTTAGAATTTGATCACTCCTTTCACAGCCTATTGCTCAACCTTCCACTAAATTTTATTGAAATTCATTTATAACTTTTGGTGGTATCATGTGGAGACACTGGAGCAGATATAGAAATGTATGGAAGAAAAACAAAAAGAAACATAATATCTTTCAATCAAAAACAAATTCTTGGGTCCAACCTAAAATTTAAGCACATCTTCCTTCCTTTACATCTTCCTTCATGTTGCCTCAGTCATACGCAAAAGCTCTTCAAAATACATAGAGAGTCTCTCTGAGTTTTTGAGATGAGGTATTATTATTATTTCTATTATTAATAATAATAGAAATAACATAGAGAGTCCTTGGAGATATTGTGAATAATCAGGAGCAAGTACTGAAATTTATGGAAAAAAAAACACAAAGCTCTATCAACCAGATATGAATTCATGGATCCATCACAAAATTCAATCATTTATGCTGTGGTTCACCCTTCCACCAAATTTCATTGAAATACAATGAGAACTTTTGGAGATATCGTATAAACTGTAGGAGCAAATACAGAAATGTATAAAATACTAAAACTGAAATATATCTGTGGATCAAAAACAAATTGCTGCATCTACTCTGAATTTCAGTTACTTCTTCCATACTTTGTACCTTATCTCTCCACAAAATTACATTGAAATTCATTTAGAAATTTCAGAGATATGGTAGAGCACTGACTGGAGTGCAGATACAGAATTTTTTCTAAAAACATCAAAGAAGATGCAAGGTTGAAAAGCTGATGAAATTCTCTTTCCAACATGTATATCATGTCTGCACAAATATAGAGTTATATATATATATATATATATATATATATATATATATATATATATATGAATATATATATATATGAATATATTGGAAAGAGAATTTCATTAGCATGTGTGGAAAAATAACTATCATCACATTTTTATCTGTAACTTTCATAACAGATACAAACTGACAAAATACACTGTAGAAAAGCTGATAAAATTTTCAACAATTCCAACAATATATCATGATCTATGAACGAATGTAAGGTTTTGGCATTCATTAGAAAAACTATCATCACGTTTTTGTTCCTAACTTTTGCGCCACAGATACATACTGACAAGATACACTGTTAAAAAGCTAAAAAAAAATCTCCTTTCTGACAATATATCATGTCACTTGCACAAATATTGGGGGTTTTGGCCTGAAAACGATTTAAGGAGATCCCATTGATGGAAAATTGCATGTAAAGAAAATTACCCATGGAGGAAAGAAGAGGAATGTTGAAAATCTGAAAGAGGACACTCTTAAGCTTATAATGATTCTAAATTTAGTTTGTCAACATTCATTCCCAGGTAGACCCCTATTTCCATCTTCATTGATTGGATTAGATGTCTCATTCAAAAGCATTAATCATTTACCAAACTTCTTGTACCAAGGTGAAACAAATGAAATGAAACATTTTTGAAATTATGGGGTGGGGGTGAAAAGGGAAAAAAATAGATGAGGAGGCCTTAAAAAGTATGTTAGAGTTCCTAAAATAACTCTTTTTTACATTGTTGTACTGAAATGGATATGTGCTGTTTATTTGGTGGTGATAATCATTATCATTATATTTTTTATTATTGTTTCTTTATATAAAATTGTGAAATTTACTCACATGTTAGTAGCATTTATCAAATAATTTTTATCTTTGAAACCAATATCTCTTTTGTCCACATCTGGACATCTTTATCCAAATCTTCTTCTATATCAACATTTTGTAACTGCTTCATTTTTTTTTTGTTTAAGATTTGCTAGTCATGCTATTATTGCTAATTAAATAAAGCTTTTTTTCCAAGCACAAATTGCACTTTTCATCACTCTATTTATCTCTGGTGTTCTTTTTCTAAATCCCATGTTATAATCAGTGTTTTGTTATCATCTGTCAATTTCCAAATGTATTTAGATAGTTGTTCTGTTTTTATATTCTTCATTGTTAAATGAGAATTAATGATCACCAAATTTAATTTTGAATTTGGATTGAGTAGCTCCAATATAATATCGTGTATCATCGAGCTCTCTTTGGTGTAAAACGTAGTTTTATAAATTACATTGGTCTGATTGCTTTTTCCTTCACTGAGGCATTCATTTGAGTTTCTACAAATGTAATTTTGGGTATTGTTGGAATTCTTTGTTTTTATTTTTATTACTTCTAATTATTCTGTTATTCTCCCAAATTTACTATGCTGGAATAATTTAATTTAATGAAGTTTTTATTAAATATTTCATGTAGCATATTGTATTGAGGGAAATGTTTGTTTATCAAATTTAGCATTTTCTCAATATTGTTTTTTTTTATGTTTAGGTTGAAAGGTGGATTGATATTTCTTTGCAAATATTTCTTTTCCCATTTTTAGGTTTGAATTCTAATTTAGAGTTTATTTCATTAATTTTCAAAGCATTCAGGTATTGTTTTCTTTTTTTTATGTTATCACAAAAATATCTTTGTTTGTAGAGTTTTCTATTATTTTTTTGCTCATTGTGAAAGGATAGACATCTGATGTCCAAGTCTGAACTCATCTTCAGTGATATTCTTGGCATCTTTGGGGTTTGGGATCTAACTTCATCCATCCTCTTTTAGGCGACCCCCAACTAGGTTGATCAGACCCCAGTGTGTATCTAGATGGCTTGCTACTTGCACCCTATGACTCACTTCTTTTGAGTCACCCCGATTTTGAGCAGCTGCTTTGGTGATACTTCGAATGGCTTTCCTTATCCTCTTTCCTTCAATTCCTAGCACGTTGAAAGCTCTGACAAGATATCTAGCCATAAATCCCCTGCACTCAACCAAGTGGGAGAAACTTGGCTCATCCAGCCTGCTCACAGTTGTTTATCAGCTCAAGTACTTGGAGAGCTTCCTTTCAAATGCTTCCTTAAAGCAATCCTCCCATGGGACTATCGGCTCCAGCAATACGGCTTGTTCGGTGGTTGCAATGTGGCCGGGGAACTTCAGCTGCTGTTTGGAATACACAAATATTGGTCAGTCCCTTGCCGGAGTCAGGATGCTTGCAGATGTTGCTCTCTTGGTGGGATTTAACAAAGGCCATGATCCCCTTGTTCGGTCGGCATTTCTTCAACCACTTTATTCCTGTGTTTACAGCTTCAGCGATAGTCTTCACGACCTGGTCATATCTCTAGCAGTACCATACCTCACCAAGTGCCCTCGTCTAACAGCTGAGAATGTTTTCTAGGGTTCTTTGCTTGAAGCACAATGATTTCTCTGCTCAGCCTAATGTGCATGTTTGAGGGATTTGATCCGGTGAGGATCAAGTTCAGGTCACTCTCCTCTCAACTGGACTCCCCATCTTGTCTAAGCTCCCTGTTGCTTCATAGCCAGTGACTTGCAGAACCTTACATCATCCATCACTGCTCTCACATCTTACTGAACTAGGTGGAGTCCTTCCTTCCCTTTTGTGGTATTTATTTTGGAAATTGAAAAGGGCCCTAGCCAAGCTCTACCTTGTGTAACCACTCCGATCACCCTCTTGTGCCATAGCCATTTCTCTGCTTCCTGCACAGCATCCTCTCCCCTCCACTTCCTGCCAGTCCTCACTTGGATCCCTGGGTTAGCCACCATTGGATCACTTGAGTCCCTGTATTGTACCGCCACTTTGTTGAATCTTGTTACCTTGAATACTTCCTCCAAGAATTTGAAGGGTAACTGTACTTTGTTGTTGCACCCATAGAGTGTGATGCTGCTCAGGCTTTTTAGCAGCCCTACCCATCTCCTGAAATAGCTGGAGTATAAGATAGATGCTGTGTCCCTCATAGAGCAGTTAAAAACCTTGCTTAAGCTCTTGACTGGTTTCTTTGTGATGGTTGGGATGGCTGTGCCTGTGATGGTAAATTGTCCTCCATCTTGCCTTTTCTCAGCATCATGGATCTTGATTTGGCTGGTTCAGAATCCACCGACAACCTTGAACCAATTACGTTGAGACCATAAGGTCATCTATAAATGCCCTAATGGTTGGTTGCCTTTGAACGAATTTCATTCTGGATCCTCTACACTCTGGACATTGGTAGCTAGTTTTATGTCATTTTTTTCTTTGAAGTTTGTACGTGTTGTTGAATAAGTTTGAATTGACATCTAAAAAATGACTTCTACAAGTCATGTTTTTATATCATTTTAAATCCTAGTTCTTTGGGTATTTTGATTCATTCTTTTCCTTTTTGTCTATTTTTTGACTATTAAAAATATTGAGTATAACTAGTCCCTCATCTCTATATGAACCTATGTTTTTTATATCAATCATATTACTTATGATACTTATTATATAAATGCCAACTATGTCTGATACTTCACAAGAATCATATGCTCCCATAGCTATGTTGAAGCAGCTACCATTGTTCTTTTTTATCCAAATATTATTTTCAAACAACACTTTTTTCCACTAGTACATTTTTGAAACTTCAGAAGAACAAAATGCTGAAAAGAAAAATATAAAATCATTTTATCCCATTGAGAAGTACATAAAAAGTACAAAACAAATTTGTTTTGCAAAATGTCACATATTTTTTATTTATCTAATTATATAGCTCTATTTTATTGAAATTGAGCATTATATTTTTAAAGACAACAAATCTTACCCCTGTTTCTCTGAAGTAACAAAGTGTTTCTAATGTCTCACCAGACACACATCTCTCAAAATCACTGAATCAAGTAATGAACTTTTTTTGCATATACTAACTCTTGTTTGTACAATCTAATCTCTTCTTCCCATCTTTGATGTTGATGCAAAAGTTAGTCTGTTAATGACTTTTCTCAAAGTTATAGACGATTCATTTTTTTAATTAATTTTTTCTTCCTTTGAGGAGGCCATTTCTCACCATGAGTTTCTCAAACTCTTTGATAGCATATTATATATATATATATATATATATATATGACTATTAAATTTAATGATCAGTTATTTATATATGTAGACACAAAATGTGTAAGTTTATTCATAAGATATATATGACTTCCTTAAAAAGATTTACCACATAAATACAGAAATAGGCACTTATGTTAGAAGTATTTATGTACATACATACCCTCACAAGCATGTATGCGCACACACATTTCTGTGTCCAAAGTTCTCTTTGCTCATTTTTTCTAGAAATTTTATAAACTGTTGAAAACACTTGCTGGAAACTTTAACACACATAATGAGTTTTATACGTTTATTTTTCTTTTCGGCAAATGTACTACTTTATTTGATTTTTTATCGATGGTATTTCGGCCTTGCTGGTCAGTGCCATTTTCAAACTGAATTAGGAATGTTACAAAATTCTTAAAGAATCATTTTCATGGCACAATTATACAGTCATTTTTTTCTTGAGAGGAATCCAAGATTGTGTTGTTAACAATTTCCCATTATCTTGATTCACGAGTGTTTCATTTAAAATTTTTGCTTATTATGTTTCAATTGCTTCCCTTATCTTTTTTTTTTTTTTGCGTAATTTTATTGTATTTTCAGAGTTTTAGGTTGCAATCACTCAAACTAGCCAAGACACTTTTATCCCATGCTTGTAGCCTGCCTGCTAAAACTAAGCTAAGCTTTGTAAATAGTAACTATGCATCAGGGTTTTGTCCATTATAACAATTTATCACTCAGGATTTAACTTTTATATTTTTTATATCTGATATTTGCAAAATATTTGCCATTATTATCATTAGTAAAAACTTTTATTCAGCTTACATTGCCTGGGGGAGAAATACCCGCAAATATTGAAACGCAGTTTCCCCTCTCTGTAGACCAATAAAGAAAAAATTAAATAAAAAAAAATGTTATTTTTTTGCTTTTATCGCCTAGAAGTAAAAAGACATCCCCATTCTGATTTGACCCCTAAAAGTGAGGAAAAAGGTTCCCACTCTATTTTTGAAAATTTCATTGGTTGGCAAGGCCAAAATATCACCAATAAAAAATTAAGTGAAGAAGTACATTCGTAAATGTATATAATACATTTATTATATGTTTGAAAAGAAGAAAAAGAGTGTTTCCTTCGATTTTAACCCATAAACTTGAAAACATCCCCCACCCTGATAAAAAGCCCCCTCTATTTTGACCCCTATAAGTGAAAAAAAGTTCCCACTCGATTTTGATCCTTGAAAATAGAAAAAATTCCTTGTTGATTTTGACTCCCAGGAACGAGAAACAAATGTCCCCCTTGATTTTGACCTCTAAAAAGGAAAAGGAGTTTGCCTCATTTTTACTCCCCAAAGTAAAAAAAATCTTCCCCGTCAATTTCGACCCCTTTTAAAGTGAGTAAATAGTTCCCCCTAGATTTTGATCAGTAAAATTGAAAAATTTTCCCCCTCAATTTTGACCCCTGAATTTGGAAAGGAAAAAGATTCCCCTTGGATTTTAACCCTTGGAAGTGAGAAAAAAATTACCTTTCAATTTAAAGCCCTGAAGTTGAGAAAATTAAAAGTATTTTCCTTGATTTTGACTCCTGAAACTAAAAAAATTCCTGACATGATTCTGATCCCTAGAAATAAGAAAAAGTTCCCAGTCAATCAGAACTCCTAAAAGTGAGAAAAAATTCCCTTTACATTTTGACACCTAGGAATGAAAAAAATGTACCTCCTCTATTTTGACCACTAGAAATTGAAAAAAGTTTCTCCTTGATTTTGACCCTTTTTGTTTGGGAAATATGATTAACATGTAAAAAAAAAATTTCAATTGATCTACAAGTGTCTTCAGAATATGAAGTCATAAAAAAATATCTTTCAAAGAAAAAGAGGATTGAAAAACTGTTCTAATAAGACATCAGTGTTTCAAACTGGAAACCCAAAAATCCAATTCAGCATTATAGCCATATCGATAATAGAATCCATCCTCCTATCTCGAAAACTTTTGAAATGTTACAAATCATCTAAATTTTTATGGTGTGCTCTAATCATGTACATTGTAGGGATCATTTGATCCGGTTGTGATGTACTGTTTGGGAGGGGAAGGCAAACATAGTCTTAAACTTTCTGATATTATTTACATGATTCCTGAATTTCATTAATGTTTAATTATAAATAGAAATTTTGTTATAATTTCAAACTCATGGCAGATTTTAAGTATTTGACTGAAGTGAAATTAGGTTTGTGGTTGAACTACAAGTATTTACGTCAAGTAACCAGTCATAGAATTTCATCGCAATTTCAATATACATTCATCAAAAGTACAGAATTCCGTCTCAATTTCATCTAAATTATAGAATTTGAAAGTTTAATAAGTGAAATATGGTTTTGACTGAAGGGAAAATTATTTTCAAAAGAGTTATAGAATGAAGTTAATATTCCAGAAATTCATTAAAACTATAGAATTCAATAAATGACACCTGTGTTTGTCTGCCCTAATATCTACAAAAATACTCAAAACATTTGAATTTCTTCTTTTTTACTATATTCCAAGGGTTCTTTTTTGATTGGAGGTAATCATTATGTTACTTTTCAAGAGCATAGCAATACAAATAATGAATGAATCTTCAGTCCAAGTGTCATCTTTCCTCATAACTACAGAATCTTGAATTCTGAAAAAAATGATCGATAATGGCGGAAGTATTGATTTTTTGGCTGAATACAGGGACCATTGACCTTATAAAAGTCAAAATCTACATTATAATTAATGAAAATATGTTTTTCTTTTTGTTTAGACAAAATTTTGGCGTAATTTACTTCTGGAAAAAACATTCAAAATATTGAGAACAAATTTTTTCGACCCGTTAATCACATTGCTAAAATCACGTGTCTATTTTCTGATTAGAAATTTTGTGTGAATTTTGTTCATGCCTATCAAATTATATTCTTTGTCAACATTGTCATTTTGATCAATTTTTGAGATGCATCCCTGTATTTTCTCTATTATTTTTTTGATTCATGATGTGATAGAATAATTAAAGATGACACTTAAATAAAAAGAAGTTGGAGAATTAATGAAAGAAAAACTTATATAAATACATAAATGAATTGAATTCATAAAATATTATTTCTACACTGAAACTTCACAATCTGGAAGACCTTAGATTTGAAAAATAATGGCCTGTTCACGGTTAGTCAATTAATTTCCCCCAGAAGAATATACAAATAAATAGATGAATATAAGATAAGTTATATTTCAAATAAAATATGCAAGTTATCTTTTTTTTAAGTTTAAATCGCACAGTTGTAGAAAAGAAATGCTTTCAAAACAAAGTTACTTCTCTCTTTTTCTCACTGGTTACTTTCTTTCTAACAGCCTTTGTAAGGAATTAAGTAACCTGGAGAGAAAGTGTTTTTTTCTCTCTCTCTTTTTCTTTTTTCTTCCTTCTTTTCTCCCTTTCTTCCTTCTCTTCACCCTTTCCTTTTTTTTCTTCCATCTTTTCTTCCTTTCTTTCTTTTTTCTTCCATCTTTTCACCCTTTCTTTCTTTTTTCTTCCTTCTTTTCACCCTTTCTTTCTTTTTTTCTTCCATCTTTTCTTCCTTTCTTTCTTTTTTTCTTCCATCTTTTCTTCCTTTCTTTCTTTTTTTCTTCCATCTTTTCTTCCTTTCTTTCTTTTTTTTTCTTCCATCTTTTCTTCCTTTCTTTTTTTTTTCTTCCATCTTTTCTTCCTTTCTTTCTTTTTTTCTTCCATCTTTTCTCCCTCTCTTTCCTTTTCCTTTCTCCTTTTCTTTCTTTTCACTTGATTATTTTCTTTTTCTTTTTCTCTTAGTATCCTCTCCTCTTATTAAGGTAACAGCTTTTTTTCTTTGTCAGGAACACTGTCTATCTTTCTTCAACCACTTTCTCTTCTGGTCACTTAATTCCTTACAAATACTGTTAACCAATTCAAATTTGGTCTTGGAGAAATTTTTGCCATTTGCTGACTTATGTCCCAGATAGAAAGAAGACTATCTGTTAGTATAATTAACACTTTGAGTAGAATTCTTCAAACATATGCATCTAAGTTTTATTCACTCTAATCATTACATAAGAAGGTGCAGAGTGGCATAACAGGGTTTTGGCATTCACTTCTTACTAATGCCCTTGGAAAAGGTATGAATCCACTTCCCTCCCCACCCCAAGCAATGGTTGAGTCTCAGGCCAGTTCGAGCCCTCTAGCCCTGTGATGCAGTCCACCTTGAAGAAGGTCACTCTGACAGGGAAAAAACAGTTTAGCAGTCCCCATAGCTGTTTTCAAGCCTGGGTTTAGAAAAAGAGTTAGATGTAGAGCCAACAAGTTCACCCCATAAAACATAGTTACGACTATAACTGCTTCAGAGTGGTTGCAGCCCAATGGTTTGCAAGGAGTCTACAGGAATGAAAAAAAAAAAAAATTCTGTTAATATAATTTGTGATATTTCGAGTAGTATTCACTAAAGATATCCATCAACATTTTTTCTATGTATAATATATTGAATATTATTTATCATATTTATCAATAGTGCTATTATATGCATAATGTAGATGCATAACTAATATCTGCATGGAAAATGGGGATGAAAGGAATTGTTGGGCAAGTATTACTTATGGAATAGGGCTATTATATGTATAATTCATTCAACTCGGTTAATATTAATAATAATCAGAAAGGAAGGCGGCTCTATGATAGCAGTCGTGTCCTGATCAGAATGTGCCTTTTATGACTTTCAGTTCAAGAATAAAGTGTAGTATCTGTTCTTCTCACATTAACTTCCTGTTTTCAGTTTCAAGCGTTATTATAATAGCATTGGCTCAATATAGGGAGGGTGATCTCAATCATATATTGTAAAGTTTGACGCCCTTACTCACTTAATGTTTAAAAAAATGTTACCCAAATAAAAAGAAAGGAGAAGTAATAAAGAAAAAAAAAGAAAAAAAATGAAAACATTGAAAATTGAAAGATGGAAATTCTCTGTCACATGGTGTTTTTCAAGAGAAAAAAATTTGAAATAAATTGAAATTCAGGGAGAAAACAATTAAAATACAATCATAAGAACATTTTAAATTATAAATGGGAAGTTAATGCTATGTTTTATTGACATGAGAAGAACAGATGCTGCACCTTGATCTTAAACTAAAGGGCACAAAGGTGCATTCTTATCAGGACCCTACTGCTACTATAGTGCCAGAAAGAGAAAAAAAAACAAATAAAAAGTAATTTTTCCTTACTCTTATCTGAATTCGTTAGAGGTAATGTATTAATTATCATGTATGATATGGTCAGACTACGTTCCTTGGCTATGTATACATTTGTTCACAATGTTTCAGCCGTGTGCCCTTCGGCCTTTGTTGAGTAATGTTGGTTCAAGACTTTTTCTTTTCTAGATTTTGATTATTTTTTTTAATCGTTGTCCAATATTTTTTCTCTTTTTCTTTTCTTAAATTCAAGATTGACTTTTGTTTTATTATAGATCCTTGATGGGTGATTAGTCTTAACAATCCTAATTGCAATTATTCATTATAGATTTGGCAAGGAATGGATGTTTTGGAAGCCAAATGAGTACATATTTCACATTATGTGTACATTATTCTGCCTAATTGGGTGCATCAAAAAGTAGTCAGCATGCTCGACTTGCAGACCATTACTGCTACTTCAGTCATCACTAGGTGCCCCACACTTGTGGCCTTGCGCCATACTAAGCTAAGCATAGTAAATATCTATATCACCTTCCTATGATGCAATGGCTTGCAAGTTAGTCTTACAGACCATTACTACTTTTTTTTAACTATGCTTAGCTTAGCCAGGCACATCACCATATAATCCTATATTCAGTCACTTCATCATGCAAGCAAAGGTTAGCCAGCTGGTTTCTGATCATGATAATTACATTTTTTTTTTTTTTTTTTCTGATGAAGTATTGTAAACCATCATCATTATTAACTTTTTGTACTTTTTACCTCCATCTTGATTGATGTTACTTTGTTTAATTTTTTCAAAGAGCAATCGTGGATAAGGCGAGTTACTCTCTGGTATAACAGGTCATGAGTTCATTTTTTGAATGCAACTTTTTCTTTTTTCTGGATTTAATTGTGATAAAGTAGTCCAGTAAAAATGTAACTTGACCTTTCACAAATTGCAACAAAAAAAAATTCAATGGATTTTGTGTCCTCAATATGTTCTGAATGAGAGATAATAGTATACAAAAACTGTGTGACAGGAAAATCCTGAAATTCCAAATAGCCACCTTCCATCCTTGTGAAATGATCTATCTTGATTACCAGGCACTGTATTAAGTCAAAATTCTGCAGGTGTGTTGCTAAGAACCTAAGGAAGCACAGTGTACCGTTTGAAGGTGTTTGGATGAGCGGTTTTTGAGAAAGCTGCAATTAATCAGCAGAGGAATGTATTGTCTCTCACAAATTACCAACCAAATGAACAGTAGCTCATAGTCTAATACTGATTTGGGATAAACTGCACAGGTCATGGCATTTTAGAGTATAATTTGTCATGCAGCTGAAAAAAGATAATTCAAGGGTGCTGGTTCCGAATTTGCTGTTTGACATTCAGTATTTTTTGTTATTTCTGGAGAGCTCATTTAAAATCAGAGTCCAAATTGCATTTGCCAAATTGTTTGCCAGTGATACTGAATATGACAACATAACATTACACAGCATATCCCCATGAATTTTTCTCTGTGTACTAAGGGGACCACTAAGCATGTTTTCAGCAAGTTAATTTTTGAAAAATCTTTATAGAAATGTCAATAATGAAAGTTTTGATAGGTTGACCTAGACAGATTATCATCACTAGGAAACTGGCTATCCTTTCCAACTTGTGCCCACAACAAAGTAAAGTCGTAGATGATTAGAACACTGCAATCATAATGCTATTATATATTAAAAAAAAAGGAAACCCAAAAGATCTCAACAACTACAGACTTATAAGCCTACTTAACTTCATATACAAACTTTTCACAAAAATTGTCACAACCGAATCACAAAAGCACTGGATGAAAATCAACCATGAGAGCAAATTGGCTTTCGAAAAAGCTATTCAACCATCGACCACCTGCACTCGATAAGTCAGCCGAAATAAAACGCAGAATATAAGTTACCATTCACCGTAGCCTTTATTGACTTTGATTCAGTGGAAATCCCTAAGGTCATAGAGGCCATCACTCTGCTAAGTGTAGATCCAGTATAGGTCAAAGTGCTGAATTATATATACAGTAGCTCCTTTATCTGGCTAGATAAAGACTTGGTACCCTTTCAGCTCCAAAAAGGGGTAAGACAAGGTGATACCAGCTCACCCAAACTCTTCACAGCCTGCCTCAAGATGATCTTCAGAAGACTAGACTGGGAGAATAAAGGAATCAAAACAGATGGCAAATATCTGAACAATCTCAGATTTGCAGACAACATTTCCCTTTTTGTAGAAAACCTACATGACCTCCAACTAATGCTAGATGAACTAAATGAAAAGAGTAAGTAAGTCAGCATACACATGAACTTCAGCAAGATGAAGATTATGTACAACAACCATGTCAGAGATAAAAACACTAAGATCAAAATCGAGGACACAGAACTGGAGAAATTAGACCACTTCATCTACCTAGGACAACAAATCTCCATGAGACCCTCAAAAGAAGAAGAAATCAAACAAAGTATCACCCTAGGATGGCAATCCTTTGGCAGAGCAAGCTTGACATACAAAAACAAGAAGATCTCATTAATCCTAGAAAGAAGGGTGTACAATCAATGCATCCTCCCAATAGTCACTTATGGAGTTGAAACATGGAACCTAACCAGGAGACAGAACCGCAAATTGAGACCAGTGCAATGTGCACATGAGAGAACTATGCTCAACCTCAAATGGAGAGATCACAAGATAGCACAATACATGCAAGAGAAGACAGGAGTAAAATACATCATAGAATCCATTAAAAAACTCAAATGGCAATGGGCTGGCCATGTTGCAAGAATGGCAGATAACCGATGGACATCACAACTCACAATATGGATCCCCAGAGATCATATGTCCAACTGAGGCTGGCAGAGTATTAGATGGAGAGATGAGCTAAATGAATTCAGATAATACTGGCTCCGTGACACCCACAATAGAAGTGTGGCGAATCCTTTGGAAGGTCTATGTCCAACGACGGACATTAAAAGACTGATGATGATGATTATATTTAGTATTAATGAGGTCAATGCTAGATGCATATTATTGGGCCACATGTACTGTAAGATATTTTTCCATGTCTTCTCTCTCTCATTTTTTTTCATTGCTTGGTAAGTGACACTGTTTATTTAGACATCAATTTACTTGGAGTTAGGATTACTTGCACAGACACATTTTTTTTTTTCAATTTCTTTTGAAATCTATCAAATTCTGGAAGTGGGTTTATAATAAAGTGATGGAAATATATATCTGTGGATCCCAAAAAGAAGGTAGCATTGCTATTTTGATCTATTATTGTTTACTGATGTTAGCTTGATGTAACACAAGACCTAATGGGGGAAATAAGAGGAAGAAAATTATATTGTACCTATATTCCAAGCATCTGAAATACTGGATTTTACCTAGACTTGAACACTAACCTCTTGCTCTAATGGGAAAAATCCATCTACAGCACAAGGCAGCCAAGTCAAGGCTAGAAGTTTGAGGATTAACATTTAAATATTGGCAATAGGAATTTCTCTCGGCCATGAAGCAAGTCTTTTAAGAAAGATTAGAAGATTGTGTTTCACCAGTCATCCAAGAAGGCCGTCTTTGAAAATCAGTATCAAGTATGCAACTGTTGCATCCATGAGGCAGGGAGTTGGAAGACAGTGGGGTATCTATTGAAGTAGTATCAATGGTCTAATATCCCAAGAAGGGTCTTGCTGCTTTGATAATCAAATATGGATGTTTGTGCTGTTGATTCATTCCAAAATGTTCCATACTGTTCAAGATTCTTTCATAATTTTATATTTTATTCTCTTCAAATTATCATTAGTTACATTAATTTGTACGGCAATACCTTAACCATACTATGTAAATCCCATACCAATCAATACTGCACTATTCAGAGTATTGCTGTATTTTGAAAAAAAAGTTATTTGGCTCCAGATGATCATTGTAAAAGTCTATTTATTGATAGAAGCAATGTTCCTTCAAATTTTTTGTAGTAAGTTGGTTCAAAAATCTTATGTGCAATTTTTTTCCCCTTACAACAAGAATATATGTGCTCTTTTGAACTTCAAGTACGGAATCAATATTTTTTCAATGAAAACTCGGTAATCTATCTACAGACTTTGAAAACCTTAGTGCTCACATTATCATCTTTTGTGCACTGATTGCAAAACACATGTGCACACCTTTGAATTTCGAGTACAGAATCAATATTTTTTTCAATGAAAACTCCATACTCTATCGACAGAATTTGAAAACCTTGGTGCTCACATTAATTTCCTTTGTGCGCTGATCGCAAAACGTGTGTGTGCGCATGTGCGCTCGCTCACAACTAAGAGGGAACTATGGTTCGAAGGTCAGCCACAAAACCACATTTACAATTAATGTTGCCTCTACTTTCTAGTACTCCCCCTTTCTTCTTTTTTCTTAACATTAATCTGTAAGTTGGTGAATTCTGTGTACAATCAATGACAGTACTTTTGTGTACTTTCTGTTCTATTTATTGAATTCTGAGACGCATGCTTTTCTCCAAAAAATAGACTGTAGGCTCTAGCAGAATCATTTTCTTTGGTCAGGACTGTAATTATATCAATTGATGCCTAATTTAAGAATATCAATATCTGGTTCTGATTAAAAAGCAGCTTGAATGATGTTTGGGATACTAATTATCCTGACAATTTCCTTATGGTCAGATATGACTTCTTGCTCTTTCTTTAAATATAGACAGAGCAGAAGCAAAGAGTAGGATAAAACTCCAACATTTGTGTTTGTTACATTTTTGTGTCACTTGCATAAAGCCCCGGGCAATCTTTTGCTTTTGCTATTAATAAGCCAAAGTGAGAGCTGGTATGCCAATTACCAGCACAGGATGCAAAATTGGCAAACCAAGTTCAAATTTCAGATGATGCTACTTTTGTTCACTCTGTTAAAGTATATTTGGGAAGCAACAAACCTACCTTTTCCTGTGCCCTGTATAATCACCAGATATTTTTTACATGTGCTGGAAAATTGTTTTTATATATATATATATATATATATATATATATATATATATATATATACATGCACACACACACAAATATGTGCATGCAGGTTAAACATTGGTTTTCTAAGACATTTCCATACCTATTTATTATGTTTTATATCTAGTAAATTAATTGTCGTCAAATCTGACTACCAGCCTAGACATTTGAATTTATCATGCTTCAGTGCTAGGACGTATAAATTTAGCATCTTTCAGTGCTAAGATGTTTGAATATAGCATCTTTCAGTGCTAGGACATTTGAATTTAGCATTTTTCAGTGCTAGCACGTTTTAAAATTTTGAGCAGCTTTTAGTTTCATCCAATAGGATTCAAGTGTAATATTGTGGGTCGAAGAGAAATTTTTCTCTTTTCTTCTAAGTAGTGGATGTTTTTTTTCATGTATGAAACCCACACTTTAATTTTATGACATGTCAATAAATATCTAATAGAGGTGAAAGTACTTTGTGGAGGATAAATAAGTTAAGAATCAGAATCAATTATGATTTTTTTCTAAATTGATCCGATTTATATATATATATATATATATATATATATATATATATATATATATAAATGTTATCTTTAAATTAGGAAGTCAGAGTAACTTCAACTTCTTGAATGCTTGTGTTTTTGATGGCAAAATGATAATACTTGATAGTATATCTTGCAAACAGGAAGTCACATACACACACTTATGTGACAGTTTCAATTTCTGGAAATTTATCTCGGTCACTTACATATTTTCCATAATAATTACTAATAATCAATTTTTCAGCCCAAATCATTTCAAATTAACTGTATGGTATATAATAGGTATATCATTTATTTGTAAAGAGGTGATATAAAAATAATTCCATTAAAAATAATTGCTTGGAATAGAATTTATGCAAGTCAGCTCACTATTCAAACTCTTTCGAGTTATTTCTGTTGGTATATTACAAATGCCTTTGTGGATATTTAAGTAATCTTCTCTTTGAAGTATGCACACACTGACAGGCTGTTGCACATAGATAGACAATTCATATATATAAAGATAATTTGTCGATGATAATTCCAGAGGATTGTCACTGTCCGCAGTGAATTAAGCATTCTATTTTGAAATCATTGGTTAATCCGTATTGCAAACGGCTCAAAGCTTGAGTTCACCAGGCGCTATAGATAAAAAGAAAAACAATGAGCATTCATAAAGGTAACACACATGAAAAATGCTAAGAAAACATATTTCTGTGAATGTCAGGTGGCTTCCAACATATTTCTACAGAGTTTGGCATGTCTCAGAGCAAGATTATTTTGCTGTTCCAAAAATGGTGCCAAACCAAAAATGTATTTGATCTACTGAATCTGGTCATCCATGTGTTACAACAAAAAGAGTTGACCAATGCGTAGTTCAACTTTCACCACAGAACTGCTTTGCCTCTGCCAGACAACTTGAGGATTCCTGGATTGAGAACCAGGGTTTGAGGGTCAGTAGGCATACCATGGACAGATCTCTCCAAGTTACTAATTTTCATGTCGGAATACCTGTCAGAAAGACACTGTTAACTCCGAAGTACAAGCATGACTGATTGGCTTGGGTAACATACTGCCAATAGGAGAACTTCTGTACCTGCAGAATAGTCCTATGAATTGATTAGTTGGTATGAAATGGTCACATAAGGGTTTGCAGACATATATTGAGCTGAAACATGGAATTTGACCAAAAGATTGGCTCTCAAATTGAGGACCATACAATGTGCATAGGAAAGAATTATGCTCAACATAACATGGAGAGATCACAAGATAGCTCAATATATTAGAGGAAAAATAAATTATGTGTTAGAGGAGTTCAAGATATCATTGAATACATTAGATAACTCAGATAGCAATTAGGTGGTCATGTGAGAATGGCAGACTACATGGATCCCAAGAGATCACATACGAAACCGTGTCTGACAAAATATAAGATGGCATGATGAACTAGACGAGCTCAGAAAGAATTGACTCCATAACACCCATGATAGAGAGGTCTGGCAAATCTTAAGGAAGGTCTATGTCCAATGACGGACACTTGCAGGCTGATGTTTTTCAGCTGCTGCTTTCTTCCGTTAGGGTTGAATTTTGTCTAGTAGTACATTAACCCTTTCAAGACTAACCTATTAAGGTGCTTAATGAAACAGCTATATGGAATAAAAGTAAGGAGTGATTCAAAATATGCAGTAGGAGGGAAAAAATCACAAAACATCCAACAAAAATGTGAATTTGTAGGTGATGCTTAACTTTTTGGCCCTGATTGTATACTTCTGATCGTAGGAGACCTGACTACTTAAATAGGAAATAGCAACATTGGGATATGAATGTATAAATGTATAGAACATTTCCTACTGTGTTCTGAATCAACAATCACTAACTGTCAATTTCCTAAAGAACTAGAAGGCTATATCATTGTCAAAAAGTTTTATACAAGAATTATTAGTATAATTTGTAAAGGTTGTTTTATTGCCTAGTGGCTATGATATGCAAGAAAACTGTAATTTACATGTAACTTCTTTTAGTCTATTTGTTATACATTTAGTCTTATTTATACACAACAGGCTGCTTGAGCATTTTCTACACTATCTACTTTCAATCATGGGAATCAGATGGTGGGAGAGGTCACCAACCAGGAAGTCTGGGATAGAGCTGGCCTTTGCCGTGTGGAGGTCATAATCTTGAAGATCCAGCTCCACTATGCCTTGCTAAGTCTGCCACAGAGTCCTAGCACAAGGCCACAGAAAAGTAAGAAATACTTTAATGACTGCATCAAGGATATCCTAAGCCAAAGCAGTATAACAAATGTGGCCTGTACAAGAATAATTAGTGTGGGTCACTTTTTGTGCCCACAGCATTTTAGTGCTCCCACTGCTCCTGAGTGTGTGCCTTAAGTTAAGGATTTGTTAGCCACATTTGGGTTTACTGATGACAGCACAGCACAGCCTGACATCATTGTAACAATAGTTAACCTACCACAAATTTTGTTATTTCTACATTGAAATATATAGATGCAATATTAAAACTTTATACTCTCTAATAATATCTAAATATTTGCCCAGCTGCTGCTTAACAATAATAAGATGACACCTTACCTCTTCCGGGTACATATACACTACGAGCTGTTGTAAGATTCAAACTCTGTTTTCTTACATTTTTCCTTATATTGGGATAGTTTCTAATAAGCTGTTGCCTACAAATAATAAGTGTCAAAAATGTTAACAGAATTAACTTTTTGGCCAATCCAATAATTCTCACTAAACAGCTGCTTGACAATAATATACCAAAAGCGAAACCTATGCCATTTTTGATAGATACAGACTAATAGCTTTGATAGGGTTAAAATTCTGTTTCCCAATATCATTCCCAAATATTATCATAATTTCTACAAAGATGTCTCTTGATAATTATAAGTGCCAAGAATGAGATGTAAGTTATTTTCTCCTCATAATTACAAGTGCCAAGAATGACACATGAGTTATTTCTGTTGGCTGTCAATCCTAGTCAGTGTTGATCCTTATTTATCGTGTTTACTCACATTTGCGAATAATACCTGTATTCATATACCATATTTATTCAGGCATAATGCAATTGTCTATTTCTGTGAAGAAGAAACCTGAACATATCTCCATATATAATACTACCAATATCTTACAGAATAACCTGTTTTTATGACTGAAATGTACCATGTTGAGTTTTTAAAAAATCTTACCATTTTCCTGAATTTTTTTGAGCTTCTGAGAAAAAGCATGATTGTTTCTATTGAATGAATAACCAGGCCTGTTTTCTTCTGTGGTATGTATAATTAGGATTTAGTGAGTTTAGCTTAGTTTAGCTCAAGGCCACAAGTGTGGGACCCCTAGTGAAGGTTGAACCTAATACACAAGTAAATATCTGTGAGACTAGATTGCAAACCATTATTTTATGAGGTCACCTAGGGACACTTGAACAATATGGTATTGGTGATCTTTGGAACCATCTTGCTAGATATTGCCTGTTTTTTACCCTTGCAAGTGCTGGATTAGCTTTGTAGTAAAAGTAGCATTGTGACTCATTTATTTTTAGTTAAAATCAAATGAAATAAGATAAAAAAGTATTAGCTTCAGATACAAAACCTTAAATCTAGTCACATATGCAATACATCACTTTCTTTACCCTCTGCCTTTAAAGACCCTGAACTTGCATGAACCATTACTTATTAGACTCGGTTTTCAAGTTGATCATCTTCTCTCTCTCTCTCTCTTTCTTCTTTTCCTTCTCTCTAGGATTGGTCATATTTCACCTGGCTCCCTAGCTAGATCGAAGTTTTATCGTGACCAATCACTGTCCTAAATCTTGCCATTTCGATTCCATAGATGCTGGTTAAATGTACGTTCTATTTGTTTGCCTAAACATCTGCATTTGTCTTCATTTCAATTCACTACACTGAACCTCAACAATCATTATCACTTCCACAAAATATGGGACTCTAATAACTACCAATCCCATAGTAGCATGTGCTACAGACCCTGCAATTTCAAGGGCCTCATGCTAGATGCTTGCAAGCTATCAATTCCAATCCTGTGAGTTCTACACTACTCATTGCTTTTATGATCTACAGGTGTCTAAGAATGTCGATTTTAGCCAATCATTATCTTTAATTTGAGTTATTGTTTTAATACCGTAATTAATGGGAGCATTGTATCTATATGATACATACGATACATAAATACAGAGGTATTTAAAACAAAACAAAAAAAGTCATAGCCACTGCACAAAAGCGCTAACAAAATAATACACTGAAATATCAGACATATTTGTTTCATCATCTGGCTGTAGAGCAAATAAAGAATTTACTCATTTTGCAAGTAAAAAATGTTTTTAAATATCTATGCGTATTTTTCTTTATCTAGGGTCCCTTTAGAGGATATATTTCTGGCTCAAACTACATCCAGTCCTGATTCTCCCTCAGTTATTTCAAATTTTTCCCATGGTCAGCTTTATGAAACCCTCCCCCAAATTTTGTTTCACTTCAAAATATAATGAAAATGTATATTTACATACGCATACATGCAACTGCTGATGATGACTCTGTCCATGACGAATAAACCGGTTATGTTTGAACAGGTTTCTCTTCTAATATTAATTTTTGAATAGTATTTCTTTCAAATCATTTTTAATTGCTTTCCATCGCAACTATTCAGACTGTCAGTCAACTGCAGTGAGCAAACAGTTTCCTCTCCACGCAGTTTGTCCATTGCCATAGATTGACGGTCTGAGTATTTGCGTTGAAATGCAACTAATATTAAAATCTAAAAAATACTACTCAAAAAATGGTTGATGCTGGATCCAATTAGAAAAAATTTTTTAAATGGTTTCTATTCAATCTCCACAAAAAAAACATTTATTTTCAAATAACTTGTCAAAAGTTCTCAATACATTTCAATGAAATTTTGTGGAGGGTAGGGCCATTTGGAGGCAGATCCAGGCATTTGTTTTTGATTGAGAGATATTTCTCGATTCCTTTTTTTTTTTCTTACTTTTATGCATTCGCTTTTGTCTGTCCTCACAATATCGTCAAAAGTTATCCATGAATTTCAAAGAAATTCTGTGAGCCATGGGTTATGGAAGAAGTGATTAAATTTGGGGGCAGATCTATGAATATCTTTTTGATTGAGAGATATTTTCTTTATCATTCTGCATGAAAAGAAGTTAGAGAAAAACAAACAGTAAATAGAAATGCTAAATTTAAATTTCAAGGAAAGTAGCTCAATATTCGTACATATTGTGAGAATTGCATTCTGTCTCCTGTTTTCTAACATTTTATTTTCATCCACTTGTTAGTGTACAGCTTTGACAGAGGTATGTGCTCTCTAGTTATGTATGAAATCAGCATATATGATAATAATTTTCTGGCAGGCCTTCAGCCATTATTTGATGCTTAAAGTTATCTTAAGCACTGGCTTCCATTTGTGTTGAATTCTACACTTGATTTACTGTGATTCTCTTTCTTTGTTACTTCCATCACTTTATTTTTGTAATAGTGAAAATATTTCCTCTCAGACTCAGCCCTGTTCTCAGCCTCTTAATAACAACAAAGTCTATGGTTTGACTTACACCTGAGATAGTTACATATTTCCCACTGGTGCCAGAGATACATGTTCAAACCCAAGTAAAAGCCAATATTTCAAATCTTAATGTTTAAGGTAGACAGGCCTCACTACTTGAAAAATTGACTCAACACAATCTTCCTACACCCATTTGACAAAAATAAGCTTTATAAATATGTATGTTTCTGCCTTATAAATGAGATAGTTATATATTTCCTTGTGGAAAGGCATAAATCTATCTTTTTTCCCCCCACCCCAGCTCTGGGTAAAATAGCAGGTCTGATTGATCTCTCTAGTCTTAAGAAGGCAGCCAGTCTAGGAAAAGAACAACTCTGGTTCCGAATCGGAGAGTGGAGCACCATTAAGGCAGTTTGATGTACATTCAACGTTCTCCCAGGAGCTCCTAATGCTGGACATATCACTCTCTACTTTCTTCTAGATAATATCAGGAAGGCTAAGATGGAGATTCTGATGACTGGGCATGTCACATCTCCTCAGGCTTTGCCCAGGAAGGGACATTCCAGTGTTGTTGCATTGTCAGTAGAGACAAAATGGAGGCCATTCATTCAAATATTTCCCACTAGTACCTGAGGTCAGTGTTCAAGCCCAGGTAGAAGCTAGAATTTTGCATGCTATGCTGATTTAAAAAGCAGACAAGTCCTCCTCACAATCTTCTTACCTTCAATTGCCCTCATTTCACCTGATGCCATTCTCAGTTGAGTTTAGTATATATAAAGCTTGAAAGAGATTTGCTTTTCATTCATATTCATACATCACTCAGTGTTTATGTATATCTGCGTGTCTTTGATGACAAGACAGAACAGGTGGTATCATCATTTTCTCACACTTACACCTGACCGAAACACAATCATTACTAGCAAGTGAAAACCTAAACAGAAAAACCATTCCTTGCTTGCTTTTATTGCTGCACTCATTTTTTAGAGAGATCTGCTACTGGTATTTCAGCTTGACTAACCATTGTCTCTTGCAACAACTAAGTTGGCACAAAGGATCATCTCTCCAAATCAAAGAAAATAGAATAATCAACAATTCATGTTAATAATATGGTAGCTAATATGATATCATTTAGCTGATAAAATATAGACTTGTGAGGAAATAGGTTTGAAAACTACATTTGCAGCTTTAAGAATACTGAAATGATATCTATAATTATTTTATGACTTGCTCTATCTTATTATCATAGCTTTTTATCACAGCACCCCAAGTTGATATACCCTTCATTATTACTATTATTCCAATACTAAATTCACTCCATCTTATTACAAGTTTTACTCCATCATATTAGGTATAATCATCATTATCATCATCATCATCATCATCAGTCTTTTAGTATCTGTTGTTGGACATAGACCTTCACCAAGATTCACTATATTAGGCATTGCGACACCAGTACTTTCTGAATTTATCTAGCTCATCACGCCATCTTACTTTCTGTCGGCCACAATTTTGCATATGGTCTCTTCGGATCTATGTTGTGAGTTGTGATATTTAGCCATCATCTACCATTCTTGAGACATGTCCAGCCCATTGCCATTTGAGTTTTCTAACTGTTTCTATGACATACCGGATTCCTGTCTTTTCTCTGATATGCTGTGCTGTCTTGTTATCTCTACGCGTGAGGTTGAGCATGATTCTCTCGAATGCATTTTGCATGGTTCTCTGTTTTAGGGTCAATCCATGTTTCAACTTCATAGGTGACTAATGGGAGGATGCATTGATTGTATACCCTTCTTTTTAGCAGTTGTGGGATTTTTGTATTCTTGAAAGTTGAGCTTACTCTACCGAAAGCTTGCCAACCTAGTGTTATTCATCACTTAATTTCTTCTTCTTCTGTTGAGGATTTCATGGAGATATGTTGTCCTTGGCAGAAGTAGTGATTTACTTTCTCTGCATTTTCAATTTCGATCGTTGCGTGATTGTCCCCATCATGTTTGTTGTAGAGGACATTTGTTTTAGTGAAGTTCATGTGGAGGCCAACTTCCTTGTTTACTTCATTCAGTTCGTCTAGCATTATTTGAAGATCATGAAGGTTCTTAGCAAAGAGGATTATGTCATCATCAAATCTGAAATAATAGCTATCTATTCTGATACCTTTGTGTTCCCATTCTAGGTTTCTGAAGATCATCTCAAGGCAGGCCATGAAGAATTAGCATCAGTTGGTATCACCTTGTCTCACTCCTTTTTCTAGTTGAAAGGGCTCAGAGTCTTTGTGTAGCCTGTGAAGATAATGTTGTGTCGGTACCTGATATTCTAAAATGATCACCCATTTGAATACTGATCATTAAACAGCTTATCTTCAATGATCAAATGAGAACTGTTGCTTTAAGCAAGATTTTACAATGAGCAGGTATTTTCTTGGCTTAGTTTGGTCTGGCACAAGGCCACAAGTGTGAAGCACTTAGTGAGTATCAAACTCACTACTCAGTAGTAATGGTATGCTAGACTAGCTCCCTAACCATTACCTAATGGTGCGGCACCTGTTTTAATGTGATTAATACTTGGATTTTATCAAAGTATGATATTGCTTTTCTTAAAAACTCTTGCCTGCAATAATTTTGATAAATAGGAGAGAAAAAATACCGATATATTTTTCTAAATAAGAAATGGATGAAGACTACAATTCTCTGTAAGTTAACTGCCTTTTTTCTTTATTTTTCTCTCTTTTTCCAGACTACTTTTTATTATGACGGAACTCTTTTTTCCACACATGCTTTTGTCTGCTCAGAAATTGTTCCAGAAATAAAAATGGACATTGTTACACACCTGCACAGCTTTTAAAAGATGTTATTTCTCATATTGGTCTCTGTCAGATTTTTTTTTTCTATTCATTTTTTCCATGGCATAGAAAAGATTATTAATTCTTGTCAAAAGTCTTAGAAATAGTGTTTTCATCATACGAGGGGACTTCAAATATTAACTATTCTTTGCATTCTTTGATTTTGATTTAACCCTTGTCTTCCTTCCTCTCTTACCTAGCAGATCTTATTGAATACGAAATAATGATGATATAGAAATATCCTTAAGCTGTGGAATGGAATTTCTTTCATGAGAATTTGATTGAAATTCTATACATTTGTGCATGTATTGAATTTAGATTTCTCATCAAGAGGAGTGCATGCCACGGGCCACTCTGTACCCTGAATTAGAAGCCTGTTCCATCACCTGGACTCCATTTAAATGGATTTTTAAAAAAAAGCTTATTTATTTATAAAGTCCTACAATTAGTTTTAGATTTTATATTCGAACATGCTCGAATGTTTATGACGCGTTCTTCATTGCGAATTAATTCTCCATTATGTTGGGCTGAAGCTCTTTTCAAGGCGGGATCTTCTAAAAGCAAGAATGCCCTGAATCTTCATTTTTGACATGGAAGATTGAGTGTGTTAAATAGCTCAATTACACTTGAAGATTCATCTGGTGATTGTCTTTAGATTATGGATTAGGGAAAATCATGATTAACACCTGAAGAGGACTTGCAAATGGATGGGCCAAAACATTATTGTAAAAACAACACCTACAGATAAATGAATTCAGTTGGAGATTCTCTCAAGATGGCATTTTGTGTGCCTGAAATCTCCCCTTTTGAATCAATAGGAAGATGTATTGTCTGAGAGCTCAAGAACAGTTTGGTGCTGCTCAATTGTCTAAATGATTCCTTAGATGATTGTCAAAGTTAATGGTTCAAAGCAAGTCTTGATTTTTCAAGATCAAATTTTAAAAGTTTATTTTTTTTCTTCAAATTTTTGTTGGGGTAGGGTATTAAACAGATCAGCTTTGAATTCCTCAATATACTGTGCTCTATAAGCAAATAGTAAATAATGCAAATACCAATCAACAGGATTTCTATTCACTTGCTATAATTCTTGATTGTTATATAGCATACTATTTGCATACTACTATATAATATTGTTACATCACATGAAATGTTACATCACAGAGTAAAGTGAAACTCATCTCAAACATAAATATCATTCATTTAATCAAAATATGCATTTATGATCCCATTTTTATGACCAGAACAAATGACTCATTCCAGAGATCAGTCATTGAAGTGAGCAAAAAAAGTAATGAGCGCATCCCAAAACGCAATTTCTGGTTTTTGTCAATTCATTAGGAATCCATATGACCAACTTCTTCACCTCTCCTGTTACAGTCAAATGATGAAAATTAGTTGAAAAAGAAACTCATATGTTTACCAAATCTTTATTTGAGTGGATTCTCAATACATTTAAGATTAAATGCTAAGATTCAAGTTAAAATTAATTTCAGATCAAAATTCAGTTACTAATCATGACAGGCTACAGACATTGATCAACTCTCAAATATATATATATATATATATATATATATATATATATATATATATATATGTGTAGCTATGAAACTAGACAACTGGGTTCATGTAAGTCAAACCACAGTGTGCATACGTATTAAGATATAAAGGTAAACCTGTTACAGTCATTCAAATTGAGCCACTTGGTTATTATTCTTTATTTTCCCTGAATGCCTGATATACCACAATCTTTGTTTATACATACTGATAGCTTAAAAAGTAATATTGTTTTAATTTCCCATATAAAGAATTGTCAATTATTATCAATTTTCGACTATCATTTCTTTAATCTTTTTTCCTTTGCTCTTTACTGCATCCCTCAGATCATCATCTACAATCTCATTATCTAGGAAATGGGACTCATTCATTTTTGGCACTCAAATGAAATGACAAACGAAGCTGACAAACTCATCATTTTTTTTTTCCTCTTCATTTCTCCACCTGTGAAACCTACTTTTTCGTCCCAGCCACGTCTTGTCATACCTTCCCCCCTCTTACTGATGTCCCTACCCTTTTCCAATAACCTTTCATCTTGCCATTCATGTCTATCTGATTAAATGTTCCACTCTTTTAACAGTAATGCACATTGACAACAACTGCATTTGAACTCACACATTCACAATGATTTTATCTTAGATAAGCAAGTAGAGGGGTCAGGTTGAGAATGCTCAGTTCTCAGGAACACCTAAGACAAGCCTGATACAGACACAGATAGAAACATCCTCTGACCCCTCCTCTCACAGACCCTTCTTATTTCAAACCAAACTTGACTTTCGCCTACACAGATACAAACACCTCCCCTCCAACTCCTACTGAACAACCTATAACACAGAAATATCCCCATTTCTTTCCCCACTCTCAAACATGTGAACAGCTTACAATTTTCTCTGCACCGCTGCAAGTTTCTCTGAAGAAGATGACTTGCAACTATCGAAATGCACCAAAACATACCCACATGATATTAAACATTTTCAAGATGTAACACCTACTTTTCTCTTTAGTTTATTCTCTTCACCTTCCAATTATCATTTCCATCAACATTCTGTTGATTACCTCACATCTATCCATATATATATATACAAGTTGTCACATAACAATGGTTAACGTCTTGCCAGTCATCACTCTTGTGGTAAGTTCAATCATCATGAGGTGTCCCCAATTGTAACTTTGTTCTTGATTAAATTAAATATATTAAATATATGTGCATTTAAATGTGTATGTATATATATATATATATATATATATATAGAGAGAGAGAGAGAGAGAGATAGATATATGCCTGTGTGTATATTTATACATAGATATATGAAGTTATATATACAATTATCTATTTGTATATATTCACTTATGTGTATGAATGCATTTATATATATATATATATATATATATATATATGAACACATATGTATGTATATACAGAAATATGAATTACTCTCTAATAACTACCTTTGCTGCCTAGACATCAGCAGCAAGAAGCTGTTACCCCCATTGTCATCCTAAGCAGGGAACAATTTATATACATGCACAAAGTTTTTTTACTCTCAAATTGACCATCTTAAAAATCTCACTTATCGATTAAAGAATCTATTGCAGATCTATGTATATTAAATCATGTTGGTATAGACAGGAGATATTGATATGTTTGATTCAATTATGATTGTCATGTTTTCTGCCACATTTTAGGTGCTGCTAGAATTTTCAGTCATTTTCTATTATACCTATATATACATATACATGTGAGTGTGTTTACATATGTATTTTTGTTATATCTTATATAGCTGTCATGTGTGTTTAGCCAAGTTAGATGCCTGATTATCAGAGAATTAAATTTATCGCTTAATAAGCTCAGAAGAGGACAAAGCTTTTAAAATCGTCTCAGCCACGATCCATTACTTTCAGACACTCTTCATTAGGATTTACTCCATAAGTGATAAGTAAAATCAAACAACTCTTTCCTTCTCAGAAACAAGAAAATGAAACAAGACTGGCTGCTTCAGGGTCAAAGAATATTCTGACTCCATAGGTGCAGCCTGTACATGTAACACTTTTACAGGTAGAAAAATGCAACTATTTCTACCATACAGCTGAATTTTTAAAAAAAAGAAAAGAAAAAAGTTTCTCCTATTCATTGAGGGGAGTTTGTGTGTAAAATTCTACTGTGAATAGTTAGACCTGTATAAGTGACATGCAACACACCTTTTTTAGCCACTAGGTTGAATTTTCAAATTTTTTTCCTCATAAATCTTCCTATGGGGTTGAAATAAGTTTGCATACCAAACTTCAGCCTTCTCAACAGACTTGAGGGGTTTTAATTTTGGTTTGGGTTATTGTTATTGTTGTTGTTGTCCTTACCATTGTTGTTGTCTGTACCAAGGGAAAATAAAGTTAACTCCTGAGTTTGACAATGAAACAACTTTGATAGATTGGTACAAAATCACTGGAGGAAGATTGTTTTTTTTCAACTTGGACTGTTGTAAACAATTCTTTACCTTCCAAAATCAAAGAGTTCTCTTTCAGTTTTTCTTGACAGGTGTATCAATTTTTTATATACATTCCTATTCACTATGATTAGCTTAGATTGGCACAAACCTAAATTTGTGGAAATAGTGGTAGGAAGATTATGTTCCACCAATCTTATTTGTGGGAAGGGCTTCCTCACTGAGCTGAAAAAAACAACATTGATAGCCCAAAACTGTCTGAAAAATGCACATATTTTTGTTTTATATAAATACACACATGCGAACATATATGTGGAGTCTTGGCTTACATTTCAGTGGGGTAGAGATGTCATCTGCATCTATTTATGGTCAGTTGGTGTGTGTGGGTGTGTAAGCTTGTGTGTGTCTGTGAAAAATGTAGGGGATTGAATCTCTATGTTTATAGGAATCAGTCAGTGTTTAAAATGCTAGAGGACAAGCTCACAAAATTTATTGAATCAAAAAAGAATACAGTGAGAATGACAACAAAAGATTGAGCAATGCATCAATTTGAAATTTTTGTTGACATTTAAATTCATGCAAAATATTTTGATATCAAGGGGAATAACTTTTTATTGAAGTCTCTTCCCTTTGAACTTTAGGTAATTTTTTTCTTCCATTCAATTCAAAAAAAAGAGTTCCATATTTTCATGCTATTCACGGAAGAGTTCCACTGTCAATTACGAGCAGTCACCTGCAGTCCATGATTTTAAGAGTTAAAATTGAATGAAACAACTACCGAATCTTTTTGTATGCTAACTGAAGTTTATAGGAAAGAGTGTATGTCATGCGTACATGTTTTTGAATGGCACATGTGGTGTTCTGAGGGTCGAGAGGATGTTGAAGGTGATGAATGTTATGGATGTCCATACATATCAAAAACCACCTCTTTATTGATAGACCATTTCTGCTGTCATTCTGATGCTGTATCATCAATCATTTCATTTTGAATAAAGCGTTTTGGACTGATTTTAATGACAGTAACTGTTTGATAAGATCATCCATGATCCTAATGAACAACTTCATCTGTATCACCTGAAACCTGTACATCTCACAACAATTGAAGAAATCTCTGTCTGTCTACACAAATGCATTGTGATTACTCAACAACTGGCCATTGTATGAAGTTGATATCCACTAGATATATTAGTCAGCATATAAAGCTGTACAAGAGTTTGAAGTTATTTGGATCAGCAGTTCCTAAGAAATAAACTAAAAATTGGAGAATATAGATCTTTCTCTGTAGTTTCTATAAATTATCACTCTTGACTTGTACTCTTTAGAATTATGCAATTATTGGACATAAAATATGTAAATTGGCAACACTGAAGAAAAATAACTAAAATATTTCAAAGTCGTAATTGAATACTACGACTGGTAAATTATTTTGCATGACAATTATGGTAGGCGGTTCAACAGAGTAAAGTTTGGCCACTTCCAAACGTACACTTTTGGAATAGGCACTGCCCTAGCGTGGTTAAAAAAGAAATCCTTTCAAAGTTGGAAAGTTTAAAAATATCTTATGTTATTTTAAGCAGTCCCAGGTGGAGGTGAATTTCGTTCTTAGACATTCAGAAATTGTTTGTAAAACGTTAAAAAAGAAACAGCTGTATGCAATATTCTTACACCAGATGGTGCTGACTCTAGGGAAAAGGTTTTGTTTGATTTTTAACTTAAATGTAAATCCTCAAAATCCTTTATTAGTTTTTTTTTAAAGAAGCTTTCTCCCATTTTACCTCATTTGTCACTTCTGCTTTTCTCTGCCTCGAGTTAGTGTTGAGTTCTATGTTTCAGGCCAACGGAGGAGGTGGAATCACTTGTGTTCTTCAAGATGGCACTGTTTTTGAAAAAGCTGGCGTTAATATATCTGTTGTACATGGCCATCTGCCATCTGCTGCCGTGAAGCAAATGAGATCCAGGTAAGAAACAGTTTCAACTCACTCTTTTCATATGCATGTGTGCATCTATATATGTGAATGTGTGTGTGTACATGCATGTGTGTTTATGTATAAATAGATATGTTCATTTAGGTGTTCATATATGTATATATATGTATATGTCTGAACTGATATGTGTGACTGTATGAATATAACTTTATATATGTATGTACATGTGCAAGTACTTGGATGAACAGATATATATATTCACACACACACACACACGCAGATGTATACACATGTGCAATGTGTTTGTGTGTTAATATGAATACATATATACATGTGTGTCTGTGTGTATATATATATATATATATATATATATATATATATATATATATATGATGTTATGCTATTTTCTATTATTATAACAGTGATGCATAGGAACTTCCATATTGACTTGACTTTTTAAAGATTTTTTTCATTCAGTATACTTAAAATTCTTCAGATTTCGAGATTTATTTATCGAAAAATGAGAAAGTTGGAGACAATTTCATAATTTTCAACTCACTTTTTAGTAATTCCGATTTTTTTTTTTTTTAGTTATGAGTCTATAAATTTTTTTTATTTCAGAACAAATTTATCTCAAAATTTAATTCTGAATGTCAGGAATGAATAAGAGACATCATAAACCAAATCTATCCAGAATATGAGAGAAGTTGACGAAATTTATAATAATGAACAAAAATATTTGGTACTAATGATTCTTTTTCCTGATCTACGAACATTAAAAGAAGTTGATAACATTTCTGAGCAACAGACTTGACTAATTACTGTTTTGTTGTGAGAAGATTTTCATAAATCGATAGTCAATAAAACTAATTAATCAAACAGATTTATAATTTTTGTTTACCTACTTCTTATTAGATGCACAAAGAAATTTTATATGTTGACATAGGTTTTTAAAATTAAAGGTCTAGGAAATGTTGCGTCAGAGGAGGTGCAGATGGCCTGATGATTAATGGTGCGGAAAATGAAAACCGCAAACCAAGTTCAAACTCCAGCCAAGACAGTTCGCATTCACTTTACACTAATACCTTTGGAAAAGCCATGAATCCACTTCTCACCTCAGCTATGGGTAAATAGCAGGCCAGTTGGAGCTCTTTAGTCTTGTAAGGTAGTTTATCTTGAACATCGGCTGGCACTCCTGCCACCTAAAAACCCACGATTGCTACAAATAATGATTGGATCTCTATGGCTCTTATGAGAAATAGAGACAAAATCAGTGCCTCATGACCCAGGAGTAGCTGAACCAAGAGAAGTATTGGGTTGTATTCTTTTTGCTGGTAGTTATTAAAAAAAATTGAAAAATTCCATTTGAGAAGCAAACTCCTTGAAAAATATTTTACTGAAAAGACAGATAATATACTGGTCTTTGTCCTGATAAGCAAAACTTTTGTAAAATAATGAATTTCTCCTTTTTTTCTTCACTTATACTGGCTATGGCATCAGATAGTCTTGCTCAGGCTTCCCTTATGACAAGTTTTTGTTTCAGCTTGTTCTATCTCAAATAGACTTATAGGCGACAAGCACCCAAAGTGGTATCACTCTTGTTTAAGGCACCTAGTAGTCCCAAGCAGTCATGCATCTAGATACTGGCCAGGCTCAACATTGCTCAACTTGGGTGATCATGTAAGAACAGCTGTATCTACTAATGGGATTTGGCCATAAACAATAAGCCATAAAATAATAAATGTAAAAAAAAGATTTCTTCTTCTTGATTCCCTCTGCAAATTGTTAGTGAGTTAACAGATTGAGATAACAGTTAAAGAAAACTCATCTGACTATTTATTTATTCCCTAGCCATCTCAAATAATACAATTTTTTATAATACTTTTCTACTTTAATGATCAAACATAGATCAATTAAGTCATATCCTCTAAAAAATTTCATTTGAGAGTACCCAGGATTGTCTCTTTAATTTATTTGTAATGCCCTCTCGATGAAATCCATCAAGCTCATTTTTAAAACTATTGATACTATTTTTGTTATCAACATATTCTGGTAATTTATTCCAGTAATTTAATACTCTTTTACCGAAAAAATCATGGTTTGATAATTTTTCTGGTCTACAAATTGAATTGTTTGTTCGGTCAAAGAGGTTAAAAAAAATTACCTTAGACATTACATCCATTAAAAATTTTAAATGTGTCTATAAGGTCTTCTCTCATTCTATGCTCCAACAATGTGGTCATACCTAGTTTATTTAGTCTTTTTTCATAATTAAGATTTGGTATTCCATCAACAACCATCAACAAAAAGCATATTTTAGGTGCCCAAACTTGACAGCAATATTCACTTTACTAAAGACTTATATGCAGTTTTCATTTTGGATAATTTTCCTGATCCAGTATTTTTTAGAAGCCATACATACTAAAGAGAAGTATATATATAGTCTTTGAAATTTAATTTCTGATTAAAGATGATGCCAATATCCTCCTCAGTGAAACAAGTATCCAAATTTGATCCCAGAAACTCATTTGTTTTTTTGGGTTCGATTTTCCAACATGAAGAACTTTGCATTTATCTACATTAAACTTTAATAACCACACATTTCAACATGTGATAATTCATTAAGATCACTTAAAACAGATCTATTCTCCCTTGAGTCCACTACCATTATTACATCGTCTGCAAATACTTTTATAACATTTTTAATACTTTCGGGAAGATCATTTATGAACAACAGAAATGATATTGGACTCAAGACAGAGCCCTACGGGACCCCAGCAATACAACCTTGGCTCCTAACTCTGCATCTCCAATTTTAATGTTCATATATCTATCAATCAAAAGTTTCTTATGATATTTACCATATTTTTGAAAAATCCAATTGCCTCAAGTTTAATCATTGAACAACAATGAGACATGGAGTCAAGTGCCAAACAATGAGACATGCAGTTAAGTGCCTTGCTAAAATCAAAATATAACAAATTGACATAGTCACATGCTGCCAAATATTTGTTCACTTTGTCGAGACTTTGTACCAGATTTAATAAGCAGGATCTACCTGTCATGAATCCATGCAGTTATTACATCAATTACATAAGCGAGGATGTGTTCTCTTATAAGGTTTCATATACCTTTCATAAAATGTATGTTAACGACACTGGCCTGATAATTTTCCGTAGATGGCACAGTTCTCTTCTCATGTATTGATACCACAACTTCAAGTTTTCAAACTGGAGATATATACTCCTGACCAATGCAGTTGTTAAATAACAATGTGAGAACATCAACAAAATTACTATTGTCTGCCAAGTATCTCAACAGTTTTGGATGTAAATTATCCAGAACTGTAGATTTGTTTACATTTACGTTTCTAAGCAATTTTTTTAACTTTGCTAGACTCGACAATAGGCTTTTCCAATACATCACTCAGTCATCTATTACTTCAAAAATGCTTTTCGGGAAGTGAGCCATAGGTCTTGTTTTGAAAAAGAACGATTTAAAAGAAATTTGATAAAATCTCTGCAGTTTCTGAAATAGTTTTTCTTGGATTGCCAGAGGGGTCTTCTGATTCGTTCACAGTTTTTCTCAACTTATTTTTCGATCTTAAATAACAAAAAAAATAGCTTACCATTTGACTTCAAGCGTCTTACAATTTTACTTTCGTATTTGATTATTTCTCCAAATTCAATATTATAGAACTCGTGGGAAGTGGTTTGAAAGGTGGCCACGACAGGTTTATCAGTAAATTCCTTCCATGCCTTGTCCTTTTACTCCCTATTATGTACAAGTCAAGTTGTGTCCCACGGTAATCTTTCCAAGATATCACCTCTACTATTAGTTCTTATAGAAGATGATGGAAGTCTATCAAAAATGGAAGGCATTTTTTCATGTATCTCTCCCTATATACTCAACATTTAAATCATTTGAACTGTAATTCCAGTCTATTTTACTTGCATGATCTGTAGTGAACTTGGGTTTAACTCTGTACCAGTTTTAGCTCAACCAAAATAAAAGCATGATCTCTTTCCTACAGATGCTTGGGAATCTACACCGTTGAATATTAAATAATTTTTTTGAGAAAACTTTATCCAAGGTGGATACATTATTAACTCATAATCATTGTTATGCTCATTGTTATACTAATATAATCCTATTGCTATAAAGAGATATAAATATTGATTTTGCAGTTGAAATTTCAACTATGATTTGAGAAATCTGTGAGTGAGATTATCTGTGATTATAATAAACAGCTTCCACTGTACCTCCTGAAATCTCTACATCTTACTACAATCAGAGAAATCTCTAGGTGTGTCTATGTGCAAACCTGATTACTTGACAACTGGCCATCATACTAAGTTGATATTCACAAGACATATTAGTCAGCACACAAGGCATTGAACTATCAAGTTTGAAGTTGTTTTGATCAGCAGTTCTCAAGAAATCAAATAAATATAAATTTTAAAAATTGCAGATTAAAGATCTTTTATCTAAATTTATTGATCCAAATTTAGATCTAAAATATGTAAATCGGCAATATTGAAGAGAAGTTACTGAAATACTTTAGAACCGTAGTTTCGTACATTATCTCATGACTAAGGTTAGTTCCTCAATAGAAACTGTCATGTGGCCAAGGTCTTTTGGCAGCATGTTGTGTTTGGGGTGATCAATTGAAAATTTTGGAAAAAGAGTGATCAATAATGTTACTTGTCTTGTCTTTTGTTATGTGGTGATTAATAAGAAAAAAAAAATCTATATTTCCAAAATAAACAAGCATAAACACTGCCAAACATAAATCAAAGGACCCATTTAGTATAAACTTAAATTGCAAATTGAACCCCTCACAAAAAAACTTGTGGGGGGACGTAAAAAAAACTAACTTTTTTTATAGACATAATAAAGAGTTAATGTTAAAATTTTTAGCCCTCATGCTCCATTGGTGTGGCCTGTACACGCCATTCATATATACTCAGTCAGACTCACTTGAAAACTGAAGACATCTATGTTGACAGTTTTTGTTAGTATTCGGTTGTAACTGACCGACTGTACTTGCAACAACCGCGATAATTTGGGGCACTAACTATGAGATTACCCAATATTCTTCATGCTTTTCACACAATACCAATGTAATTAACTACTACTTTATTCTTCATACTTCTAGGTCTGCGATTGTTGTCTCAGTGATAGGACTGCTGAAATACAACTCAAAATTCTTTAGTTTTTAGTCGTTTAGTTCTCACTTTGTCTAGAATTTCGGTTAGAGAGAGAATGAGAGGTTTAACAAGGAGTTAGGTTTCTTCTTTCAATCAATTCGACTGACCATCATACAGCCGGGAGAACCCAAGTGAAATCTGACTCTCACATTTCTGCTGACATTGACATTAACCAGGTACTGTCCGGGTGTGTCCACTCTAGCTGATTGTTAATTGTCAACTCTCTGAATGTCGAATTCCCCTGACCAATTGACCGATGTGGTCAAATGTCCTCCGTTATATGCATTCAGCATCAAAAACACTTAATCATACATATATTTGAATTAATGTGACCTGATCATGTGCCTAGCTTCTATTGAACTATATTCAACATTGACGCATACTTCGTTGAACTTCTGAAGTCGAGCCGTACTGCCAAATAAATTAAATCAGCTTAAAGGACATTTGTTCAATCCTTATTTAGCACTCCTTTCTGTGACTTTGTGTCAAACTAATCTAAGCTTAATAAATAGATAACTACATAGTCCCCAATTTATGACTGGGCTCTGTTCTAACTGGCGGGTCATGTCTTGAAAAAAATTTTCGAAGAGTATATAAATGCTATGGTTGACTATAAAAAAACCTAATGCATTATCAACTTGATTATTTTGATACCCGACAATTTTTTAAAAATGAAATAGTAAACAAATACGTATCGTGTTCACAAAATGAAAGATAAGTAAAAAAAAAAATTAATAAAGAAATAAATAAAAAAGATTTTAAAAAGTCGAGAAAAGTGATAAAACTAATTTTTTAAAATTTTTTCAGCAAAAAAGGTTTCGGAAAAATGATGCATTGGAAAAATATGTATCCTACATAACATTTTCCATTTTGAAATTTAAAATTCAATCTATTCTTCTCTATCATTGTGTGTTTTATAAATAAAATATCATTTTGTTAAATTGAAATAAGTGTACCACTTAGGTACAACCAAGAGTAATACATACATATGGTATTTACATAGTACATATGATTATTTTTTCATATATTCATATACTCTTTTGCACTGTATTTGCTCATATACATATACATGACCAAGCAAATCTTTGTTTACTTGTATTTTTCAATTTAGGAGTGTAACTTTTATTAATTACATGAATTTTTTATATCCGAATATTTCAGTCGTATGTACAGACAGTTGTCAGTCAGTACTACCTGTATGATTTTTGTATCTGTTGCTTACACTACGAGTTTGATTTTAGAAGTCAAATCTGGTACTCGCATCAAAAAGTCAAGTGGATTGCCATTAAACCAAGGCTAATTGCAGGTTAAGAAGATTGCGTTGAACCAATTTTCCAAGTTGTGAGGGTTCAGCCTGTCTGCCAGCATCTGAATTTCTGGCTTTTTATCTGGGCTCAGACACATTAGTGGGAAATATGCAACTATCTCAGCCACTAGACAGACCGCAAGTCTTTCTTATGCATTTGCTCACATCTCTTTCTGTCTCTCTCTCTCACAACTGATATTTGCCAAGCACACTTCAACACAGAGCTAAATTAGAGTAATTGGGGGTCAGAAGATTGTGTTGCTCCAGTCTTTTAATAGGGGATGGGCCAAAATAAATGCCTTTGTCAAAGATACTGAAATAAGTTGGTTATTCAATAAATCTTTGGGTTTGGTGTATAAGCTATTATTTATGTGAATGATTTTTATTTAAAAATGTATGAATTAAAATATCAATGTATTTTAAATACAGCCTTGCATCCCAATTATGTTCTGGTAGCATGGACACAACCCAACCTGAGCGTAAGTCGACCATTATAGGGTGAAGTGGAAAATATGCACTGCCCAACATGAGATACGATGATACACACGTATTTATCTGAACCTTCATATTGGACATACATCTTCCTTGCCTTTACAGAGAGAAAGGAACAAAGGCCATCCTTCACATTTCTTTTATTGTCATTAGCTCACCCCAGCAAGGTGTCTGCTCTTTTACCGTCTCCATCTCGCCCTCCATTTCTGGAGAACTTGAAACGAACATGATGCATACACTGTGTTTTTTTTTTTGCAAGCTAACAATAACACGATGGAATTTTTCATCATTCGCAGTTGAGCCATAGAGCTGCAATGATAAAAATTCTGGTCACCCACAGTTTATTGGTTTTTAAGCCCTTTTGAGGATGTATCTGCAATCAGACATAAGTTGGTCACACACAAGTTAACACATGACTGTACAAAATAAAAAATACCGTTTTAATAAAACAATATATTATAGTACCAGAGAGGAGGAGGAGGAAAAAAATTTCAGCATGGATTGTACAAGTTGAAAAAAAAATTTTTAAAAATGAGTCACTGTGATATAGATTAATTGAAATGAGTGACTGTAAATAATGTTGGATCTTTGTCTCAGGAGCCTATGAGGAAGTTCATTATTTTAGTCTTCCCCCAAAAAGCTTTACTTCTTTGTATGGAATTAAAAGATAATTGCATGTAAAATTTAGCTAATCATACTTTCACCGCATGATTTTGATAACTCAATTCTATCTAGCAAGAAGGTATTAGCAATACTGTTTGTGTAACGAATCTTTACTCTATTATATATATATATATATATATATATATATATATACACAAACACAGAGAGAGAGAGCCATTTATCATATTCACAGATAATCTTATCAAATGGTCATTGTTATCAAAATCAGGTGGTCCCAAACACTTTATTTGAAATGACTAAAAAGTTTGAAATAATCAAAAAATGAATCTCATATTAATTTTCACTAATGTAAAGTTATTCATAACAATGAATTTAATAACATAATGGATTTATAACAATGAATGTGAATTGTTCCAATTTTGATATAATTTGGTTAACATTTTCAGCCAGTTATTGTTATCTAAAAGACCCTATTCCAAAGTGATCATAATTTTCTAGAAATTCAGCATTCCAAACCTTAAAACATGACAGAAGGCATGTCTTGTTATGTTGATGCAATGGAATTCGGTTCTTTTTTGCATAATGTTCCTGTTTTCAATTCTCAAAACCAGTTGATTAGAAGCAAAATCAGTGTTTGTTCAATCACTTATAACAAGTACTATATATATATATATATATATATATATATATATATATATGCACTCACTCATACACAGTCATATACATATATATATATATATATATATATATATATATATATATATATATACATATATACGTTATGAATACACATCTATATATATACGTATATATATATATGTATTTATACACACACATTATATATATATGTGTGTGTGTGTGTGTGTAGGTAGGTATGTATAAGGTTAATGATAGTACATGGTAAACAGTAATTTACATTTTATCTGCTTCTTATATAAAATGTGTTAGTTCATCAACATGTGAAATTCAATTTAAAAGAATCTGAACAATTATGGCGAAAAAATGATAATATTTTATTCTTATTTTTGATGCGATTACTACTGAGTTAACTTTTCCATCGTCCAATTTCTACAATTGAAACGTAATAGTATTCATGTCAGGAAAGTAAGAAACGTGGGTAAGAAGCAGAAAGGGGAAAAAAAAAAAAAAAAAAGGAAAGAAATACTTCTTTGGGGTCTAAGGGAGATAATTCTGGTCTCTATCGCTATTCCTACTGCTTGTTACTAAATTAGCATAAAATACATTCCTACGTAATGTAATAATAGCTGTTGCTATCGTCTTTAATTTAACAAATGCGGGGGTTAGTCTGTTATTATACGTACCCTTTCTTTGAAAGCTCATTAGTCTATTCATTGACTATCGCCTGAACTCCAGATGCATCCTACTTATCTTCAGCTAAAATTGGTTAAAATAAAAATAAAAAAACGCAATAATTTCTGTATAGATTAAACTCGAAACAGCCAAGCATTTATCTACATTCCTTCAGTCTTTAGAAACCGTAAACCAAAACTGTCAAGATAGATTTCTTCAGTTTTCAAGTTTGGCTTGATGGCCCTGTATGTATGTATGTGTCATGTATATAGGCAGCACCTATAGAAATTAAGATTCTTTCTCCTTATTATGTGTACCGAGAACGGTTTTCTCATTTTATGAAAATTATCTCCTTAAATAGATTTTTAGAGGGGCTGGGTCAATTTGCAATGTAAGTTTATCCTAAATTGACCCCTTAGGTTTGTGCTCAGCAGCATTCATGCTTGTTTTGTTTTTTTGAGAATTCAGACTTTCTCAAGTGATCACTGCTCAACTAAAGGTGATTGAAGTAACTTATTCATTGATCACCTCTTTTTCTGATTTTTTGATTGATAACCCAAGCTCGGCGTGCTGCCAAAAGATGTTGCTCACTTGTCGGTTTTTCTGAGTGACTAACCAGACAATTTTTTAAATTAAATTTTGAGACAAAGATATTTATGATTTGAAAAAGAAAGAAAACATTGTGAATATGTTTTGTTAAAAAAAAAAAAGAATTTTGAATATATTCTGGGAGGTATGGAGTGGCATAACAGTTACCAGCACGAAAAACAGAATCAGTAGATCAAATTTTAAAACTCAAGTATATCTTTGAACATTGCCCATACAAACTATATCTTTACAGGTCATTTTTTTCTGAAGAAGTCTATAGAAAGGTGATCATATAACCTAATACACCATGACTCACACTTTATGCTAGATCTTCATAAAATATATTTGATATTAATAAGGCTGTTGATTTGCTCATTTATTCGTAGAATGTTATTATTTTACTTATTTTCATATTTTTTATCAGCAATAACACCTTGACTCGCCACCAAAATAAAATACATTTGTCCTGAAGTGAAATCTGTGAAAATGTTAGGAATATGATTTATCTTTAGGGATGCAACCAGGAATCAAAAATTGAACCTTGCAGAACTAGTCCAATGCACTAACTACTATCAACAGCATGGAAAAGTATAGTTTCTAATTAGTATCATCTTTCTGAGACAGGCCCCACACAAAAAGGGCGTGAATTGAGGGAGTATTTTAAAGAAAACTTAATTAACGGATGCCAGTGATTATCTCATTTTGTTCTTTCTGGAAGAAAAGGGTTCGAGAATTGGGGTTGTCTGCAAAGAACAAAAATTTTAAATGGTACCAAGTGGGAAAGCGAGAGAAAGATTGTCTTTACTGTATATCATCATTGTCAATTTGGGTTTTCATTTCGAGAATTACTCAGAATAACATGTCTGTCATTTGTGCTCGCAAAAATATAGACCAGATGTGTGACATTGATGGTGGTGAAGAGGTGAACATAATATTTAGTGCAATTATAGTGCCTGTCTTGAGAAGCTTGTCTGGAGGGGAAGAAGAAGCCGAAAACAATGACTGAATGTCTTCCGGAGAGAGGACACCTACATTGCCAGACACGAGTCCACAATATATAATCATTTATTGTTAAGAGATGATGAATTTGACTAACAATACTCTAATGATGTTGATAAAAAAATACATTTTCTTCTACCTATAATAAGAACTTGTCATAAAGTTGACAGTACATAAGTTTGAAATGTTAGAATGAAGAAAATATACTCAAAACAGGATCATTTTTTTTTTTTGCAATGTCACATATTTTCAAAATACTTTTCTTCAGAATCGCTAATGAATAATCAAACCAATCATGAGGTCTGGCTTGTTCCATCATGGAGCAACGGTTAGCCAACTTATTTTGTAGACCATCACTACTATAGTGAGTTCAGTTGTCGTTGGATGCCCCGCACTATTGCTTTTGTACAGTGGCAAAGCTATAATCTTTTAGATTTTCTTACATTAACTTTCAGATTTGTGAAAATCCCTTGGGTATAATGTGCAGCCAGAGCTCCAGCGCCCCCCTATCCCTCCACGCAGTTTCAGGATCTGTTAGCCCCACAAGCTCAGATCTAAACTCATAGCCCCCCCATTTTGAAAAATGTCTGCTGTTTGACTTTTCGCATTCTAATCAGTAGAGAACAGTCATGGTAAGACAGACTAAGGGTTGTGAGTTCAAATCTTGCTGATGTCTGCTCTTCAATTCTCATCCAATACATCTTACTTTCTGATTAATGAGTAAATGTAAGAGTGACAGTTGCAAAAGGAGCAACAAAATTAGATGAAAGAAAGATTGGTCACGAATTGATAATAATGACTTTGCTTTACCAAAGATATTCAGACAACTTAAGAATATGACATAAGAGATGGCAATATAGTAATTGGCAAAGAAAAGAATAAAGCTATGTTTCTTATTTGAACGATGCTTACTGATTAGCTTTCATTGCCTAATTGGTAAGGCACTGTCATAGTAAGAAAGGCTTCCAAAGATGAGGGATGTGAGTTTGAATTTTGCTGGAAGTTTGTTCTTCATTTCTGATCTTTGCTGCGTACTTAACTATTGTAGAATAAATATAAAAATAACTTTGCAATGAATGTTGCAATGAAGAGTTACAGAATAAGATGAAAGAAACTAGTCATGAATGAATGATAGTGACAATGGAAAATTCATACAAATTTGAATAGTGTGACATCATAATAAAAGGCTAGGCCTTAAATGAGATTCAAACTTGCCCCCTACACCGCACGAGGTTGTTTTGTCTTATATCAACAAATCTATTATTTTGGTCATGGAAGTCATCAATGGTTAGTGGTACTTCAAATAAACTGAGTTTTCTGTGATGAGATATTTTTGCTAAACATTTTCTTAGGTTAGATTTCAATAGTGTAATGGTCCCCGGTGGATGTGGCCCTGTGCCAAACTCATCTCAGCTCATTGAGCTCCCCAAACTATGGTGATTAACAAGCTAGTGTCACAGACCGATTGCCAGTGTAGTGATTTCGTTCTTTACTCAGTTCCCTTGTTTGTGGCCCCGTGCCAGACCAAGCTTGGTAAATATCTACTTTGAGTATTTGCCACAAAGCAATGATATGCCAGCTCATCTCCCAGCACTATTCAATAGCGCTTTTAATCCTCACTGTGTTGTAGATAACTGTGGCCTTATGCCAAACTATTGTAAATATCTGCTCATAGTCAAATGCAATAATCATTAGGAAGCCAGATATTCCATGCAACTGATCAGAGGTAGGGTTTGTGATAAAAAGCTCAATGCAAGATCAAATTGTTACATTGATTATCAGTTGTGTAGGCACAGCTTTTGTTCGACTGAGAAGTTAGAATCTGCGTAGGCTGGCATCAGCATGAATCTAACTTTGATCTGCCGCCTACATCTAGGAATCTTTAGGAATTTCTTTTACTCTATTATCATTATTATTTTACAAGCAAGACCTGCAAAAATTCCATAGTTATTTCCAAATATAATATTTACATATGTATAATGCTATTACATTGATTTCGTTAGAATGCTCAATTGCAGAATGTATAATATACTTGTATGAATTGGATGGTTAAACTTTTTTTGCCCAAATACTGATTTTAATCTAAAAATATGATAATGATAAAGTTTAGATTGATGCAAAAGTCTCCAGATTCTTTTTAACAAAATCTTTTGGTCATATATTATATTTATTATTCAGTCATCAGAGTATTTTTCTTGGTTTTCTATGATATGATGCCACCTTTCAGCTAAATTTTATATTCCATCATAAAGGAACAATTCCAGTTTTCATTTGACAAATTCCTTGAGGAATCTTTCAATATCTTGACCTTGTTGGGACTGCTGACCAGGCAAAGAACATTATATAGTTCAAAGCAGGTAATAGTCTGCAGGTGACAAGTTTGGAGAATATGCAACGTTTAGAATAACCGGTACTTCCGACATACAAGGTTCTCACCTCAAGAAAATAGAAGTAAATCTTCGCGAGTAATTTTTTGTTTTCAATTCATAAGTTCCTCCATTTCATTCAGGGATTTGTCAGTTTTGAAAAAAAGTAATTTTTCTTGAGTTTTAGAGGCAAGGTTCTATTCAAAAAGTTACTGTAATGCAAGACCGAGAACATACTCTCAGCCATTTTCATGAAGTGAAGGTCTCAAAGTATGCAGTACTTTCCTTAACATGAAATCTTATGTAAAAATAAGAAATGAAAGCATGATACATGCCAATGAAAAAAAGGAAATAAAAACTAAATGCAACAAATGGAATAAAGTAGATATTTTATTCTGAAAATTGATAGGACCTACTTTTTTTCGAAAATTTACAAAATCTTTTTCTTTATTTGAAGAATCTATGTCTTCACATCTCACCAGAAACAGATGTTTACAAAGCGCATACTTCGAAGCCTTACTTCCACAAAAATGGCGGAAAGTATGTTATCAGTTTCACATTACTGTTACAGTTTAAATAGAACTCCCTCATGAAAGCCTTGATATCAACTTTTTTCAAAACTGACAAAATCCCTGAGGTAAAGAAGGTTTTATGGGTTGGAAGCACAAAAAAATTTCTTGTTAAAAAATCATTCTTCATTTTAATATACCATTTTGAAGTGCGAATTTCACTCTATTTATTCAAGCTAAATGTTCCCTCTTCACTATTTATTCTGATTTATCTGAGGCTGTCAAATCAAATATGGAAAAGAAGCAAATTCGAGCAAATTTTGTTGTATGAATTCAAAATTAGATGGAAAGCAGTTCTGCTCACAATATCAACCAAGTATTTATCCAGGAAACTATCAATATACATACGGCTCAACATTGGTTCCAAAAATTTTGAAACCGAGATGAGAACTTTGAAGACATGGACATTCTTCTGTGACTGATGACATCCAATTGAGGGCCATTTTTGAGTGAGAGGAACTAAATGTTGACCATTTGACAGTTGTTCCAAATTGGCAAAGTTTGCCATGTCAAGCAAAGACTCAGAATGATAAGCAGAAAAGCTTGCATGTCATGCAAATGACCCTGCAGAAATTGAATGAACTAGGCTATGAAACTCTACCTCAACTAGCTTACTCACCAGATCTCTCTTCAACAGACTATCACTCTTTCGAGCATTTCAGTTACTTCCTGCAAAGGAAGATCGTTAACAACCTACCTTATTTTGATTAACAACTTGAATTCTAAGCTGAGATATGCTTCATTAAAGTTGGTGGTGTAAAAACGCAATTATTTTTGCACCAACGTGATATTTTTTTTTTCCAAAGATAAATTCCCTGATTTCAATCTTTCATTTCCATCATATTTAAATGTTTGGCAATTTCATAAAATAATGTGTTTGTTCCCAACTGGAAATTAAAGTTGTTGAATGGTTCATCCAGCAATAATATCTGGCGAATCTCACCTCCCAGAAGTAACAAACACGTCAAATCAACAACATCTAATAATAACAGAAAATAAAGTATGTGAATTTCTTCAGACGTAGAATCTCCCAAGCAATATCAAAACCATACAAAAAAGTGATTTATGAATTTACTTGTCTCCTCGTGTCATGGAAAAATACTGGCTACCCATTCGATGCAAAGGTTGCTGCCATCTCTCAAGAACTTGTCTGCTTTGTAACTACTTCCTTGAAACCTTGCCTACACTTGATGATTTCAAATGCAGTTGGCAGTGGAATGCAGAGGTGATTATTGCTTCATTTTTTTCTGTCTGTCACCAGAATTTACTCCTGCAGCCAAATTGCATTAGATATTCCAGTTCTCGTACGATCACTGAATTTAAGCAATATCAAGCCTGACCAGTTTGTAAGTGGGCGACCATTTCAGTATAACAGGTGCTGTTAGGAGCAGGGGATCACGTGAACAACCTCCCGTGGTAATCACGTAGATTCTCCTGGGAGTAGTGGTCTCTACGCTATGCTCATTAAAAAAAGCCTAAGCCCCACCTTTCCTTACTTGGCAAACTGACTGCAAGCAACAAGATATGAATGAAGCAGAAATTACTATGTCACTACATTATAATATTTGGTGAATAAAAGTTGTGGAGTATTTGTTTAGTAAGTCACAGGTTACATAAATAGTTTGGATCTCCAAAGATCATAGGCAAAATTATGGCCGACAGAAAATTAGATGGCGTAATGAGCTAGACCAATGCAGAAAGTACTAGCTCTGCAATGCCCATGATAGAGAGGTCTGGTGAATGCTGGGGAAGGTCTATGTCCAGTGATGAACCCTAAAAGGCTGCTGCTGATGATGATGAATACAGCACAAGGCTGATTGGAGAAATATGAGAATATTGCCAAGAGCCAATTTTCCTATGAATGAGAGCTTGCCGCCCTTGTAAATTGGCTTTCAAAATCCTGGCTTTATACCTTGGCTTGAACACTGACCTTTGGCTCTGGAAGGATATCTTCAACTATTTCAGCCATGAGGCAGGCCAACAATTGAATCTCATCTGTCGTCTCTGCTACAGTAAATAGAGAACAGCATTATTACTCTGTTGTCTCTATTATGCTTGAGTGGGGAAATATAGTTTTTCTCAACCTTTTAGACTGGAAGAACCTTTAAGAGAACTTTCATATCTCAAGGAACCCCTGCATAAAATATTATATGAACAGCTAATGACACGTCAGTGTGTTCAAAAATATATAAATGGTAAGCGCCTGTCTGCTTTTTTGTCTCTGGTCCCGCCTCTGGAAACCAAAAAAATAATTCTTTGGAATTTTTTTTCAGATAGAATTGATATAAGTTGATGGAAATCAATAAAGAAGAAAAAAAACGATAGAAATAGGTTATTTTTTCTGTTTTTTGTTCACTTCTGAAGATATAAATCGATGAAAATTGATAAATATGGAAAATGTGGGACCCTAATTATAAGTATTTTATTAAATCATCTAAGATAATAGCTTTTTCCAAATTTTTCTTTTTTTTGCCAAATGACATCAAGACAGACCATTGCTCATTATATAAAAAAAAAATGAAGTAAGAATCATGTGCTTTCTTTCATGTTTGCATATATTTTTATGGAACCCCTAACAACCTCTTGCAGAACCATAGGGTTCTACAGATCCTCAATTGGAAAAGTCTGCTCTAATCTGTAGAGGACAGCAATAGTAAACTCCTTTTGTAACTTATTGATAACCCAGACTTGTTCACAAATCTCTCACCACAAACAAAGCCATTTAAAAAACAAAACATTTAAAAAAGCCAAGGCAGCAAAACACTTGATTTCCAATGGTATTAGATAAAATCTTGAGTACATGGGGTGGGATTCAGAAAAAATACGATTTATTTACAAGAATTTTCTTTCCTTTATTGTCATTTCAGAGGTAAGAACCTTGGTGAAGGAAGCCTGCCATTTTTTGCCTGTGGAGTAAGCTCTGTCATCCATCCTGTAAGTAAAACAATCAAATTATTTTATTAAGTCAAAATGGCTTTTTTTTCTAAGTTTATGATCATGGTGAAATAGCAATAAATCGCAAAAAAAACCTTTCATGCAACCAGCTACATATCATATATACTGGCATATAAGTTGACCCTAAAACTAAGATGCTAATTCAAGTTTAGTCCTGTATTTACCCGATAAGTTGAATCTCCAACATGACAGAATTGTATCGATCAGAGTGTCAAGTTCATAGGGTCTAAACAGACTGATATGATCCATTAGAGAAAATACTTGATGATTGAAAAGTTGACATACACAGGCATGTATGGTATTTCAAATCCACTGCCTAAAGATGGAAAAAGCATTTATTTCATGCAAAATATTCATTTTTCAAATAATCTCTTTCCTTATCAATGCACTTAACCTAATATTTGTCCAGCTTCAACATCCTGGGTCTGTGAAACTGCACCAAAAATTCTTGGTCCTCTAATAACTGTATCAGGCTCCAGACATTGATCTGCCCTTATATTTATATATATATATATATATATATATATATACTGATGGATTACTCACAACAAATTTGTTTCGCACTTCAAGTGAGACTTGATAATCACATATAAGTGTCAAACAAATTTATCATAAGTAATCCATCAATATATTATCCTAGCTCCATTTTGAGAATACTGAGTACTTTTATTATCAATGGAGTATATATATATATATATATATATATATATATATATATATATATATATATATATATATGCCATCATTGTTGTAAATCCGGTTTGGCAGACAAATACTGCTGTAGTGAGTTGAATCCATGCTGGGTGCTTCACACTAATGGCCTTGCACTGTACTAAGTTTGGTTACAGTGGAGCAATGGTTGGCTAGTTGGTCTTGCAGACTAAACTAAATGTATTGATTTCAATTTTTCCCAAGGAGCCCTACAGGTGTGGCCTCGTGCCAGACTAACCTAAGCTGAGTTATTATCTATTAGGTTACCTTACCGTGCAAGCTAACCTGACAGACCATTACTACTGTAGTAAATAGATCATCACTGAATGCCCCAAAGTTGTAGTCATGTGCCATATTCAGCTTAGTAAATATCAATTGAGTTCCTTGCCGTAAAGCAATGATTAATGAGCTGGTATGACATACCATTACTACAGTAGTGTATTCAATTCACTTTTCTGTGAAGCAGTAGTGAGCAAGCTAGACTCGCAGACTATTTTTATTGTAATGAGCTTAGTCTGGTACAAGGTCACAATGCTTAGGCACCTAGTGTGAATTAAACTCTCTATTCTGGATATTTAAGTATAGGAAAACCTCATGGCATTTTTACATCATAGATAACTTTATAAAGCAAGGGAGCTTTGTTACTATCCTGAGTTACATGATCTTTTTCAGATCTTCTACAGCCAAGGGCAAAATACATTTTTGTTTTATTTATAGTAGGGTTTTAACTCTGATTGGTCTCAAGCATAAATATGCTGCCTATTTGAATGACCAATCAGATTAGTCAATACTTTTGTGATGAAAAGCCATGAAAGGGAAAGATGAAAAAATAGTCTAAAATGAATAACAAAATACTTCATCTCAGAATCTCTAAGAGATCAGCTTCAAAGTATTTATTCTAATAATATTGTTCTGTGTTTATTCCAGTAGACTCCATAATAATTCACATCAGAATCTCAAAAACATCAACTTCAAAGTATTACTTCTAGTAATACTGATCTGTGTTCATTCCAGTGGACTCCTTGTTGGGTATAGGTCCGCAACCCCGTCTGCTGTGGTTTCAGTGCCATGCAGCTTTTTGCAGGTTAGAGTTGCTGGCTCCACAATCAAACCATCCTCCTTTACACAGGCTTGGGACCAGCAATGGTGACTGCCAAGGTGTAGTTTGTCTTTTTTTTAGATGGACTACCTTACAGGGCTAAAGAGCTCCAAATGCCCCACAATTTACCCATAGTTGGGAGGGAGATGTGAATTTCAAGCCTTTCCCAAGAGCATTAGAGTGAAATGAACATAAACAGCCTCAACCAAAACTTGGACTCGTTCTTCTCTGTTTTCCATACCATTGATTAAATCACATACTAAGTAAAGGCAAGACAAATGTGTTACTATTCATATGCAATACAATTTAAGCAAATAGTATCAAAGGAAGAATGATGAAAGAGAATACAAGTCAATATTACAATGTGCACAATATTTACCATCAAAAGAATTGGTGAAGAGAATAGCTTCGAAGTAGGTTCATAGAAAATACAAGTAGTGACTCAATGTTTACCAACAAAAGAATAGGTAAGCATAGTTACTGATGACAAATCAGTAAGGAGAAAAAATGGATAAGCGTTTATGGAAAGACTCGAAGCATTATGGCGATAATTTATCAAGAGGCTAAGTAGAAGAAAGAATATGCACATCAAAGTAAGTTTACTAGCAATACAAAAAAAAGGATGCTTTGGGAAAAGATATAAAGCATTCATGCTTGGTACAATAGGCTATTAAACAGGCCAATTATCAGGCAAGAGGAAAGCATTCAGTATTAGGCACAGAAGTTTCAAATGCAAATGTCTAAAAAAATATCCAAGAGTTGATGTTTTTTGTGAAAGAGGATACCAGTCGCAAAAAGGATTTAAAACTCCTGATACGCATATGGAGCAGCTCTTGGTTACAGCTAGCCAAATAAGCCAAGTCTGTCTCCGCATTTTATATAGACAATCTGCAGACCTAGGAGTAAGCTATTTCCTTTTCTCAAAATTTTTGCCAGCAGATTATAAATTTGGGTTTTTTTTTTTAGTTTTATTCAAACTCATATGAGCTTATTAAAGAACCTATGATTTGTAACTTGGTGTAAAAATGTCTCAGCGTTCAATCTAAAATTTGTATTAGTCTTATTGTTCAAAATACAATGTAAATCATACCGAAGGTATTTGAGTCACTATAAATGTATATGAATGGGACTTGTCCCTGTGGATTTAACAGCTTTTTACTGTTATTGCTGTCTGGGCAATAAAGTAGTAACGGGAGAGTGATTTGCACACTCATACAATCTCTTTTCCAACAAGCATTGTATCATACCGGTGACAAGAAATTTTGTCAAGATATTTTGCTATAGGATTGCCTGCAGTGATAAATGAATTCATATCTTTCCTAAGGGTATCAGTGCTAAGTGAAAATAAGCAGCCTCAACTGAAATCCAAACTTTGTGTGCTGTTTCCATTTTCTGTATATAACTAGCAGGCCACTGTAAACCTCCATAAGTACACACACACACACACACAAATGAATATATATATATATATATATATATATATATATAACTCCATAGTTGTACTGCTGGTTCAGTGCTTGGTCCCCAATCTAATGCCAGTGCTTGTACACAGGGTATTATCCAATATTCTTTGGCAAAAAGATGCACTTTTTTCATCCAAATTTCGTTTGAAAAATTTTAATGATCTTGTCTATTTAATCATTCTGGAAGGTTATGTGGTTAAATCCTTCTTGATATGATTGAATTTAATTGAATTGTATCTATATGGTAATCTCCCTTACTTTTTTAATAAACATATAAATAACATTGTCATTTCAGATACAATGTTTCAATTCCTGTTTTACTTTGAATAACTCTGTTTTCTCCTTTGATAATGTAAACATAATGCATTCTTCTGTTTTTTTTGTTGCTTTTTTTAATGTTTCGAAGTTTTATTTTAGAGATAAGAGTTCTCTAATTGCTTCTGTTTTCTTTCTAATTTTGTTTGTGTCTTCATTTTTCCATTTGGGGGACCAATAAAATCCTTTCACTTCATAATATTCTCATGATGATGTAAACAAACATTGAAATATGAACTAAATTACCCATTATTCTTGCCTGTTAATCAAATTTTGATTGCATGTTAATTTCATTCTTTATCATTTAAAATTGCCTGATGGATGATGTTTGGGTTTTTTTTCATAAAGTTACCTTTCTCTCTTTTCCTTTTCTAGAAAAGTCCTCATGTACCTATCATCCACTTCAACTACAGATACTTTGAGACGATCAATCCTGATGGCTCCGTCCAGTGGTGGTTCGGAGGCGGCACTGACATGACTCCGATCTACTTAGTTGAAGAAGTAAGTACCGTTCTTTATCTGGTGCATCACTCAATCATCGAATGATAACCTTCTTCTGACAATGTTACTAGTTTGTCTAACTTCATTACTTTGCACATATGTGTATTTTGGTACCTGCATAAAATATAAACTGAAGAGTTTTGAAATCATCTAATGAGAAACCTAGACAAATATTATTATCAAATATTAGCAATTCTTCATCTCATTATTGTTACTTTTTATTTTCCAACACGTGTAAAAGCAGAGTGACTCATGTTAGTGTTCTTTTTCCTAGTCAGGGGTTGCCATTTTGTAGTGAGTTATTGATTGAAGGTTTTGATGAGTATATGATATCTGATTCCAATTATGGATTAACAGAAAGTGATGAGTTTGTAACATTATCCGCTACAATTAAGAAAGGCTGTGTTTATCAGATTAGCATGATACTGTTCCCTAAGGCTAGTAAGTTGTCACCTTTAGTGTGGGACTGCTTGCAGTAGTCACCAATGTAGATGAAAGAGGAAGGTGAGACAAAGGGGACAGTTGTCTGTCGGTAATGACTTTGGTGTGTAGGCGTCAGAATGTTAGAAAAGCGAAGATTGGACGAATAGATACAAAGATGCTGAAAGGAGGAAGTTGTCAAAAAAGCATGAATAGAATGAAAAGAGTATTATGTAACAATAACAAAAGATATATTTATTTGCTAAGATACAATAGTTGTATGAGTTTGTTAAAGTTCTTTTGAAGGTGACTGTTTGTCTGTAATAGTCTTTAAATGTCTCTATTTTGTGTATACGGATAAATGGATGTGTCCATTTGAAGAATAAGTTGAATTGTCGATTGCTGGAGAAATTAGTCTCAGGGTGTGTATCTGCTATTACCTGAATGTGGAATTCTGTGCTTGCCTTCAAGTGTATATGTGTACATATATGTTGAGACAGCCATTTTGTCTTGGTCTGGGGACATGTGTGTTGGAAGAAAGTTTCGGCTTGTCTGTTTTCCAACAGGGGTGGACATTGGCTTATATCATATTGTTGAGAATCAGCTCCCAGGGAATCTGTGTTTCTATTGGTTAATTTTGGCAATGTCTACAACTCCGCGTGTTTGATTTATGTATTGACTTTTGACCAGGCTTGTACAAATCTGGCTTTAAAGTATGGAAGCCCATAAGTGGTATAATTGTTTGTAGGGAATTCTGGATTCTGTTCATTGAGAGATATCCAGAAGTTCCTGCCCTCTCTAAATCGATACACTTTTCATTATATTTCTTATTTTACTTTATCTTATGATTATTGCTTTCTATCATAACACTCTAGGTCACTCTTTCTTCTTCTTCTTCATCATCATCTTCATCATCCTGATGATGATGATGATAATAATAATTTTTTCTTTATTACGTTATTATTATATATTTTTCTCAGTATGCATACCAGTTCTTCGGTCTGTAAAGAAATGGTCAGACCTGAATAGAGACAGGGGGCACTTATCTTAAAATGCGAGCTGTTCCAAGAAGGGCCGATTTTTCAAGAACTCTCAAGTGTCTTTTGATCTCCAACTTTTTGATATTGTATGATAACTTTTGGAGGATCATGCCCAATGTACCGATTACATCTGGCACGATTTCCAATTGTGCTGCTGGGCATCTCTACATTCTTGAAACTTCCACTTTCAAATGGATTATTCTTCTATTTTCTCTATTTCTTTGTGTGCAATGTTTTTGTCTGCAAGTATTACGGCATCAATTATGAAGCACTCTCTCTTTTGTATCGTGTACAATGATGTCTGGTCTATGGTGTTCAATTACCCTCTTCGTCTGTATATCAAAGTCTCACAGAATCTTTGGTTTACCAGTTTCATTTGACAAATTCTCTGATATATGATTGTACCACCCATCAAAAATGTTATAGCCATATTTCTTACAGAGTGCCCAGTGCAAATTGAGACAGACCTCATCATGTCTCCGATTGTATTCTTTTTGAGCCAACATTTTACAACCTGGCACAATGAGATCAATATTTTCCACACGCTTGCGGCACAAGCATCATTTATTATCATTAATTATTATTATTATTTATCACCACCATCCCAGAGACATGTTTCAATGATGTTGTCAGGTTTAGAAGATTCATATATTCACTGGATACAATGTATCAGCCCTTGGTACTGACCACTCCAT
>OY735216.1:19741216-19766216 GCA_963457665.1 Thysanoteuthis rhombus | reverse complement strand
TCACCATTTTGTGTGCAGAGACTCTAGAACAGTCTAAATTGGCTCTAAGTATGCTAAAATATCTGAATGTATAGAGATAATTAAAAAGAAATTCCCTTTAAAATTCATGCAAATCAATTGACTATGTCTCTTTGTAATAAATGGAACTGTTGTTGTATAATGAAATGTTTGGTTAATTTTAATTTCAATGAAGAGACTAGTTAAGTTGATGCTAAGACAGAGAAGACCATCCCAACTCCCCATCCTCCCCAATTTTGAACTGGTGTCACATTTTTCATTATTTTGAAATAAAATATGATGAAAGTCATGACTTGTTTACTGATGATACAAGCTGCAAAGTTATCCTAACTGGCTGAAGCTAGAGCTGAATATATATATATATATATATATATATATATATATATATATATATATATATAATTTGGACTATAGGGAGTGAGACAGACTCAGGAGTAAAAGTGTATGGAAGTTAGGTTTATTTATCTGTATATTTTTTCATTGATGGTCTAGACATGTTTCAGGGGTTGGGGGGGTATTCCTATCTTCATTAGTGTATGCTGTGTGTGTGTACCATCTGCTAGGGTCATCCTGTTGGGTGAGACTAAGTTCAGTCAGTGATGAAGTCTGTGATGTTAGCAGCAGTAGTAGGTCTTGGAGAGGACACAGGGTGTCAGGGTTGGAGGGAAGTGCTTTGGTGTTAGATTGTGTGGGTAGGTTAGGGATAGTATGAATGGAGGGGTGATGAGGTTAGGGAACTTCATTGGTGTTAAACTTACAGGTCATCGAAAATATGTTGGATCTGATTCATACAAGTGAGATGTCTCACTATGGTGATGGTTGTTATGGTTCTGAGTGACTTTTAAGTTCCCAATATTAGATGTATCTGAGAGGGGGTAGTTGTGGATGTGAGGTTATTGTTTGAGGGAGGATTATGATTTCGAGATCTATGTGATTAGGGTTGTTAAGTTTGGTGCTAAGTCCATTGGGGGAGAGAGTTTTGAGTTTGTTGATCCACATATCCTCATGTCTTTGTAGAATTTTAGTTGTGTCAGTGAGAGTATTTTTTTCTATTTTTTCTATGATAGTTAAGCTAGCGTCTGTGGCAAAATTGTGACCGCGTGTGCGAAAGTGTAGTTCTACGGGAAGTGGACTGGGATTGTTTTATGATTTAATTCTGTCTCTGTAGTTGTTGAGTCTAATATTAAATTGCCACTCAGACTTGCATATGTACTGTTAATTTCATCTATTACATTCTAGAAGGTATATAATGTTTTTGCTATGACAGTTAGTGCTTTGGTATATGTAGTAACTTTCTTGTGGTAGAGTTAGTGAAGATGTTGGTGTACTCAAGGTGGTTGCAACATAGATTATTTCTTTTGTCGCATGGTTTACAGAATTTAGTGGTTCTAGGGATATTGTTGTGCGAGACTTTATCATCAATCATTGTTGCTACTAATCATACCTTTGATATTTTGGGGTCTGCGGTAAGTGATGACACATGGGTCTGTGAACATTTCTCTGAGATCTGTTTTAATGGTGAGGATGTTCTATCTCTTGCTGATAATGTGTGCTAAGGGAAGGAGTGTGTTGTTGAAGGTGGTTATGAGTGGTATGCAGTCAGGTTTATTATTGTTGTAGAGTGTAAGGGTTTCACCCCTGGGTATTGTAGCTGCCTTTTTTTTTTTGGCTTTTTATATCATCTAGTGAGTATCCTTGTTGAGTGAAATTTTGTACTAGGTTATGGTTGTATCTGTTGGGTTCACCATCTGTAGAGCAAATTCTTCTAATTCTAAGGGCTTGTGAAAATGGTAGACTTCTTTTTAGGTGTTGGGTGTGAGCTGACTTGAAGCGTGAGTAATTATGGGTGTCTAAGGGTTTAGTGTAGAGGGTAGTTAGAAGGTTCTGTTACTATCTATGTATATGCAGGTGTGTCTAGGAAGGCTACAAAGTCAGTAGATGTCACAAAGTCAAACTTAATTGAATCGTGTGCTGAGTTTATATGTGTAAAGAAGTTCTCTAATTTGGTTTTATCTCCTGTGTATATGAAAAAAATGTCATGTATATATCTACCATAGAAGATGCAATCGTTGTATATCTCCGGGTAAATGTGGGTTTCTTCGAATTTACCCATGGAAATATTAGCATAGAATAGGGCCATTACTGTGCCTATGTGATTTATTAGTATAGATATATTTGTTAGTGTGTGTGTGTGTATATATATATATATATATATATATATATATATATATATATATATATATATATATAATTTCATGTTTTGCGTGGCAAAATCCATGCACAATTACCTCCCCTGTCATATTTATATGACTACACCATACAATATCTCCAAAAGTTCATGATGAATTTCGATGAGATTTTGTGTGAAGGGTGGACAATAGGCCATGGATGAAAAGATTTCATTTTGGGGTCTGATCCCAGCTCAATTACCTCCCCTATGTTGTAGTAATATGTTGACACAACATAATATCACCAATAGATCATATCTGTCAACACAGTATCTCCAGAAGTTTTTGATGAATTTCAATGAAATTTTGTGGAGGGGTGAAAAATACACTATGGAATTTGGGGTGGATCCATGCACAATTACTTCACCAGACAATGCACTCTCTTGATGCTTTCTAGTTTCTCACTGGCATCAGTAGTTGGTATTCAAGCCAAGAGTAAAGCAAGGACTTTGAATGCTGATAAGTATGTGTGTGTGCGTGTGTGTGTGTATATATATATATATATATATATATATATGTAATAATGTGTGAGTGTGTAAAAACTAGCATGATAAATGTTTGGATATGACTTATTAGTATATATATATATATTTGTGAGTATATACATATATATATATATGATTGTAAATTGCGTTATATTATATAGAAACTCTCATCTGAGATAATCTCTTGTCGTTACATGTTTAATGTATCACTTAGTCTAGACAACATCAATAGAATAAACAATCAAAGAAAATGGAGCTGCTGCAGGAAACAAACCTGCGACCAAAAGGGTAGCTGCTTCAACATAGCATTGCTCTTACCATTGAGCTAAACAGTTCCTAGTAATGCAAAGGCCCAAATAACTGTTTTCACTCCAGATTCTCAAGTTTCCAGCAGCAGCCACATTTAATTGTTTATTCTATTTACATTGCCTTGGCTAAGTGATACATCAACCATGTTACGATGGGAGATCATTTCAAATTAGAGTTTCTATATAATGTAATGCAATTTATAGTCATTCTGTCGGACCATATACATCCATTTCTTAATACTCACACACACACACACACACACACATATATATATATATATATATATATATATATATATATATATATATATATATATATATATATATACACTTAGGAAAAGCAAAATACTAAATGAAGCATAAAAATTCATGGCAGATGGGCTTAAACAAGTCCTCTTCTTTCCTTTGCATTTAAACTTTAGTGTAAAGAACATTAAAGCAAATTAAATTGTCTGTGGATAAAACAAAGTTCAGAGGCAGATAGTATGATTAACAGCATTAGCCCCAATAAATAATAACCATAAAGATGAACAGGTCTGGTTAGTCACTCAATAGAAACTGTCACATGACCAGGCCAGCTGCATGCTGTGTTGGGGGTTATCAATTAAAAATTGTGAAAACGGGTGATCAATGAAGAAGTTACATCTCTCACCTTTTGTTAGATCACAAAAAAGTCCAAATTCTCAAAAAAAGGCTTTAACACTGATGGATGAAAACTAAGGACTGATCTAGCATAAACTTACATTATAAAATGACCCACCTGAAAAATTGGGGGGGGGGTCAAGAAAAAAATGTTTTTTCTAAACAAAATAAAGAGTAAATCTTCAAATTTTCATCCCTCTAGCTCAGTGCAGCCAGTAGGCTTGTCACATACATAGACAGATAGACAGATAGATAGCCAGCCAGCCAGCAAGACTCACTTAAAAGCTGAAGAAGGCTATGCTGACAGTTTTGGTCGACAGATTCTAATAAATAAATGCAATAAAAAGAGAAAAAACATTTTTATTACTGGGGGTACGTAGCAACCACATAATTCTTGTCCTTTATATTTTTCATACTACCAATTTGAATTTTTATTTTTGAGAGTCAGCTCCTATTGTTTAAATTGTGCGAACCACCTGTCGGTGCTGACTACAATTTTTGATGTGTGTAGACAAGCTGAAAAATGTCTTCAGCTATGGCTAACTGAATACTGAATAGAGGTTGGCAGTAAAGACTATAATAGGTAAATACCTACAAGTATAGATTTTTTTCCAGTGCTTTTCTGTAACAATGTCTCTGCTTTATCAGATTCAGTGGCTTCTGTTTTCCAATAAATTGGCCAAGTGCCAGACCCTTATAGTCTGAAAATAAGGTGTTGTTGTTTTTTTACCAAACCTCAGATTCGAGATACATTCAAGTATGTGTCTGAAACAATTTTGATAGATGCTGCCTAGTTTTGGAAAAGAAAGGTTGTTTTGTTTTGTTTTTATTTAATGTAATGTTTTACTTTTATATCAAATATTGTTTAAATGAATGTTTATGCATTTAGGAGTTGTTTCAATTGTTTATCTAGTTCTTACTATTTTAACCACTCTGTTTCAGTTGATGTATTCCTTGGTCTTTTATAGGTGTACAATCTATCTTTCTATATAGCTCTTAAGTTACTGATTTTCTTGAAAAATTCTTTAAAATTGAGAATATTTCCATAGATTATCCATTAATATTATTAGATGAAGTATTGTAACCCAATTTTTTCCATTGATTTTGACTAATTCTTTACTTTCATCTTGAATTTTTAGTTGTCTTTATACAACTGTCAATCCAGGCCTTTTGTCTCTATGGCAAAGAATAAACAGTGCAGTTGGAAATAAATAATTAATTTTCAGTGAGAATCAAACTCGCATCCTTCAACCAGAGAAAAGCCTAGTTTAGGCCTAGCTGTTATAACTATTCTACTACAAGAGCACGTAGTTTAACAGGGGGCAAATTTATATTTTTAAACCCAACCTTCATCTTGACATCAGCACCATTTTGATGTCTATACTTGAGACAGCAGTAGTCCTAATGAAGACATTTATTCTCCCTATTATCATTAATTAACATCTCCTAAATTTTAAAGAAGGTACAAATGACATAGTGGTTAACAATGGAATTGGGGGGTCGAGTTCAAACTCTGGTTGAGGCTGTTTATTTCAACTTTGTGTTAATGCTCTTTTGAAAAGCATCTATGTCTTCTTTTCTTGGCAAAAAGCACCCACTTCTTTTCCCCTATGCTGTAGGCCAAATAGCTGGGCAAACTAGGCTTTCTAGCCTGGGTAGGCAACCTGTCTAGGAGAAGGATAACTTGAGGCAGTTTGATGCCACTTTCATATCCTTCTGACAACTCCTGCAGCTTGGGCGATACTAAAACGTCTCGTACTCCACTGTCCTTTGGACTACATCAGCAAGGCCAAGGTGGGATTCTGCCAATTAGGATTCCTCGGATCTCTTTGCCCAGGCTCACACTTTGGAGAGATCAATTCAATATCATTTCATTATCAATTGAGACAGAAGGAGGCCCCCTTCCTCTTCTAGATTTTCAAAAATTCAGATGTCTTATGCTGATCAACAGGTTCTCAGCAAAAGGACTGACATACTTACCTCAACAAATCAATAGAGAAATTTTGCTTGGTCAATGAGTCACGTTGCTATCAGAGAATCTCCATCCAATTTGCTCTGACTAATTTTCTATCCTTTCCCAGGATGCAGTTCATTTTCACAAAACTTTGAAGGAGGCCTGCGACAAACACGATAAGGATTTTTACCCCCGTTTCAAGAAATGGTGTGATGATTATTTTGTGGTGGAACATCGAGGTAGGTTTGGCATTTCAATAATAATTCAATGAATTTTTGTGCGTCTAAAAATCTCGTAAGTAAATGATATGTAAACTGTTTTATTCTTCAGAATTATTAAGAGGCGTGAAGTATTGAAGATTAATGGGGATGAATTGAAGTGTAATAGCAAAAGAATGTGAAAAAGTAAAAACTTATTGATGACACCTATTCTAAAATGGGTGTCTACCAATGTTCCCTCTAATTTTAGTTGTCAATGCATGCAATAATCTTATGTTGTGCAATTTCCAGTGACAAAACCATGTGTGCTTTTTTGAATCCGACAAAGGTAATCAATATTCTCTCGGAAGAAACTTAGTGATCTATCTACGGAATTAAAAATTTTTTGTGCGCACATTAATTTCCTTCGTGCACTGGTTGCAAAACAGCTTAGAGGGAACAATGGTACCTATCATAATGTGATGGCCAGCAAGCTCATCTTGCAGACTAATGCGGCGAGTTTGATCCTCAACTGATGGTCTACCACTGTTCCTTTGTGTCAAACTTAACTCTGATTGGTAAATAATTGAGTGTGTACCATACAACAATGGTTACTTGGTTCATATCACAGATCAATTTACTAGGGTTGTTGTTACATTCTTTGTTGAGGGCTCCTTCACTGTGGCCTCATATCTGACTAAGATCAGTGTAGTAAATAATTATTATTATGTTTCCACCATCACAACATTGTAAGCTCAAATCACAGACCAATTCATTAGTATTATGTATTTAGCTTCTTACTTATAAAACTGGTACATTGGATTCTTACATATAATACTGACATATACTGCCGTATAACATTTGGATACTTATTTTTTCAGTGCATCTCTTAGTCCTTCAAATACAGTGATGAATGATAACTTGTTATATGAATATCCACACATCAAAATTGTCTGTGTATGAATTTATTTCATATAATACAGGTTATACTTCTCTAATCCATTGCTCTGTGATCCGGTAACTCCCATGATCTGACTCATTTTGAATCTCCTGTCATTAGTTTGTAAATTTGCCTCAGAAATTCTTCAAGTCAGTTTTGAACCACAATTGGAACCATGATTTAATGGTTTATAAACCAACTCATTTGAACAAATACGTAAAAACCTAAGCACGGCTTGAAACCTAATTGAAAAACTCTAAATTTGACAACTTTCAAGTAACATTTTAGCATAAAATTAGGTATTTAATGAATCTTATTGATCTTTATTACAACCAGTTGAAAAGCATAAACAAGCACAAATACTTTTCATGTATCATAATATAATTTACCTTACATGAATTATATTGAAAATGTATTGTTCTATTCTCTACCGTATTAGAAAAATCATTAAAAATGGATAAACTGCTAAAATTTAATATATGATTGTATGAAAAAAGAAAAAAAATTTCCACCATTTACTGTGGCCCAGTAAAGACCAGATATGAAGGTTGCTAGATTACAAAGGTTTGACTGCATTATATACGTTACTATGGAATGTCTTGAGGATAAATCTAACCTTTTGCATTTATTTCACATTGAAACAGGTGAGAGACGTGGCATTGGTGGAATATTCTTTGATGATTTAGACGAACAAGATCCGGAAGAGATTTTCAACTTTGTTCAGGTAATACATTAATAGATTGTCAGTTACATTCACTCTTCAATATGATTTTCATTTCTTTCAAAATGCTGCCAAAAAATATTTAGAATAATTGTGCAATTTTGTCTGAGACTATCCAATGTGTTGTTGATATACAAGAAACTTTCTTGCCCTGTGACCATTTTTATCGTTGGTTTTTGTCTGAGACTCAATATTAACAACTCATCTCAAAATCTCAAGAGAAAAACAACAACAAAGATGGGGATTGTTCAAAGAAGGTTCATTGAATGATTTTACTATTATCTGCTTTGGTTGGTCCTGAATTTCTTAAGATATTTCTGATCTCATCTCTTACCTACTAATCTTTACCAACTTGGGAAATATAAAAATGGGGATAAATTCAATATCCATATTTTACTTGTACTTTCTTCATCTTTTTTGTTGCTTGCTTTACAACCTTCAAGCTCGGACATATCTCAGTTCAGTTGCTCCCATGTTGTGTGACCCGTGAGGCAATGATTTTGTCTCCACTTATTAGACAATGATGGACAGCTTTACAAGACAAAAGAACTCCAACTGCCGTGCTATTTACCTGTAACCAGGAAGACAAGTGGATTCATGCCTTCCTCAAGGGCATTAATGCAAAGTGAATGCAAATTGTCCAAGCCAGATTTTGTACTTGTTTCGCAGATCCTACCCTCTATGCCGTTAACCATTAGGCCACCTACTCCTCCCTCAAATACCCTCCAACTGTTAAAGTAGGTGGGGTAAAAGCAGGATAATAAAGTAGGTTCCAACGAGACTTCAATTCACATCCCTTATCCCTGGAGCTTGTCTTTTGTCGATGAGAGTTTAACCCATCTGACCATATCTAGACAGTGTATAAATCAACAATCATACTGCTACCGCCCCCATTCCAAATCTCCCAGCCATATTGTTTTTGTTTATATATTTAATATCAATAAAAATAAGTGACTTCATTTGCCATTACAACTATTTTTAATACCCCAACCTATTTGATCTATTGTGGGACCAATGTTTTTCCTTTTGACTGATAATGCTTTGTCCGGAAACAAAGGTTCAAATTCAGATCCTAACTAGCATATTTTCTCATAATTGAGTCTGTCATTTGTAAAATTGAAACAGCCATGATTTATAGATGACATTCTAAGGGGTTAATTATATTTCAGACTTGTGCAGATGCTGTGATACCATCTTACGTGCCAATAGTGAAAAAGAACAAGAAGAAAGATTATTCTTACATGGAAAGGTAAGAGGATGCGGCTTGCACCTTTTTTTCTTTTTTTTTTTCTTAATCATATTTGGTTTTGATCTGTGGTTTTTAACCTTTTTGTTTCAAGCCTAACTCGACAGCTCAAAAAATTTGATGTCTCTCTTACTATGGAATAACAAATTTGGTTTTGAAAATGTATAATAGTATGATGTCAAATCAAAATTCACAGTTTTAAATCAAAGGAAATATTTGTAAAGAAATAAATTCTTTGTTACTAGAAAAAACAACAAAAGAAATCACTGGTATATGAACATTAGGGCACTTCCTAAAATTTTTGTAATTTCTTTGTTGTGTGAAATTTAGAAATAACAATGCAACTCCTCCATTGTTTTTATGCCTCACAAAGTTAACATGTAAAGCATTAGTTACTATGGAGTCTATAGAAAAATTAGTAAATTATAGTATTGTGTAATTACAAATTAATAGAATTCTATAAGGAATTGATCAGTTAAGCCATAACACATTTCAATTTTGAGCCACTGAACAAATTTCATTCTTCCCACTCAAATTCCAAATTGCCCTCCAATATGAAAGTAAAAATATAAAAAGTAATATAAACAAATTGAAAAAAATAATAAAGATCTGTTTGTGGTCAGCAGAATGCTATTCTACAAGCTCATTGCAATGCAAATCTCTACCATGTACATATATAAAATGTTATGTGTATCCATATATCTCATATATGCCATCATCTTTGACAGCTCAGGTGAACTAATTGCTAATAATAATGATTATGTTCTTGACAAATATATTTGATTTTTACTGCATTTGAATGATTCCATACTGTTTCCAAAAATGCAATATTAATTTCCAAATAATCTGATATCTTTTTATTTTATTTTAGATTTTCTTTAATGGTTTACGTTTAAATTTTTTCTTATAAAAATAAGACATCAAAACAAAGGATAAGCTTAGAAATTATTTTATAAACTAATCCGTCATGATGATTATTTTATTTTTCCAATGTTTTTAGCATCTAACCATATAATGAGCATATAGGCAATTTTATTGTCTATTTCTTTGCTCATTGATCTTATTGGTTAATTCACCTTCCTCTCATGACATAATGAATGTTACGTCATAGAAACTCTGAAGATGTTATGTCTAATCTCATACAAAAGCAGATTGAGTTGAGTTGAGACTTATGAAAAAAATTGAAATTAGGATACTTGAATCATTGAAAATGAATTACTTAATAAAATAGATTGAGGCTTCTTAGTGCTTATCCATACATAAATAACATGATCATTCTTTATGGATATATGTTTATTAAGTAATTATGAATATCTATTGTAATGTGCTAAAAAATAAAATCTTGATGAATGTTAATGTAACTGAGTAAAAGCTGAAAACAAGAACACATTATCCATTATGTATGATATGGTCGGACTATTTTTTTTTCCCTCGTCTATGTATTCATTTTTTTCATAACATTTCGGCCATGTACCTTCTGGCCTTCCTCAGGTGTTGTTGGTTCTAGAATGTGGAATCAACCCAGAGGTACAAAAAATGGATGTGACATGTCCAATCCAATTGAGCATACATTCTGGGTAGTGATTCCACATTCTAGAACCAACAACACTTGACAAAGGCTGGAGGGTACATGGTCGAAACATTGTGAAAAAAATGAACTCATAGACAAAAAAAATAGTCCCACTATATTAGACATAATGAATGATACACCCAGTCTTATAAAATTCAGACAAGAAAAACATGTTGAATTATGATAGGACCTTGAATGATGTGGTTTTGAACAGTATGGAAAATTCTGGAACAAATTAACTGCACTAATCAAGGTGTGCCTGTATTAGAAAAACAAACTGTATAAAATTGATTGAATCTTTGTGTTATCAAGGGAGAAAATTATTTCAAATGCATCTTTATTTATTCAGTTGTTCTGGTTGGTAAATTATATTATCTATATATATGAAGTTGTTTTTACGTATGTACAATTGTACTCTTATGACTCAATAACTGCGCATCCTAGAAGAAAATAAAACTATAATCAAATTCAGCACATCCCGATCAACCTACAACACACGTCTTCAAATCAATCTTAGTAAAAGAATTCATTCTGTTGGATTTTTTTCACGCTTTTCACGATCTTTGCATTCTAAAACAATTTAGATGACTGCCTGTCAGCTGCAGTCAGTCAAAAGTAGGTCATGTATTTGCCCCCATTTCCAGGGGAAGTGTTTATGTACAAAAGGTATTCTGCAACTGGATTTAGCTACCTCCACCTCCCCGGGGATGTATGGGGTGAGGCCAGATGGATTGGGCAGATTTTCAGCTAGTCGAAGTACGAAAACAAAATAAATTTGCGGCGTAGCTTTTTTATTACACAGAAATGACCCAGTAATGCAAGGGAGAGCACTCGTTTTTCTAGTAAAGCTGTCTCCCAGTTGCATGCATTTTTTAAGTATATTATTCCAATCTGAATACAAAGTTTATCAGCAACAAAAGAAAAAAATACAGGAAATGCTATTTCAATTCTTCTTCAACTAACAAGAAATGCAATCCATTCTTATGATATGGGTGAAGAGACTTAAGAGTAAATCTCTTGGGTTATTGGCTGGAAAGCAATACTTTTAATATGATTTTCTTCCTTTATTGGTTTTATCTGGATTTCATAGTGATTATCCTTATACTGAGCTCAGACTGAGGTCTTCTCTTCAAATTCCATTAAAAAATATCTGTTTATAGGCCATGCTTTGATTTTTGGCTCAGAAATCATTCATATATATATATATATATATATATATATATATATGTATATATATATATATATATATATATGTTGGAGCAAAGTAAAGATCTACTCAAAGAAGTGATTTGACAGGTGGGGGGGTATGCACTATTCACAGTTTTTTCCTACGAAGTTACTTTATAGATTGTCAGATTGAGCTGAAATTTGATACTGGAGACTTATGAAAAAAAGGCATAACTTTTTTATACATTGAACTACAAAAAAAGTGCTCTTATGCTGGCTATGGCTTCAGGCGTTCCTGAATAGGAAACTGATCCCCCACCAGTCTGAACTGGTTCTAAGTATGCTAAAACATCTAAATGTATAGAGATGATTGAAAAAATATTCCCTTTAAATTACTGCAGTTATATCATAACAAGGTGTAGCCGAAGTTGTGGTGGTATCACAGATCGCATATTTGTGTGTGTGATTAAAAACAATAGACAAGAAATGTTTTTTTAATTTTTTAGTAAACTTCTCTTCTCTACATACAACGGTACACTAAGGTCTATGAGTTAGAAACTGAAAAGATGGGGAATACCGTCCATCAATGATGTAGATTTAATTGATATAAATATTATCCCAAACTGTGATGATCAAGTACTTTTGCATATACTTCTGGTCGTTATCAAGACCAGGAAAAATTTGGGATGTTGAGCATTTTTTTGAATTTTGGATACCATTAAATTCTTACTGAGAGCTTATCCTGAATTCTCAGTCCGCGTTCTTTACTCACTGCCTTAGTCTGTCAATAAGTTGCAATAAGAAACAACTAAAGCTTTAGATGAAAGAAATTTCTAGTGAAAATATGAATGATAACAATGATAGAGAGTGGTGAAATCTTAAATACTACATGGGTTGTCTACATGATAAATGTATTGAAAACAAAATTCTTTTATGATTAACACAGGAAGCTAAGAGCTAAGATACCCGATAATCAAATAAATACATACAACTACTACTGCAAAAGCAGCAGCAGTGTCTCTAACAAAGTCTTTATCAGATGATGACTCTGGAGTCGGGCATGCTTTCAGGGCTGAAACATCATTACCACTGATTCAGGGTATCCCAACAGTAACTCATGATATTACCAAGTTTTCTTGGTTTTCTATCTCAATGCAGGTGTGCCAGTTCCATGTAGATACGGCCACTGTCTAATTTGGGAGCCTTTTGATATATTTACTCTTTTCTGTTAATGACAATTCAGTTGAGTCAGGTAAACCAGGGTCAAGTCGGCAATAAATTAATACATTCTTTTATTTCTATTATTTATTTATGTTATTCGTTAAAATTTTTTTATGCTTAAACGAATTTGCATATTTTACACAAAGATAGATAATAGATTTAAATCATATTTTTCATTTCCTATTTAAGCATTCTGACATTGACTTTTACATTAAAATGTGCCATAATGAAATTCTTGGTATTTGTCTTGCTTTGTCTGTAATACACAAAAGAATCTTTTTTTTCCTTTTCCTAGACAATGGCAACTACTGAGAAGAGGCCGCTATGTGGAATTCAATTTGATTTATGACCGTGGCACCAAGTTTGGCCTGAATACTCCGAACGCTCGATACGAAAGTATACTCATGTCGCTACCTCTTTTTGCTGTAAGTAAAGCAAAACGATTCGAAAACTCTTTATATCATATATTAATTCATAGCAAACAGCATATAATCATGTAAAAATTTTCCTCAACTCTTAAATTCATAAACTATTCAAAATCCATGGTGAAACTCTTCAATGAATAGCATAAAAATAGAACTCTTCAGTGAACTGAATTGCATGAAATGAAAAATTCATCAAACAATCAAAGGGAGACAATTCCAGTTCGAAGTTATTTCCCTTGAAATTGATATTCTGTTTTCTTTGTATGAATTTAAGATGTAAATTGCATATAAAAGTTGGTCTATATTTTCTAGAGGAGACCAGGATTGCAAATAAGGTTAGATAAGCTCTTCTTGGGGCAAAAATATTTTTTCACAAATAAAAGATTATCAGAAAATAATTAACTTGCACTAGAAAATTCAACCTAATTATAAGCCAAGGCTTTTTAAGTGAAAATAAAAGATACACCTATTTCATATGACTGAATATAATGAAATTAAAGTTGATCTCATATAAAAGTCAAGTAAAGAAATAAGTAGTTTCAGCTGTCTCCTTTGAAGTGATCATTACCTGTTGTTCGTACACTGGCTTACAATGCGAACTGACAAAGTTCTATACTACATTTGGTTAATGTATCACTCATCCTAGACAATGTAAATAGAATAAACAATTAGAGAAAATGGGGCTGCAGCAGGAAACAAACCTACCACCGATAGGTTAGCCGCTTCAACATAGAACATTCGGGTTCCTGCTGCTGCCCTATTTACTTCAATTTTTTATTCTATTTACGTTGTCTGGGCTAAGTGATACATTAACCGTTTAATGACTGGAGATCATTTCAAATGTGATATAATGCAATTTACAATCATTCTGTCAGATCACATATATCCATTTCCTAATACAAATATACATATATTTATATGTATTTCTATCTGGATTTCTTTTTCAGAAATGGGAGTACTGTCACAAACCTGAACCAGGTTCCAGAGAGGAAGATATCGTCAAAGTTCTCAAAGAACCCAGAACTTGGGTATGATGTGCCTCAGATATTCCGTTGTTGTAAATGATTTTTTGCATACACAAATAAATTTTGGAATAAATTTTTTCATTAAAAAAGGTTTTTGTCATTGTTTTTGAAAAATTTTTTTTCTGCCTGCCTAATAATCGACCAATTGACAGAGTCATGTTCTGTTCATTTTTGTTCTGATTAATTGAATTCTATCTTTTTTATTTATTCATTTATTTACTAGCATAGTACCTGTCAAAAATGATGAAACTATATACGCATGGATCGGCACTTTTGCCTTGGGTCGGAGTATCTGTGTGCTCTGTGTAGAATCAAAGTGTTGCTGCCCAGCTCTCTGCCAAGGATTAGTATGTACTATATGTGTGCTCTGCCCAGAATCTAAGTGTCACTCCCTGGTTCTTCTGGTTAGGATCTGACTGTTATATCTGTGTACTTACTGAAAAGTAATCCACAAAATACATATAATTTAATGATTTGAAAATTTTTGAAAAACTGCATTATTTTCATATATTTTCATTTCTGTTTACATGTTTTGCTGCAGCAGCATCATTTGATCAATATCAAATGATACTTTTTAGATGCCCATTGTTATGGGATCAATACAACAGCATCATACTTAAGCAGTGTTCTTCCTTTGATGTTTCAGATGTTTTAGCTTTGACTGTTTGGAATTCTGGCCCATGTTCTTCATCTTACTAATCCTCGTTGGTATTTTATTTTGTTTCAATATAAAGTTTGCCAATATTAAAGAGATGTGGATTTTTCCAGACTTTATTGTATTGTGTTTTATTCCAAAATTAGTGCTGATTCTAGTCATCTTTCTTTATTTGGTCCTACTTTTATTAGTTTTGTATCTTCCATAATGAAATAGTGGTCCCCCTTGTTTCAATCAACTGCAAGTACATTTTGCATGTCATTTATCCTTAAGGTCCTTTCATGTTCATAAATTCTCTCATTTAAAGTTCATGAAGTTTCACCAATGTATTTCTTATTGCAAGTTTGACATGTTATTTCATATATACTGGCTCCAGATGTACGTTTATTATTTGCTTGCATGGTACCCATAACAATGATGGACATCATATTTAAAAAATATCAATTGAAATAAACCAGATTTTATAGCCACAGCAAGACGCGTAATCGGAAATAAAAGTTATTTGAAAATACTTTGTTTTTTCTTAAATAGTCAAAAAAGTTTCTATATAATATAACGCAGTTTATAATCATTCTATCAGATCATATATATCCATTTCTTAATACATAACCCTAACAGTTGTGTTGAAAAAAACCAAATAGAGTTGAAAATTTTCAAGTGAAAACTGTTATTTGAGCCTTTGCATTACCTGCTCAATGGTGAGAGCAGCACTATGTTAAAGCAGCTACCATATATATATATATATATATATATATATATGTACTATCCATGACCTACTACTGCTGCTAACACCAAAGACTGAACCAAGTCCCACACAACAGGATTACCCAAACAGATGAGACGGTGGATTTATGTTCCGCAGTAAACTTATAACCATTAAATGGTACACACTCATACAGCACACGCTAATGAAGATGGGAATACCTTCAAAAACATGTCTAGATTATCAATGAAAACATTGACGGATTAATAAACCTAGTTTCCATACACTTTCACTCTTGAGTCTGCCTCACTTCCTATAGTTCAAATTATATATATATATATATATATATATATATATATATATATATATATATATATATATTTGCTTGTTGTATGGATGTTAGGTAATCCAACAAATGATGGTGGTAATCTGACAATGTGGAAAGTGAAAAGATTTGAAGGAAAAACTAAAACAAGTGTTACATCTCAAAAAATTTCTATTATCATGGGGACAAACTTGTTGCATTTTGCATATTCAGCCAGCTTTTTCAAAAGCACATGCAGTGTTGCTGAAACTATTGCAAACAAATGTGTAGCTGTTTGCATGCTCGATTGAAGGAAATTAAATTAGGTGAACGTTGTATGTATAGTGGGTGTTTTCTAGTTATTTAGTAGGGGAGGAGTTTATATAGTTGTGAGTGAGAAAGAGTAAGAAGGGTCAGTTTAAGAATATTCTTTTTGTTAGTGGGGGATGGGGGAGTGATAGAATGAGGAGATAGTATTTGGCTCCAATGGATAAATGTGGAAGGATATGAAAAAAGGTGCAGTAGGGTGTATTGAGATGTAACACATGTTTTTTTTTTCTTTTCACTTTCTACATATGTATGAATATTTATTTTATAATGCTTGTTGCTATATTCTAGCAAATGTTTCCCTTGATCTTTCCAAACAACTGAATATATACAAAAACATAGGTGTATATATATATACATATATGAGTGAAGGTTTTGATCTTACTTTGCGGGACTGGAAGGGATATTGGACTGTCTATAACCATCCTGAAGAGTTGTAATACAACAAAACAGCTGTCTGTGGATGACACAATTATTAATTATTATTATAATCAACACTCCTTTCTTTAGGATTAAGCATTTTTAAGTGGGGCACTAGTCCACTATAAGCTTCTATACAATGCTCTTCCAACTCTGGAATGGAGCACTCTGGTGGAAGAGAAATTGTGTGTAAGTGAATATATTGCTTAATTTGGTCTTGCTGAACACCCAGTTCTATGTAGGGCAGGGGTAGAATATCTGCCTCTAGGTCTAAAGCGAAGGTTTCGATCCTACTTAGTGGTTCTGGAAGGGATATTGGATAGTCTATAGCCACACTGAAGTGTTGTAATACAACAGAATGGCTGTCTGTGGATGACACAATTATCAATTATATATTTACTTTGCACTCCATATACATGGATTTAGATGTTTGAGGAATTCAAATTTAGTCATGTGCTGTGGATTGACTAACAGTTACACAAGTTTCATTCTTGGTGGAGGCAGGAACAGTTTTTCAACACAACTTCCCTTTGCCTTTGAGTTCAAACCATAGTATCAGGACATTGGATGTAAGGTAAAATTTTTTTTAATTTTTTGGAAGAATAAAGTTCTTTTATAGGCCAAGAAATATAGAATACTAATAATATCTATAACATAGTGAATATACTAGGTTGTATCAATGATCCTGGTGCCTGACAATAGTTAACAGAGGAATTTAATCTAGAATTTTCAAGTGTTCAATCTATGTAATTAGTTCACCCCAAGCCAATTTGTAAGCGTTTTTCGCTAATGTAGTTGTATGCCATATGTTGTATTATGGCTTGTCTTTGCGAATAGATTGGGAGTGTCTTTCATGTCTGTTGCTCTCAGGTGGCCAGTGGGGCCTATGTAGGAGAAGTAGGCCTCTCTACAGTAGTGCAAAAGAAAGTCTGACTGCTGAACCTAGCTCGCATGCAGCTTTGCTACCTACTTCTGTTTTTTCTCTGCAGTCAGTTTCAGTACGGCTAGTTGTATGGTAAACCTTTTGATACCATGGATTCCTGTCAACTGCCTTCATTGTCCACTGACAGGGATTAATGCTGCAGGAGATGAAGGTCCTTTTCACAGAGTCCCTATATCTTTCTGTGGGGCTCTGCTTCTCTGTTGGTCATGGAGTACTTCTTCAAAAGAGATGATCTTTGACAGTCGGTGGTCCTCACCATGTAGCCTGACAACCGCAGTATGGACCTTACGCTCGTGGCTCTGACTGTCCTGAGGATCTCGTAGTTTGTGATGAAGTTGCTTCAGCATACTTTAAGGATACTCCGAAGGCAACTCTGGTGGAAGTGCTCAAGAAGGGATAAGTGACACTGGTATACAACCCAGGATTTAGCACTGAAGAGGAGGGTGGGCAATACTATGGCTTTGTAGATTCATATTGCCGTGTCTGTCTTCAGGTTTGTACTATGCCAGTCATGCTTATGTTGTCTACCGAAGGCTTGGTTTGCTTCACTCACTCTGTAGGTGTGGACAATATGGACACGATTTCACAGGAAAATCGACACCTGAGAAATTTTTAAAATCTGGCAAAAATCAGCAGATTATTCAATTTTAATAAAATTTTCTGTACTTATTTACAAAAGGACAAACTTATTTATTCCATTCCAAGAAAAGATTTTTTTTCATGATTCTTACCATTTTGATGATTAACTTGAATTAACATTGCTACTTTCATTGATATTTACACATTTAACAGATAAATCCCTTGAGATATTAAGTATGTTCACCTTTTTCAGAAAAGCCCATTGGAATCACTTGAACTTGGAGTCTAACTCGGGGAATCAAAAAACAAAGTAAAATATTTTTTATTCATGGCAATTTTTCTTAGTTTTATTTGATTAATTATGATTTGGGCTTTTGATTTAGAGAAAAAAATTTTTTACTAGAAATTTGAAAAAAAAGATTTATCACTTTTATTGATTACACATAGTTAAAGTAGCTTCATCCTGCTTTCCTAAAAAAGGTAAACATTATTGATATCTCAAGGGATTTATCTGTTTTATGCATAAAAATCAATGAAAATAGCAGTGTATGAATAAAATGTCAAAATAATAAAAGGTGGAGGTAGGGAATGATATGAAAAAAAAATTCTCCGTTTCTGATATTTGGAATGGAAACATATATTTTTTTAATTCATCTTTTAATGAATAAGTATTGAAAATTCATATTCAAAATCATACTAAAGGAAACCAATATATATAATCAAGTGGAAATGCCATGATTTGATCTCCAAAGCAAACCAGTCTGATGACTTAACAATAGACCAAAGGTGCACTGATAACTTGGTGTGGAAATTTTAAGCATTAAGTATGTCAGTCAGATTATATATATTAGGGAAAGAGGACAACACCTCAAATGGCCTAGATGGGCAGAATTTAAAAAAGCAAAATAAAATAAAACTATAATCTTTTTTTTTTATGACAAAGGTACACTAGTGTATATATATATATATAATTATATATAATCTCTTTTTTTATGAACTGAGTGATTTTTTTCTGTTTCTCTGTCCGTAACAATGAACTCTTCCACATCAAGCTAACAATTTTTCAGATAGATATATATCCTATCCAGCGTTTGAAACAATGAGTTCTACTACTCGAGATACTTTTTTTTCTAGAAAAATCATCTAATGGATATCCCAACAAACAAGTGAAAACTTACGGAGATTAAGTAGTGCTATTAATTTTTAAGCGTTATACAGAAATCGGTAATTTAAAAAAAAGAAAAAAAAATTTTGTTCAATGTTTCGAATCTTCATAATGCAAGGGAGATAATAATATCTACAAATGCATTAGAGTTACCTCCCCTCCTTCACATTTTGTAATCTATTCATAGATCTTTTAATTTTGGGCGAAATTTTTTTTTTTTTTTAAATAATTTTTCGATTCTACATTAAGTTTAAAATCCTCTTTTTCTCCATTAAACCACTTCTATGCTTACCATTTTTTTTTTAAATTTTTGCCGAAATATTAAATATTGTGGTAAGCTCTGAAGCCTAAGAATTAGGAAGGAATCATCGTAAAGGTCACAGACTTAAACTGTACTGCAAATAATTACAATTTTTTTCTTTCTTTTGAAAATCTTTAGAAAAATCGGTATTATTGTCTTAATATTTTATCAGTGTATATTTAATGTGTATATGTCGATCTAACTGAAATTTTTTTATTGGAGGGTTTAAATTCAACACGAACTCAGCTGTTCGTAATTATCTCCCTTGTATCTGACATTCAACGCTTGGTGGCTTCACAAGTCAAACATGTGCCGGTCATCTTCACATCGCAGTAATGAAAAGCTGATGTTTACTTTCTAGTTAGGATAGTTTTTTCTGTAGGTTATAATTAGAAACCTGTAAACTACTCATTATGTTATTACGTAGCATCAAAGAGATTCTCTTGAAGCCGGCTGAATGTATTTTCACGAGTAATAAATGTGTTTATCACATGTCATCATCCACTTGTGTTAAGTATTTCCTACCGGTTCGTGAGGTCGGTGTTCGGGCTCACGTAAACACCAGAATTTCGAATAAAGCCGGTTTTCTAGATAAACGGACCTTCTCCACTGGGAACTTCGGCGTTACACAGTCTTCGTACTCCTACTCAGCGACCTTAGGAAATATCAATTACGCGCCGTCTACTTTTTTGAAGAAGTTTGCTTCTGTTTCATTTTCACGTGGTCGCCACTTACACACATGTACGAAAAACAATAATGCAAGTAACCGTTTAGGTTGCACAAGAAAGGGTTTCCTTCTCCCGGGTTTCTCTCACGCTAGAACTTGGAAAAGAGGAAATGCAATGAAACGTGACGGTAAGGAAGGTGTCGATCGTCGGATTTTGTTGATGGTTTACGGGTCCTGCGCTTTAGGGGCCATTCTCCTTTCAAGCATAGCTTTTACACATTTACAGCAATTGTACAAGAGACTCGTCTATGGGATCCACACCTTCTACGACACACCGTTCGGCCGGCGACAAAAGCTCATCAAATACGAAGGCGTGATTCTCCCTGCGATGCTAGAAAAAAAGTTGAAGGAAATTCGAAAGTTTACCGTCAGGGCGGACGACGTGTGGGTTGTATCTTGGCCGCGATCAGGTAAGAAGAACAGAAGAGATTATCCTTGGAGATCCCATAGTTTAGCTTCCCAAATTATCACGGTTGTTATGAGCGTGTTTGATTATAACTAGATATCAAGCAGTTAAAAACAAAGTGTAAAAAAATATCCCAAAGTAAATCTAAACACCCCACGAGCTATTTGGGTGTATTTATTTTAACTTTACCTTGTATGCAGGAGCACAGTAACTTTTTTTCTTTTTTGAAAGCTGGTATATTTTTTAAGATTTACATTAATGTGTTGTAACTGACCGAGTGCCCTCACAACAACCTTGATAATTTGGAATGCTAAATTACGAAAAAACTTACACCCAAAACAATGTATTTCCTGATGACCCTTGAAATTGATAGGATTATGAAAAGCTTTCTTTAGTTTTATTTTTCCTAGTAATGATATTGGTGATTTTCGTTTAGGTTTGTCATGCACACAAGTTTGGTCCCCCAGTTTTAATGAAAATCATTTCAAAAGTGAATACATTTATTTGCAAAAAACTAGATGCATTCAATTTTAGATCTCCCCTCTGAGTATTTGATTCAAACTCATTTCACCAGAAGTTTTCAAGACGTTGATATATGTGATGCACATCAATAAATTTGATATATTGTTAGAAAACACATCGAAGGATGGAAACAAATCCACTAAACATATTTAATCAAGATTTGATTTAGAGGCTATAAGTTTAGCTGTTTTCATTAATATTTCCATGTGTATTTCACATCATTTTTAGGACAATTACAACTCTCTAAAGTAGCCGGATTCGAATGAGGTTTGTAACTTGCGCAGGTACCAACACCTCCAGTGTTTGTTTATTACACCTGTGATCCTTTGACAGATAACTGTGATGAATTTGCACAGAGCAAGTTCAGCCAAATAAGTTCTAAAGGAAACCTGGATGACTTCAACAACTACAAACCAATAAGTCTACTCAACTGCATCTACAAACTTTTCACAGAATTCATCACCAACGAAACCACAAAAACACTAGATAAAAATCAACCACGGGAACAAGTAAAAGCTGCTCGACCATGGACCATCTCCATTAGAAGAATCAGCTAAAAGAGAGAGCAGCAGAATACAAAATGCTACTCACTGCTGCATTCATCAACCAAGAAGACTTTTAACTCAGCTTCAATGACCACTGGAATTTTCACTATCACTCTAAAAGGTATAGACCCAGAAAATGCCAGAGTGCTACAACATATGTACACTCACAGCAAGCTACCTACAGACTTGGAGCCCTTTCAGCTCCAAAAAAGGGTAAGACAAGGTGATACCAGCTCACCTAAACTCTTCACAGCCTGCCTTGGGATGATCTTCAAAAACCTAGACAAGGAAAATGATGGAATCAGAAAAGAAGCTGAATATCTGAGCAACCTCAGATTTGCAAATGACATCACCCTCTGCAGCAGAGAACCATCATGACCTCCTGCAAATGCTAGATGAATTAAATGAAAGCAAGAAGGAAGGTCTTTGCATGAACTTCAGCAAACGAAGGTAATGTGCAACAATCACATCAGAAATAAACACACAACAATCAAAATTGAAAATAGAACTGGAGAAAATAGACCATTAAATCTACTTACGACAACAAATCTCCATGAAATCCTCAAAAGAAAGAGAAATCAAGGAAAGAATCACTCCAAGATGGCTAGCCTTTGGCAGAACAAGCTCAACCTTCAAAAACAAGAAGATCCCATTAGTCTTTAAAAGAAGAGTATACAGCCATTGCATCCTCCAAATGGTCACCTATGGAGCTGAAACATAAAACTTACCCAAGAGTCTAACCTTCAAACTGCGAACCATGCAACATGCACATGAAAGAATCAGACTCAACCTCACATGGTGAGGTCACAACAGTACAATATATCAGGGAAAAACTATAGACATAGAATCAATTAGAAAACTCAAATGTCATGTCATGTTGCTAGAATAGCAGAAAACTGATGGACATCATGACTCACAATGTGGATCCCCAGAGATCACTTGTATAACTGAGCCTGGCAGAATACAAGATGGGGAGACGAATTAGACATTTCAGAAAGTATTGGCTCTGTAATATCCATGATAGAGAGGTCTGGCAAATCCTGGGGAAGGTCTATATCCAATGACAGACATTAAGAGACTGATGATGAATGCTGTTTGGGTTATTGATATTTCTGACTGGAGAAACTTTTATGAGAGGAGAAAAGAATGAACAAATTATTTTAGTGGATGGGGGAGGTGTTCAGTACATGAGCATCTTCAAAACTCTTAATTGGAAAGAGAAATATTGCCTCATGTTCTCTCAAGGGAAAACTTGATATCAGACCAGAGTATAGAATCATTTTTGTTTATCAAGTATGGGTTGTACTAGTGTGTATAAAATGTTCTCTTTATTACAAGAACTTTAGATACTTGTGCAGCCATTCACCTCCACTAAAATTGATTTATCTTGCTCTTCCGAGGGAGAATGGCCTCCCTATATTGAAAATCTTGAATTTGATCTCACAATCCTGCTACTGGTGGGGAACATGTGGCTGTCTGTAAAGTGTAGTTTAGACTGGTACAAGTCCACAGTAATGTGTTACCTGGTGAGAATCAAACTCATAAAACTAGTAAATTGAGCTACAAGATGAGCTTGCCAACCATCACTTTGCAATGGTTACTTCATTTATTCCATTATTTGACCTATAATTCCCATCCTGACAACAACAGTTCATCTTCTCTATCTTGATTTATTTTATATAATTCCCTTTTCTGTGTATAACTTGGTAAAATGGATGTGCTTGCTAAAATGCCATGTTTTAGTCATCCACAAAATACATATGTGGAGGTGGCATAGTAGTTACAAAGAAAGCAGAATTCAAATTCCAGTTGAGGCTATTTAGACCTGATACAGAAAAAGTCCCAATGCTTGGAAATATCAAAATGAAAATTGTAAATGCTTTATTTATTCATACGAGTGAACAATAACCTTTGAAAATTTGTCAATAAGATAAAGCATTTCTCTCTCCTGAACTACTTTTAGTGGATGTTTAATTATGAAAACTTGAAGGAGAAAGATGTTAAGATGATCTTGATTTTCCTTAAAATCAATCTTATTCTCTAGTATATAATTATTTGTGCTTCTTTTCTCATTGTTCCAATTGTTTGTTGTAAGCAGTTACCTCCCTTTTGAGAACTTGATGCCCAAATGAACTCCAATGGCTTGAATTTTTCATAAAATCAACACGATGTAAACAAATAAAAAAAATTAAAAGCCTATAATCTCAGAATTCAAATTATCTAAGACTATTACCAGGTTGTAAAAACAAAATTATATGGCATGGAGATTTGGGAGAAAAGAAGTAGAAATATGACTACGGATATATGCCCTGTCTAACCATGACCTTCTATGGCTGAATTGATTGAGACATTTTCCATGAAAGACAAACTCTCAAGATAGAGAATAGGTGGTTATTTATTGTTAAAAGCTATTTTAGAAAATTTTACTTGATCCTACTTCAAAAGTTATAGAGTGTTTAACCTTGAAAGTTGTGATTAAAAGTCACAATAAAATGAAAATGGCCTGGTGTTCATTAAGATGAACACATACCTTGAAGTCAACCAAAAGAAAGAATTAGGGAGACATCAAATCAAGTGAACACAAATTGAATTGAAGTAATTGGTGGTATTTTCCTTCTATGAGTATAAGTTTTGTTTTCCTGAATTTGGAATGAAATTCCACAATTTGTTAATTTTTGTGCAGAGAATTGTTCTGTAAATAATATATTTGATGTTTTATAAGAATCCCACCCCTTTATATCAGCTGTTAATGCCAAAAAAAGAAAAAGGATTTCCCTGAATTCCTCTCTCATTACATTTTTTTTTCTTTCAACTACCCTCAAATTCTGGATGACAAAGGTTAGGTTGATCTTTTGAGATATTTTTCTTGGGGGGGGGGGGTCTTATATGCTGTCAAATATGATAATTCCAAGAATTATACCCTCTAGATTTTCAATTGAAAAGAAGTGACATTTTAAAACCCTTTCCTGACTTTTGGACATGTCAAACACAATCTCCTTTTTGTAATTTGATTTAGTTTTCCTTTCATATTATCAGGAACAACTTGGGTCCAAGAAATTGTCTATTTGATTCAGTCTGATCTTAACCTTGATCTGGAGGCAGAAAAGAATATTGAACAGAGATTTGGATTTCTTGAAAATGTCTACCCAGGGCTGAAGACAATTGAAGAATCAAAGTCCCCTCGTCTCCTAAAGAGTCACCTGCCTTTTCATCTGCTGCCAGAACAGATGGAGACAGTGCGGCCAAAGGTAAAGTC